>QRFJ01000014.1:461335-590832 GCA_006176705.1 Cocos nucifera
GGTATGATAAGTACCATAAATTTATTAATAAAAATATTAATTTATTAATTAATTTATATTTATTTTTAAAAATTAATAATTAATTTTTATATATTTTAAGAAATTAATATTTTTATTAATTAAAAAAATTAATTAAAAAATAATAAATATAAAAAATAAAATATTATTATCAAAGAAAAAAATTTATTTTTTTGATCATAACGAAATAAATTTGAAGCAAATCGGAGCTAAAATAAACTAAATATAAATTTTTTTTAAAAAAAAATTAAAATAAAAAAAAAAATGACTCAGCTGACTCATCCAGCCAAATCGGCACACTAAGCCAAGCCATCAAAGTTGGCTTAGCCATAGAAGCCTCCAGTCGGTCCACGAAATCAGGCATGGACCGCTAACTTAGCAACTTTCAGCCAATCAGAGCATGCCACGTGGTGGACCAAGACCGCTAAAGAGTCTATAAAAAATTCATCAAGATATATAGGAGCAAAATAGTAATTTCATAGGACTTGCCATGTGCTGATTGATCATGGCTTATGGTGCACTCAATCCAGGCGGTCCACATGAATAGTAATGGTGTGATCGTGCGGTCCAGATTGATGCCGGTGAAGATCCAACAGTCAGGATGATTTGTAGTTTTGATTTGATTTTTTAGCTCTCCCTGATCATGACCCGATAGCTGACAATGCTCCAAACTCTGATCCGATGGTCCAGAAAGCTTCCGATGGCAATCAAACACCAATAACAAGATCCGATGGCCAGACTTTTATCATCGAGCATGATCCAATGGTCCAAATTAATTTTGAGTGGATCTAAACTTTTAAAACTCCATTTTTGATGATTTTGGAATCATTTGATCCAGATTTGATAGCTAGATTTCACCAAAACCTACAAGATGCATTCAGGGGCTATTTTAATTCAATTTTTACTTAAATTTCTTCATATTTTGCTAATCAGAACTCTCTTTAGTCCCACAATACCTGCAGAAAAATTCTCTAGCTCTCCTACATCTATTTAAAAGACTCCAAGCCTCCAAAATTAATTATCTTCAATCATGAAAAAAAAGTTTGATAAAGGTTAGAGCCATGCTTGCGTTAGAGGCTGCTTCAAGGTAATGGGTGTTGCAAAGAAAAGCTAGCTTCTACATCATCTCAACGTCGATGCCGATCTAAGATCAAGATCAGCTATTTTTATTTTTTTTAAATTTTTTATATTTAAATTATGAATTTTTAATTAATGCAAAAAAAATTTTATGCACTTTAAATTTTAGCTTTTTATTTATAATTTAATTTCTATACTTTAATTATTGCTCTTTATTTTATTGCAAGTAGATGCTAAGATTTAGGTAGTAGATCTTAGTATCCAAATTTTATTTTTATGCTCTTTAAATTTTTATTATTTAATATAATTTAAAATTTTATTTTTCAACATTGAAAATTTTTTTTCTCAATCTTTTTTTCTTTTCTAAAAAATCAAAGAATTCAAATATTAAAATACTATCTTCTCTATAGATTCGATCCGACTCACTGCTTTCTATCTATTTTTAAATTATTTAAGAAGTCAGAATTAAACTGATAAACACGATGTCTTAACGACAACATCATGCTCTTATTATGAATCTACACATAAAAAGAATTGACAAGCTCACCATATTGGCTTCGACCAGGCCCTTTGATGCCTAAGTCAGGTCAAACTTTAGAATAATAGTAAAAAAAATAATAGATGATCAAAGTGGTGTTACCTTTTTCTGGTAGGTGTTTGGCTGAGTTGGACATGGTCGGCCTGGCTTAGATATGCTCAGTTTGTGCTCAATTTGGAGATGGTCGGACTAATTTAGATCTAATTGGTGAAGAGCAAGATGTGTTCTAAGATGAAGGACACCAACCTACATGGAATTGAGTGGAGAGTCACCCTCTTCTTGCATGACCTGCTCATGCAAAGTCACTTCATCGAGAAAACAAGAAGTAGTGGGATCAAATTTCTGTACCATTATACCTATTACTATCAAGATCGGGATTAGAATCGCTCCTGAATATCATAGTAGCCCAAGCATGTTGAAACCCCATAAGCGATATGGGCCAATCATCAAACACTCGATGGAGTAGTCTTTTTTTCTCTCATTTTCTTCTATGTTCCCCCAAGGTTCTTTAAATGGGTTTGTAGGCTTTTTATAGAGAAATTAGAATAGATGAGAGAGAGAGAGAGAGAGAAAGGAGGCATTAATTGAAAAGGTGAGAGAGCATTAATTAAGAGAGAGGGAGGGCCTTAATTTGGTAAGTTGGAAAAGATCTAGTGAGACATATCCTCTCAATATGGTTATTATTTTGACAAAATTTTTAGATGGCCGTTTTGATAGATGAAGACTTTTTGAATTTGCTAGATTCTTTATAACTATTCATAACTTGAATTTATTTGAGTCTTCTTAATATATATCCAGATTGTTACTATATCGTATTATATATCCTCCACTTTCGAGCCCGAACCGATTTCTTTGACTCCAATAAAAGAAGTAGAGATTGCAATTGACCTATTTTATGATCAAATATTTTGAATATTATTGAAAATAATTTTGGTGGTGCCGATATCCTATTTTTTATATTTTTTAATGTCTGTATTTGATGTTAGCTTAGATTTTTGTCCCCTGCTCATTGACTATGATTTGATGTGTTTCCCTCTCAAGTGGCTGAAGTTTGGACTTCCTGTCTCCTCGCTTCCGAGTTGGCTTGGGCATCCCGATTTTGTATCAAGGTATTTTTTGAATGGCCGAAGCTTGGGCTTCCTCTCTCCTCGCTTTTGGTGTTAAGTTCCCCTTGTTGAAAAAGATGGGTTAATTGGCTTGTTAAGCTTTCAACTCAGCTTATTTTTGGTACGAAGAGCAGTTTGTGGGTGTCCCTATCTAGATTATCCCCTCTTTTGGTTATCTTAGGTTAGCATCTACTTGACTCATATATGATATGAGGTACGTTGGGTTCTCCATGTGAGTTACCCCCCTCCCTCGGTTGGCTGAGGACTCGACTTCATGACTAAGTCATCTTGAATTTGTTGCCACTTAATGGATCTAAGGTGGATCTTTTTGCTGCTTTACATCGAGTGCCAACCCATAACAAGTAAATACAAGAAAAGATACTACGAAAAGCCAAAGGTTCAGACCATCCTTCTAGCATGATTCTATTGTTGTCAAAATCCAATTTGGTTAGGATAGTCTAGAGGATGCTGGTCAATCTGCAGTGATGAAAGACAACTTGTATTAGAGTTGTAGATCTGCAAATAGAAAAAATAGACAAGCTTGCCAAATTTGCTCCAACTAGGCCTTCCAATGTCTAAGTCAGGTCGGACTTTAGAATAATAGTAAAGAGTGTTGTTATTGTGTTCTGGTCAAAGTTTGGCCGAGCTGGGGATGGCAGGCTTGGTTTAGGTCTAATCGGTGTATGGCTGATCTAAAGATGGTACACCTATTTTAGATTTGATCAGTGAAGAACAAGACGTGGCCCAAGGTGAAGGACATTAACCCGTATAGCGAGTGGGGAGTCACTCTCTTCTTATAGGACCAGCTCGTGCAGACTCATATCATAGAAAAAACAAGAAGCCATGGGGATCAAACTTATTTACCGCTACACCCATTATGATCAAGATCGGGATCAAGATCACTCCCTGATCTCATAGTAGCTCAAGCATGTTGAAAGCCCCAAAGCCAACATGGGCGAATCATCAAACACACGATGGGAGGAGTAGTCTTTTCACTCTTTCTTCTATGTTTTTCTCCATGTCCTTTAGATGGGTTTGTAGGCTTTTTATAGATAAATTAGGTTGGATGAGAGAGAGAGAGAGAGAGAGAGAGAGAGAGAGAGAGAGAAAGAAAGCATTAATTATAGGAAGAGGAGGCATTAGGTGAGAGTAGGGTTGGAGTTGAGCTCGGGTCGGGTCGACTTTGGATCAAGCTTTAGGCTTGGTCCAAAGCAATTCAAACTAGGTTTGGGCCTTAATATAGGGGCTATTTATCTTTTGGGCCGGGCTTGGGCATAGCTTTGGCCTGGCTAGGCCGAGTCCGGGCCTGAGCTTGAATTTCAGTTCAATCAATAGTCAAAAAAGTTTGATTAATAGTCCGATAGTCCAATCAAGTTTGATTCCAAATGAGTTTAGTCTGATCAATAGTCCAAGCCCAATCCTAGTCAATTAGGACTCGAACTCAAAGGCCTTAAAATTTCAAATGGGTTCATCAATTCGATTAAAATCCCTTTTCCTCCTTTCTTCCCATCTTTCCCCATCGCCTCCTTCACCCTAGCCTTCATCCATTTGCACCACCTTAGTCCATCCACCACCGCCCTCATCTATCCACCATCGCCCTCGTCCATCTACCGTCGCCTTCATCCATCCATCATCTTCCAATCTTCCCCCATCTACCACTGATCACCAAGGCTAGAGAGCCCTTCACCGATTCATGATTGCAGTGCATCCATCGCCACTCACTGAGGTTGGAGTGCCCTTCACTGCTTCATGGTTGTAGTCAACCCCTTCTATTTGGAGTGTTCGTCCTTCGCCACTTCATGAGTAGGTGGTGAGGAAGATCTGATCGCCTACCTCTTCCATTGAGGGAGTCAATGCGGATACGACCACCAACAGCATCACATAGAAGCCTCGAGGAGGAGGCGGCTAGTTGGGTTGTGGCAATGAGGCTGGCAAGGCTGGTGCCGACGATGATGGCATCGGACTACGTACTGATAGTGGAGGCCCAAAGGGGGAGGAAGAAGAGAGCGTGTGAGGGGAGAAAGGGGTGGAGCTATGGAGATGGCATTTGGGCAGAGGACTGGGTGAGTGGGACGACCTTCGTTCAAGCCAAATCTTGGGCTTGAGCTCAGGCTTGGACTTAGGTTGGGCTCAGGCCTTAAATTTTAAAATATTTTTGGGCCTAAGCCCGGTCCGAAGTCTAAAAAATATTTCGGGCCGGGCTCAGGTAGAGGTGTGGCTTAGCCTAGCCCGGTCTATTTTCAGCCCTAGTTGAAAGAGAGGAAGAGCATTAATTGAGAAAGAGAGAGGACATTAATTACACAACTGGGAAGAGATCTAGTGGAGTGCGTGCTTTCTCCCCTTGTGCATGCTACCCCATATGACTATTATTTAGATAAACCATCTATATGATTGTTTTGATAGACGAAGACTTTCCGAATTTACTGGATTCCTTGTAACTGCCCATAATTTGAATTTATTTGAGTCTTCTCACCACATGTCTTGATTGTTATAGACCACATCATATACCCCCCAACTTTTGAGCCCGAGCTGCTTTCTCTGGCTTAGGCGAAGGAAGTAGTCGGATTGCAATTAACCTATTTCATGATCAAATAATTTGAATATTATTGAAAATATTTTTGGTGGTGCCTATGCCCTATTTTTTATTTTTTTTAATGCTTGATGTTGGCTCAAATTTTCACCCCCTACTCACTAGTTATGTTTGATGTATTTTCCTTTTAAGTAGCTGAAGTTTGGACTTTCGCTTCCTTACTTTTGAGTTGGCTTATGCATCTCAATTTTGTATCGAGATATTTTTTGACTAGCCAAAGCTTGAGCTTCTGCTCTCCCCGCTTCTAGTGCCTGATTTTCCTCACCAAAAAAGATCAGTCATTTGGCTTGCTGGACTTTCAGCTCGACTTATTTCTAGTACAGAATGATTTGTGGGGGTCCTTGGCTTGGTTATTTTCCTCATTCGATTAGCCAAGGTTAGCATTTGGCTGATTATATATGGTACGAGGAGTATTGGGGTCCCTATCTAGGCTATCTTCCTCCCTCAATTGGCTAAGGGCTCAACTTCATGGCTGGATCATCTCGAATTCGCTGTAGTTTGATGGGCCCAAGGTGAATCTTTTTGCCACTTTACATTGAGTTTCGACCCATAACAGGTAAACACAAGACCCTCCTTCTAGCATCATTCTGTTGTTGTCAAAATTCAGTCCACCTAGGACAGTTTGGAGGATGCTAGTCGATCCATGGTGATGAAAGATAATCTATATTGGAGTTCCAAATCTGTACATAAAAAGAATGGATAAGCTCATCGGATTGGCTCCAGCAATGTCTAAGTCTGGTTAGACTTTGAAATAATAGTAAAAAATAATAATAATAGATGATCAGAATGGTATTATCCTGCTTTGGTCGGTGTCTTGCTGAGCTGAGGATAGTCAGCCTAGTTTAGATGTGCTCAATGTATGGTTGATCTAGAGATAGTCGGCCTAGTTTAGATGTACTCAATGTACGCCAGTTCTAATCTAATCAGTGAAGAGTGAGATGTGGCCCACGATGAAGAACATCAACTTATGTGGAACTACATGAAGAATCGCCCTCTTCTTGTAGGACCAACTGGTGCAAAGTCACTTCACGAAGAAAAATAAGAAGCCATTAGGATCAAATTTCTTTATTCCTACACCAATGATAATCAAGATAAGGATCAAAATTGTTACCGCATCTCACAATAGCCTAAGCATGTCAAAAGCCCTAGGGCCGATATGGGCCAATTATCGAATGCTTAGTCTTTTCTCTCTTTCTTCATTTTATTTTCAGACCCTTTACATTGGTTTGTAGGCTTTCTATAGAGAAATGACAATCGATGAGAGAGAGAGAGAGAGGGAGGGGGGAAGAGCAAGGGAGAGGAGGCATTACTTAAGGAGGGAGAGTGTTAATTAAGGGAGAAGGAGCGTATTAATGGACTAGTGGAGAGAGATCTAGCACATACCACCCTATATGGCTATTATTTAGATAAAATATTTGGATAGCCGTTTTGGTAGATGAAGACTTCCCAAATTTGCTAGATTTTTTGTAACTGCCTATAATTCAAATTTATTTGGATCTTGTTGCCACATGTCCATATTGTTACCTTATATATTTATGCAATTATATGTTTACTTATATTAAATTATATATAAGTGTTAAGAATGAAAATGGTATGAATAATATTCGTATCCATTTTTATATCCGAATCAATACGGATTTGGATAGAAATTTGAGGATCTGACTAATATCCCTATCTATGTCCACATCCATTAAAAAAAAATACATACGGATATGGATAGACAACTATCCTATCTATATTCAAATATTTGAATCTATCTGTAATCTTATATAATTTTATATAAAATTTATTAATTTTTTAAAAAAATATACAATCATATAAATATACTATTAACATGATTTATCATATATTTATTAATATATTTGATTCTATAGTTATATAGTTTAATTATCTTACTTATATCCATACTTTCAATATCCAAATTATATCCATATTCGTTTAAAATAATATGAATATGAAGTTTTATATCTAAATAATACCTATATCTTTATTTGTATTCATCAGATAAAATAAATATAGATATAGATATGTTGGTATCCGATCGTATCCAATCCAGTTTTAGCCCTAATAAATGTATAATTGAAACATATGAATGGTTGAAGCTTCAATTCAACAATTATAATCTAATAAAAATATCTAAATTTGCTATCTGTCTTATTAAATTTTCCATTCAACCTGATTTAATTTAATTAACATGGCACATCCCAACTCAACTCAACAAACCTAGCTTGACTAGGATAACACAACCCTAGACTGGGTTGAGTTGGGGATTGTCCCTAACCCGATCCAGTGAGCCCGGGTTGCAGCCTTGGCTAGTTTTAATGGTCGTGCCAAATATTTTGGCCATCTTACCATCCACTACAACAAAACTGCTTGGTGTAGATGATCCACCCATTTTTGATCAATTTATAGGATTATATCACCTCCTTTTATCAAGTGCTCCATGTTTAGCTTCTTAATCTTCTTGATGATTCCCACCAAAATAAGGGAATCAAGTTAGGCACAAACTACTTCATTTGGCATTTGAATGACTGACTCAAATGGAAGAAAAGCAGTGACTGGCACTTTCTTCAGAAGAATATATCTTGGAAAATATGAAAAGAGACTTCTGATTGAAATCACTAATTATTTAACAAGAACTGATCAAGGTCTCTTCAGCAGTGAATAATGGTAAGGCGATTGGTCCAACTTCTAATAGTTTGGGTTTAGGTGTCTCAGCAATTACCAAGTGAAGAAGAAGTCTGATATTTTCCATTTCTCTTATTTTTGGATAGAAATGTAGTAGTAATATTTTTCTTTGATAGCCCTCTGAGCTTTGTATTATTATTAGAAACAATAATGCTCTCTCCCCCTTAATGGATGTAGGCATCTTGAAATGTCACTCTGTTTTTTCCTTCTTAATTTGATTTGTTTGCTTAAATTTATTGCCCTATGATTTGGCAGTAAACAAGAAGGAACCAAACTTGGATTTCACCTATACCCATAGACAAAAGCCTGGTCAACTTCGAGAATATTCTTTGCGGTGTTCTTAAGCTTTACACGAATCATATCATGACCTTCTGTTGTTTGTTGAATTGCTATGGGCTTTGCTGGGTAGGATAGGAAAATGATAGCGGAAATTTGGTGTCTTCTAGTTTTATGCTAGCATCTTAATGAAATGGCTAGTGTTGCTTGGACAAGAGCTTGGAGGTAGCAACCTCAACTCCCAACACAGCTTTGCTATGTTGGCCTCTCCGCAATCCCACTAAGGTGCATGTTTGGGCCCCATGGTTAGAAGCATGAGGTCGCATGCCCCTCGGGGAACAAGCTTGAATGGGGGACGTGAGCAAGGAAGCCAGCGGAGGCCCCCCCACATCCTTCCGCCTCAGCTCAAAAGAGAGAGAGGGGCAGCATACTCCAACCGGGGGCCCACTTACAAGGCAAGGGCCGGCAAGGACCAATGATGACCCATGGGCATCGGAGGCACCGGGGGCCCATAATGAAGTTCCTACCCTCAAAAAGTGCCCAATCTCAGCACCATGACCAAAAGGGTCCGGGCACGGTTCAAAACAAGAAGAAATAGGACTTAGCCAACCATTGTGATTTTGCATCAAAGGTCCAAAAGGAGGTGGGTTCAAATCAAACCAGTCCCATTTAAAATATTGTCAGGCATCTGGCTAGGCAGTTCCCTCGAACGATAGCTACCCGATTCAAGAAAAGCAAAGGTCACCCCCCCCCCCCCCAATTCTATCAAGGCTGATGGTGGGCATTGAAGGCAAGGACTCAGTCACCGCAACTCGGCTAGGCTCACCCTTTTTCCAGCAATGCCAGAGAACCAGCATGGAGTCAGTCACCACCGACGAAGACCCATTCAATTAATCGAGGGGCCCCTCACCATTTATAAAAGCCCAAGGCTCCGAGCAAACTAGGCCAGTCCAAGCAGGTGAAACCAGTGAAGAAGGAACCTGCTCTGCATATTCCAGGGCATCATTGCCCTTACCGAACATCTACGATGAGTCACCTCCATCGTCAGCAGTATCCATCCTGAGGCCTAGCTTAAAATTAGCAGGTATATCATTAAGAGGTAGTTGGTCTTCATTATCTTGTTGAAGAGAGAGGTCCAACAAAGGGGGCGAGCCGTGACTAAACTCAAGAATCTCCACCTCTTTAGAGTACACTATCTTATCACAAAAGACCTCAAGAACTTTCGATATGTCCACTAATACCAAGATGTAGAAATGCTCCTGGTCAAACCTGAAAATGGATGATGAGGAGATCTGATCATGAAAGCTGAAACAAGCAGAGAGATGCTTCAGAGAGTCGGCATTCCTGTAAAAGAGAGAAAGATTGCGTAGTCAGAGTAGAGCCCAGTTCAGAATTTGAACCTCCCTGCCAGCATCCCAAATGGACCAAGGGGTGACTTTGAAGGAGAAGGATCTGGATTGGATTAGGTCACTATTCATAGCTTTTAGTAGGACCTCAAGGCAATTGGAGAATGTGACTAGGAAATGATTGAGTCTGCACATCTTTAGCTCCCAATCGTAATCAAACAAAAAGAGTCGAAGGGCCGCCAAGCAAGTCTTCTACAGAGACCTCACGGTCGTCAAGGGTGAACACCTCCACAATCCCTTTGCATAGAGCATCAGCAAAGGTTCTTCACAGATCCTCTCTAGTCGGAAGGAAGGATCGCAACAGGATAGGTCTACCGGCCACCACCATAGTAGAACCAGAAGAAGGAGAGGGAGCCAATCGATAGTTCCTAGCCAAGTGACCAAAATGCTTGCAAGCAAAACACTTTATAGGATTACAACACTCCGAACTGAGGGGGCCCCCCTCACCACACCTAAAACACCTATTCTGCTTAAACATTGGCCAGCAGGAGATAGCAGAGGAATGCAGTAAACCATGAACTCCAACATCAATCCTCTTAAGCAGCTATCGAGCAGAGCTTCGTCCCTCATAAAGTCTCCTAGACCTACTCTTCAATAAAATAGATGCATAGGATGGCCACGTCTGCCCCTCAATCCTCTAAGAGTCATTTAATTCCCCTCTACACCCTAGAGGGATAGCATTGGCCCTAGAAGCCAAAGACCTCCGAGAGGACAAACCCACCGGACCACCTTGACCCATCGATTTTTTAGAGATGGGCAAACTGCCAGAGCCCAAGGAGAAGCAATGGCGAGAGCCATCCAGAGAGATGCAAAATTGACCTCTCTGAATAAGCAACTCCTTAGGATGTTCTTCTAGTTCCTGACTTGCTGCTCAAGAATCTAGATCTTCTTTGATTCTTTACTGGGCAAGGAAGTCAGAAATCAAGATTTTTGATGAGAAGGCAGATAGATTTGTTAGTACTATCCATGGATTGGAACAAAGATGAGCTGGTCTCTGCTTTGTTTGAAGAGGTTTGTGCTTTTTTTTGCTTGGTGTGTTGGTTCCTTTATTTTTTCTTTGTGTTCTCCTTTTTGGTTGGATGTTTTGCTAGAATATGGTTAGTTGTTGCTTGTGGATCTTCGCAATCTTACTTTGGAACTATGGATGGGTTCATGCATGGTGCTCTTACCTCAGTGGATTGGGAATTTCTCTTTTGGTCTCTCTATTGGCCTTTTTTATGTGGGATGTGCTGCCTGTGGATTGTGGTGGCTTTTGTAGTATGTTGATTCCTATCAAATGGCTTTAATTACTTGGAATATCAAAGGCTTGGGGGATAACGGGAAGAGGTAGATAGTTTGAGATTTTCGGGCTAAGTATGGCTATTGTGCTATTGGTATCCAAGAGACTAAATTGGAGAGTTGCTCTCATAGGCTCCTTAGATCCATTTCTAGCAAGAAGATCAGTAATTGGCTGTCGCTGGATACTGTTGGTTCAGCAGGTGGTATCCTAGTGGACTGATGTGATGCTAGATTTGAGGCTATACGAAGTGAAGTTGGCAGATTTTTTGTGTCAGTTATGTGGAAGGATCGGGTTCTCAATATTGTGTGGTCTTTTTCTTGTGTCTATAGGCTAACTAAGAATCATCTTAGAAGGTATTTTTGGAGGGAGCTGAGAAATGTGCATTGTATCCTCTCTGGGCCGTGGATTGTAGGGGGATTTCAATGCCATTTGTAATGTTTATGAGAGAAATGGTGCTGCCCATCCTAAGAAGGTCTCAAAGGCATCTATTTCATTCATTCGTGAGGCTCAATTATTGGATCTACCTCTCAAAGGACAATGTTTCACCTGGAGCAATCGGAGAGAACATCCAATTTTGGCAAAGCTGGATAGGATCCTTTTTGTCAAATGAGATGGATGACTTGTGTCCGCACTCTTTCCAAATTGCCCTCCCAAATCCTTGCCCTGATCATATATTGATTAAGCTCTCACTATCATCTCTGCGTAAGCCAAAGGGCATGTTCAAATTTGATCGCAGTTGGCTCAATTTTGAGGATATTCATGAGGAGATGATTACCAAAGCTTGGACATCGACGGTCTCCTCTTTTGATGTAGCAGCCAATATTATTCTAAAATTGAGAAATACAAGGAATGCACTTAAGCGACGGTCCATAAAGATAAGATCTTCAACGTGTGATGAGAAGAGAAAGTTATTGAATCTCATTCATTTCTTGGACCGTAAGGAGGAAGTTCACCCCATCTCTCAAACCGAGTGAAAGATTAGAGAGGCTTGTAGTGGGTAGCCCATGCATATTTATAAGGGTGACGAGATATACTGGAAGCAAAGGGCAAAAATCAAGTGCCTCATGCAGGAAGATGGCAACACTACTTTCTTTCATAAATCGAATAATTTTAGAAGAAAGATGAATTGGATCTCCTCAATTGAATGGAGTGGGGCCAAATTTTCCAATATGGTAGATTTAAATAAATTTTTTGCTGAATTTTTCAAAGAGATTTTTGATGAACTTGATTCTCCCTGGATTGATTTTGATTGGGACATTCTATAACCTCCTCCTCCGACTTTGGATGCATTGTGTGTTCCATTCTCCCTCGAAGAAGTTAAAAGTGCTGTATTTAGTTTCAAGGGGGACAAAAGCCCCGGACCAGATGGTTTCTATTTCTATTTCCTTCAAAGGTTCTGGGAAGTTGTTCAACTTGACATCTTAGCACTCTTCCAGCAACTCTTCTCCCTTAACCTAGATCTAGCAAGATTGAATTACGGCATCCTCACTCTGATTCCGAAGGAGGAGTCACCGAAAACTCCTCCTAATTTTAGGTCTATCAGTCTTGTGCATAGCTATATCAAAATTATTTCCAAAGTCTTGGCAAATCAGCTACGACCGTTTTATGGTGAGCTGATCAATGAGGCTCAGACGGCCTATATTAAGGGGAGATATATATATTTTTTGAGAATCTAGGTGGAGGTAAGAAACTTCCCCCAAGAAGTGCATTAATATTGAAATGTGGTAAGTACAGTGCGGTGAGTAGGTATTTATTTACAAGCATATAGGAAGAGGGGATGGGCTCATTAATTGCATGAAAACGTCATGTCGGCCCGAATGGGCGGGATTGAGATTGTAGTGACCGCTGGATAATAGACGGTGTCGAGTAAGACAATGATTCTTGTGGTGTGCCAGTGCCTTCGAGGCTTCGGAAAGCACATGAAGAGGAGGAAATCGCAAGAAGATGGAGGCTTTGGAAAGCGCATGAAGAAGGGGAATAGCCAGAGCAGACTCTACCATGGGGCTTACCTTGAGAAGTTAGGGAGGTCAGGTACCCATGTCTCTAGCTTATTCTGGAGCAAAGCTTCCTCAATGACTTCTCCAGGCACCATATTCAATCAGGGATCTAGGTAAGTTAAGAGAGTAAGGGAGTAATATTTGGATGAGAGACCGAAGAGTCCCAGCTTTGAAATGTTGAGATAGCTTGTCTTGCCATCCTTGGTGGCATGGTGGCTTTGAATTCAAAAACTCTTCTGTTGTATTCCTTCCAGAGACACCAAACTGCAATAATGAGTAGACATTCAAGAGCTGGGAATCTAGTTTTGATGGATTGAGAGTGCCTCCAAGAATCCTAAACTTCGGAGAAAGATCGAGGGAGCTCTAGAATGTTAAGGTTGGTTAGGATAATGGTCCAGTAGGCTTTGGAGAATTCACACTATAAGAAGAGGTGGCTCAGAGACTTGCCATGTTCATCATAGAGGGAGCACCTTCCATTGATGTTGATACCTCATTTAATCAGGTTCTCCTTCATCAGTATTCTATCATGGTAGCATAGCCAGGAGAATAGTTTGGCCTTCTCAGGAATGGGAAGCTTCCAGAAGGCTTTACCAATGAGGAGGATTACTCCACCGTGTGAGAAGAAATTGTAATCGGCTCTGACACGATAGATGCCATCGAGATTCCACTACCAATGCCATGTGTCTGGATCAGGGGAGAGGAAAATGGTTCGGAGAAGGTGCGATAAGTTTTGAAGCTCACTAGATGCTTGAGAGCTCATTGGATATTTAAAAGATGGTTGTAAGTTTGCATGGCGGAGGATAATGCTAACCAAGCAGTGTTTCTTCTTGGAGAATAAAAGTAGATTGGGAAAAAGGAGTTTGAGTTCCTTGTTTCCAATCCAGATATCGTGCTAGAAGGATATTTGATGCTTGTTGCCTATTGTCGGGTGAAAGCATTGCTTGAACAAGCCTAGGAGCTTGATTATATTTCTCCACACATGAGAGGCTATTTTAAGCAGGCCTTTTGAGGATTGCATAATAGGTCTTTTCGAATAATATATGCTTTTTAGAAGGAGGCACCAAGGCTTGTGAGGGTAGCGAGTGAATCTCCACCACCATTTCAGAAGGAGGGCTTGATTAAGAGTAGAGAGGTTCTTAACTCCTAGACCGCCATATTGTCGTGGTCTGCAGAGTTGATTCCAGTTTAGCAAATGCTTTACATTCCCTTTCGACTGTTGGTTGTTCCATATAAATTGCCGACAAATCCGATCTATTTCTTGAGTGACCTAAGTGGGGAGCTTCAACACCGACATCCAATAAACTGGGATGGCATTCAGAACTGAGTTTATTAGTGTGATCCGACCAGCAAGTGTCAAAGTTCTCCATTTCTACCTGCTCAACTTCTTTGTAATCTTGTCAATAAGGAAGGACCAGTTGCTTTTGTTCAGCCTGGAGTGGTGTAGAGGGATACCCAAATAATGAGTGGGAAGGCGTGAGACCTTACAGCCAAGCAGTGTGGCGAGGTCACGGGCTAGATCCTCATTGATACTCAGGCCAATGAGTTGGGTTTCGAGAAAGTTGATGCTTAATCCCATTGCCATTTCAAATCTGTACAAGATTAGCTTGAGAGAATTGATGTCTGATATACTAGCTTTGCAAAAGATCAGGGTGTCATCGGCAAACTGTAGACACTGCGAGGGGCATTCGAAGCCAAGAGGATTGATTCTATAAATCAACCCTTCTGAGTTGGCTGCCCTTAAAATTTTGGCAAGCATGTCTGTAACTAGAATGAAAAGTAGGGGCGAGAGGAGATTTCCTTGCTTTAAACCCCTCTTGTTATGAAACCATTTTCCAATCAAGTTATTAATGACCAAGGCAGAGTTTGAGGATTCGAGAAGTGCCTGTATCCATGCAATCCATTTACTGTCGAAGCCTCTGTGGGATAGGAGATCAAATAGAAAATTTCATGATACGGTGTCGAAGGCTTTCTCAAAATCTAGCTTGCAAAGGATGCCAGGGAGGTTGGCATGTTTATTAAATGAGATAAGCTTCAAGGCTAAAATATAGCTCTCAAAAATAAATCATCCTTTGATAAAGGCGGATTGGCAATCAGAAACCAGCGCTTCTAGTTTGCTTTGAAGTCTTATCGATAGCACTTTAGATATGATCTTGATGAGCCCATTTTTAATGCTTATTGGCCTTAAATCTTTTACCGTTGCTTGATCTGATTTTTTTGGGATCAATGATATATAACTATAATTGACCCTGGAGAGGTCGCTTGCACCATGGTAGAAGGCAAAAAATAGCTTAAGCAAATCATTCCCAATGGTGTCCTAGTATTTTTGGTAGAAAGAGATCTGAAAACCATCTGGGCCAAGAGATTTATTTTTTGCCAGAGTAAAAATAGCATTTTTAATCTCTTCGGCTGAGAAGAGAGCTGCTAGAGAGGATAAGTCTGGGGAGGGGCCAGGGTAGAGCTTATCCCAATCTATGTCGGCATGCTTAGTTCCTGGGGATCCAAGGAGAGAATAATAGAAGAAAAAGAAAGCTGATTCAATGTCAGACTAAGTTTTGAGTACCTTTTTATCGTGGTGGATTTCTTGAATACGGTTCTTTCTCATCCTATTTGAGATGGTGATGTGGAAGAACTTTGTGTTCTAGTCCCCTTCACGGAGCCAATTGTTGCGAGAATGTTGATGCCACATTATCTCCTCTTGTTATAATAAGAAGTTAAGCTGATGTTTCAAATTGGCTGTAGTAGCTCTTTCCACTATGCTTAGGTTCTGCTGCTCCTCTAATTCGTCTAGATCATTAATTTGGCTGGATAAGCATTGCTTTCTAAGAGTGATATTACCGACTATTGTTTTGCTCTATTTTTTGAGGTTAGCTTTGAGATACCTAAATTTGAGGACCAAATTGGTAGTGCTGTCGTATGAGGATGGAGATTCGGACCATCATTTTTTGATCATATCGTTGAAGCCATCGTACGAGTACCACAGGTTCTCGAAGCGAATGGTTTTCTTTGGATGCCGGCATTGTTTGCCACTGCCTTGACTGAGAGGAGGAGAGGGATATCCGAGGAAGCAGGAAAAGCGAGGAGAAAGGATGGGCTGTGTGCCAATCCATTGTAATGAAACATCTATTGAGTTTTGCCAAACTAGCATTGTCTCGAAAATTTGACCAGGTGAATCGATGAGATGTTGCATTGATCTTGATGAGGGCTAAAGAGTTGATGAAGTTGTTGAGATCGTATGAAGAGCGAGCACATTCAGATGCTCCAGACCTCTCGGCACTAGATCTAATGGCATTAAAGTCACCAACTAGTGCCCAGGAGAAGTTTATTGAGGAGCTTAGTGCCTCCAGTTCTAGCAAGAAAGAAAAGCGTGAAGGCCGGTCGTGAGGACCATAAATATTTGTGACAATGAACTTCTCATTGGAGTTTTTAAGGGAGAATTCAATGCTTAATGAATGATTTTTGCGATGAAGCAACTTGCCATCTACCTCATTTTGCTTCCATGCTGTTAAAAGGCCACCTGCGGACCCTATCGCCTCTTGGACTTGACAACCGTTGAAGTTTGGCCCATATATTGATCTCAAAAGTTGGGTGGAGAAATGGTTTAATTTGATTTCTTGGAGACAGACAATCGCTTCGTTGACGGTCGCTTTAACTAGGTGTTTCTTAGAGGATAGACCTAGCCCTCGTACATTCCAGAAATGGATCTGCATGAGAGTTTTGAAGGGCGTAACAATAATAGGGAGGTAGTATTGTAGTTGAGATTCCAGAGATGGAGCGCCTGTTGACGTGGAATTGAAGACACATGACAGCGAGAGGAAAAGACAGGCGAGGCATAAGACTTTCATATCAGAAACAACATACAAAACATAAGTAGTGAGAAGCACCTAACTACCAACTCGAGGATACAAGGGAAGCAAGTGCTATCGTGAGGCCAAAAGAGGGAGAAATACAAGACCAAAGCTTAAAAGATCTAGGTAGAGAGGACATCATTAGAGGTGGTGGATAGAAACGTGCGCCTGGTGGTCTAGGATAGAGTGGTGCAGCTTAGGGGCTTGCTTTAAGACCTCCGACTGTAGCTTGGAGGGAGCAACGTTGTCTTTCAAGTGCTTTCATGTCCCGAATAAGAGCGTCATCGGCCATGGGCAAGATCAAGCCACATTTTTTTTGGAGATTTTGGAGATGTTGCCGGCGATGAGGGAATTGATGAAGATAAGGTCCTCCTCCTTCAGGATGTAGTTAGTGATGCCCAGAGATTTGAGTTTCTTAGACCGGATTCTAGCACTTGGAGACAGGGATGGAGGAGGCCATCAAGACGTGTGCAAGGTTTTGTAGGATAGAGTTGAAGGCTTGGGTGATAGGGATGAGGGGCTGAGTGTTAGAAGTGGGAGTTTTTTTGATAATGGAGAGGGGGGGTGGGTGAGATTCGGTCGGGCAGAAGGTAAGCTTGATAGGACAGCAAGAGCTAGGCCTATCAGAGAGATCCATAGAGTCTGGAAGAAACGAACCATTGTGGGGAATGTTTGAATTCAAATTTAATTCTAGAACAGTGGGCATATCTTGTAAGAAGAGTCTAGCTAGGTTTAGCAACCTGGATGGGATGTAAAGCGTGGGAGTTGTACAAGGGTGGTAGGGTACTAGGGTGCAAGTCGGCATGGGGCTTGGGGGGAGCGATGGGTGGGACCAAGGGTGGAAATTGATCGAGCCTCTGAAAGGGTGGGGCAGGAGTGTCATGCCTTTCCGGCAAGCTCCCACCGAAGGCGCTGCCATGGTGGGTTAGGTGGTTGGCTGCGATAGGATGAGCCAAAGCAGAATTCCTGATCTAAGTCCCCTAAGTCACCATGATCATCACTTTGAGAGGAGTTGTCAAGGAACAGGTTATAAGGGGAGGAGAAGTTAACTACCAATTTGACACGATAACAGTAAGCCCCTACTGTAACTTCAATGAACTCGAGATTGGATTCAAGATTTTCGCAGAAAAAATGAAGGTTGAGATCTTCCATGTTTATACTGGAATGGCTAGCCCGGAGAGGGACCCCAAAGCTAGTGATGATGCTAGCAACAGCATCAACATTCTAGCAAATTAAAGGGAGATATATTATGTGTGCCAATGAGATCTTTCATCGTTCAAGAAGATCGGACATTGAAGGAGCAATTTGCAAGTTGGATTTTATGAAAGCTTTTGACAGAGTCAGTCCTCATGATATTATCAAGCTTCTTTCAAAAAGAAAGTTCCCTCCCTTGTGGATTGTATGGATTTCCAATCTTCTTCTGTCTTGTAAAATTGGGGTGAATTTGAACGGAGAGATTGGGAATTGGATTTTTTGCCGTTGCAGACCCAGGGGGGACCCCTCTCACATTTCCTCTTCATCTTGGCTGTGGACCCTCTTTGTAGATTGCTTAATGCGGCCGCGTCTTCGAGGATTTTTGAAGGGTTGGGAAATCCTTGGATCTATGGTGGGACCAAGATCTTACAATATGCGCGGATAGTACCTTGATGTTCCTTAGAGCAGACAAGAGGCACTGCGTAGTTTTAAAAATCATTCTTTATGGCTTTGAGCTTGTTTCGGGACTCACTATAAACTTCCACAAAAGTTTGATCTCTTACATTGGAGCCAGGAATGAGGATCGCCCGGATTGCAGCAGGTGGCTCAACTGCCCCGAAGTTCCTATTCCACTCAAATACTTAGGCGTTCTTCTCAATGGTGCCAAACCTCGCAAGTCAGATTGGGTTCTTCTCCTTCAAAAAGATTGAAAACCGCTGGGTGTCATGAAAGTGTAAATATCTTTCTTTAGGGGGAAGGCTTGCCCTCGTAAATTCTGTGTTGACCTCCTTGCCTCTCTACTTCATGTCAATGTTTAGGCTACCTGCTTGGGTGATCAAAAAAATTGACAGATATAGACGTTCTTTCCTTTGGAATGGCTCCTCCTCCGCATTGGGGTTCTCTTGTAAGGTCAATTAAAAGAGTGTCTGTTTGCAAAAAAAGGAAGGTGGTCTAGGTATCAAGGACATTTCTAGTTTCAATGAAGCACTTTTGGCAAATTGGGGATGGAGATATTCGGTCAACGATAAGGGAGTTTGGAGGCAACAAATTGAGCTAGCCTATCACAATAAGATAAAACTTTCTAGTTGCTGGAAGCCTCCTAGGAGACGTTCTAATTTTTGGGAAAATGTTGTTAGATCTATACCTGCATTCTGGAATCAATGTCAACGTAAAGATCTTTGGATGGCTCTGCTTCAATAATAGATCTTTGGATGGCTCTGCTTCAATAATAGAATACCGACTGCTGATAATCTTGCAAAAAAGGGCATCATTGGCCCCAATGCATGCCCTCTTTGTTCGTCCTTTGGGGAGACAGTGGACCATTTAATCCTGGAGTGTGCCTACTCCAAAGTAACATGGGCTCTCATTTTAGAGGACTTTCCAGTTCCTCCCACTCCCAGCACATATGATGACTTATGGGTGCCTTCTCTTGCATTAAAAGGCTTAGCCACGGCAATGGGTGCGTTAGTATTAATCACCTGCTGGTGCATCTGGAAGGAACGGAACAAGCGGGTGTTTTGCTTCGAAGCAAAATCGCCCAAACTGTTAGCCGAACAAGCCGCCGCCTTGTTCTTTGAGTGGTCCTCTTCACGTAGCAAAGAGAGCTTCAGTCCTCATCTCTACGCCAGGCTCGGCCATTTAAGTGTTCCGGTGCAAGGAGTCGGAGATGGTGTCGTTGCCGAGTAAAATCCCTGGGTGTCACCCTCTAAAGATTCTCATCTTTATTATCTAACTGCTTCGAAGTTGCCACCCATGCAACGTCTGGTGAAGGCATGGGCGGAAAACCCAATCATATGATCATGTATTAGTGTGTCAGCCTTTTACACACGGTCAACGTCATCTTCCCCCTCATTGTAAATCGCACCCTTGTATAATATATGATAGATATCCAATAATAATAACAATGTGGGAGGCCCGCCTCCTTCATTACTTTTCAAAAAAAAAAAAAAAAAAAGTCAATGTAAAGTGGGTAATGGCCGGCAGACCTCCTTTTGGAAAGACAGTTGGATTCTTGACGCCCCATTAAAAGCAATCTTTCCGGAGTTGTAAGCTCGCAGTTACAATATATATATATATATCTCAGATTTCTTCAACTGGCGGGTAATGAGCTGGAGATTCAGGTCTTCTGTGACTCAACCTGTGAATATTCGGCAACGATATACCTCCTTGTCATCCTTGCTTTAGTCCGCAGTTTTAAATGAAGAGGATGATAAACCGACCAGCAGCAAGTTCTTCGATTATGCCTTCCACTATCGTTTCACTGCTTCAAGAGGAGTACCGTGCAAATTCGCCCCGGCTTTGTGGACTACACCTGTGCCACTCAAAATCAAGTGTTTCCTTTGGCCTGTAGATCACTTGTTCTCTGATTGTAGTTTCTTTGCTCTCTTATGGAGATCCGTTTGTCGGGTTGTTGGGTGGTCTCCCCAATCATCGCACCTTTGAAAAACTTTGTTTGGACTGGAGAGTCTTAAAAAACTTCTCGAACTCTGCTCTTCCTGCAGTCTTGATGTTGATTGGCACGTTCTCATGATCTTGCTGGAGGGAGAGGAAATCGAGATTGTTTTTAAATAGGCATTGCTCGGTCAGATCGGTCTGTGAGCAAGCATTACAGTGTTTCAACTCTTTGTCCGTAGCTGAACTTTCAAAGCTTTGGCACAAGCTGGGAGGATTGAGAGAAATTCCTTGGATGGGCGATCACTCGTAATATCTCCGGATCCTACTTTGCAAGGTGATCCCTTACTTTTGTCTCATGTGGGTGTCAATTGGCTAGGTGATCTCTTTCTTATCTGCTACTTTACTTTCTTTTTAATCCTCTGGTTGTATCTTCCAATAAAGAGGTGGCTGCTTTCTCAGCCTCCTACTTCCCTCAAAAATAAAAAAAGAGGCTGGCGTTCCTCGCCTTGTGATGCACCTATTATAGGTTTCTGCGGGCCATGGAAGGGACCAGGTTTTTAAAAGAAGGGTTTTGACTCGGGTTCTGTCATGGTGTTTTGGCCTTGTCATGGCGTTTCGGCTGTTGCTTGACGAGTTCAGCTTACGGGGGAGGTTGCTGATTCAAAGTGTACTAGAACTGCAAAGCTTCTGAAGTGCCCATTGTCTTCTGTCCATTGCCTTTCGTATCACCACCGATCGCAAGAGGTTCTGAATAAGAAAGGGAGACTCTGCGGCCCTCGACTCAAACCGGAGGCATGATAACCAACTACACCACGATATGTCATCCCATGATCAAATTATGACTTTCTATATAAGATATCATATAAGATGTCATAAGAAAAAAATATTTTCATCATCTAAAAATTTTATAAATTTTTAATAATAAAAATACTCTTTCTTTCGGAAAAAAAATTACGATAGAATACCATAATTTTACCGTAGGATGTCATAATATAACTATAAAATATCATAATTTTTTTCAGAAGATAAAAAATATTTTCATCATTCAAAATTTTACACAAAAAAAATAGAACTACAGATATTAAATATGCGTTGCAAAGCAGTAACTATATAGCGCAATCAGATGGGGTAGTGCATTTTTGCTGTGGTGCACAAAATATTTCTCCTCTTCCATGTGCATGATTGTCCATCCAAATTCCACAATCGGATCGAATCTTTTTTTGTTTCTACACCCCCAAATAGATACTGATTTGCTAAGATATTGATCAAAATGAGCAGAAACAGGTAGAATTCTGATCACTACACATATACAAAGCAAACACTGAGGTACCATCCACACTATCTTCAAAAACATGTCCATGCTATGATGCTTGGATGGTCCAGCTTATTGCAGTGAAGGAAATAAGGGCATTTGTTTCCTGTTACTCCTTTCTCCATGCTCCATAATCTTCTAATCCTCCAGGACATTCAATATGGCAAAAATCAATGACTCTACTTATCATAAAATTTGATGGATGCTATTAGAAATAACTGATTAACAAAAATGATGGATGGATGAAGACAAAAAAGAATTGTACTGGAGGATAAAAAGACCATGTTGACTGGATTAGGTAGTCCACATGGTTTTTATTTCTGACTGGGGATAATGGTGCCCACATAACCAAAACCCATGATAAAAAATGTGATGGATTGAGGAAAGATGTAGATAAAAATGTAATCTTGTTGGTAGATACAGTCGTAGCATGCACTTATCATGAGAAAAACCGCAAGCCCAAGCTCCAGGAGGTGAAATCTGACAATGATAAAATGACAAATTCTTAATCAATTTTGGAATATGCATTAGGAGCAAGAAATTTAGTTGATCTTTTTTTCTCCTAGAGTTTGTGGTAAATTCAAAAATTTGATTGATTTTTTTCGTCTTAGAGTGTGTGGTCAATTTGAATAAATTAAACAAATGACAACTTTTAGGATCATAAGAAGGGAGTATCAATAGGTTTACCTGTCCCAGAACTTGAATCGAATTTTTTGCGTGACACCATTGTTTGGTTTTGTCTTCAACATATCTCCTAATTTTTCTGTAACAATCCATTCATTAGCTCTCCCTGCTTCTAATAAGCCAATGAGGACAGCTTTACATCGGTGTAGGGACATGACATTCTCAAATAAGACCCAGAAGATGATAAGGTGGAAAGAACTGCAATAGAAGTAAGCAACATTACAAGAAGAAAATACAAAAAGCAAATCATGCATTTCTTTTTACAAATAATAGTAGAAACCCCACCATTCTGAGTTGAGGTCGAAACACTTCCCTAGCACAAAGTAGTGCCAACCAGCAGAACAACTTATGCCAGCTAAGCATGAGATATATTCTATGACATGAACGTGTTGATGGCTGTAACTATAGCAGATTTTAACTTCCTCTACCAAGTTTTGAATATTGAAGCATGAGCATCCATGAGATTAATTTTACATTCCCCATGTAATTGAAGGAGAAAACCCATTTTGTTGTGAGAAACCAAGACTAAATAAGGGTTTTTAGCACGCATTAGTCTAAGGCTGCAAGCAGGTTGAGTAGACTCGGATCTGACCTGAAACCATATTGACTTAAACCTCATTCAGATCAAATTTTAAGACCCATGGATCATGGATGGTTGGTTCCCAAATTAAATTAAGACCAAATCTCAATTGAGTCGCACATAGATCTCATGAAATGAGACCTGAGCTGAGCAGGGAGATCCAACCTGACAAAATTTAGTTAGAAACACAAGGGTGTAGCCCTTGGATTCAATCAATCAAACCTTGTCTAGAAAGTGATAAGATTTGATCAAGACAAAATGAGTGATGAGTTGGATCTGAATCTAAATATGTGACCTGCAACTAAGACAACTTCAAATCTTCATTCTTGAGAGGGATGATCAACTCCACAAATATCGATCGAAACTTGAACCCTCCTATAGGTAATGCCATTTTAGAAAGCACAACAATGAAAATGGGTGGTCAGTATTCATATAAGATCTATTCCCATGTCCCGATCCTTTCATTTCATGTACCTATTTCTTGGGGAAAATCTCCCGACTATGGCTGAAAATGGATTGGTTATCTATAAATGTAAATAAAGAAAGCTAGATTTTTGTTCCGCTTCATGCACTGAAAATTCAGAAAGATTTGTCAGAAATCGCCGGTTGGGTTGGTCCGATCAAGAAAGGCATGGGAATAGAAAGGCGGAAGTGAAAGACTGGCTACCTATAAAGATCCCTCACTGCACACTTTCTATAGTTCTGTATCCAAGAGTGGCTGCATGCTCTCGTTATGAATCAGGTATACAATCCATAATGCTTGGTTACAATTCCGAATCTGCTAAACCATGTTCCTTTTCTGTTTTTTTCATTTTTTTTGTTGCAACTCTGGACTAGGTCAAGTTGGACTTCTACCCAATTCAATCCACCTGCAGTCCTAACCGAAGGCCAGGAAAAAGAAGAACAATGCTTCCTCATGATGAAAATAAAATAAGGTTGAATACTAGAAAGCAGTTTGAAGTAGCAAACCTTGGAGTTCCAACTGAGTTGAGAAGAGTAATTGTTGTTGGGACATAAACCATTCCCCACTTTGGAATTTCAACTTCAGGGAAGAATACTGAGAAAGGGATCACCACACAATAAAAGAAGAAAGTGACAAAATGCGATATAATCCTCCGTGCAAGGAAAAAGTTGTAGATCACATGTAGTTTTTTCCAGATAGATACTTTCTGCATCACACAAGAAAATTAAGCAGCTCAGCTTTAGCTTCTTTCTAACAACTATAATCTTAAAATGCTAATAGTCTATCATGCATGACATGGTAGATATTATTTGACATAAAAACTTTGTGTACTTGTGATATATAATGCATGCTCACCTTGTGGATGGAGGCCACGCATGATACTCACCAAGCACAACATAATTTTTCTTTTGATCTAATATCTGTTTATTAAGGAAAGACTAACCTTGGTCTTAACAATATCCCAAAACATTTTCCGAAATAAAACTGCTGGCCCACAAGCCCAACGATGTTGCTGATAGCGATAAGCCTTGAAAGTGCTTGGTAATTCACTTTTAACCTAGAAAGCCAGAAAAGAACTTGTGAGAACAATAACATTTTAATGTACATTAGTAAAGCTCAATCATATTAAATATATACTTATTGGTGTTTAATCATGTCTTTGGTGAAGTAAGGTACTAATGAATAAAAGAACTAGAATCATGGAAAGATTAGAAGGTGGCAGCAGATGAAAGAACTAGAACAATATAGGTTTTCTCTTTACAGAAATTAGGGAACTGATGATGCCCTCATTATAAGAAACTATAATAATTATACACTGCTTTAACCTGCTTAAATAAATTAATGTAACAACTATCAAGTGTTTTAAACATATTGCTTTGGAAGAAATACCTTAACATTACCAACATATACAAATTTCCAGCCTCCAAGACCTGCTCTAACTGCTAAATCCATATCTTCTACAGTAGTTCGATCCTTCCAACCTCCTGCATCATTAATAGCTCGAATTCTCCACACTCCAGCAGTCCCTTTATCAGAACAAGGTTGGATTCAAGAGTCAATTTTAACAATTACAAATACATAAAAGGTGAATACTACTGCTTGGGAGCTTATGTAGCTCTTTTCCAATGCTAGCCATTATTTAGATTCATGTGCATTGCATTGTTCAAAAAAAGCAGTTAATTAATATTTTTTGAATACAAAGAAGGTTTATTGAACTGTTCTTCCTCCTTTTAAGAGGTTTTCCACCAGATCATATATGCTGCGGCTTGCTTCTTATGAAAAATTATGGATGGTGCAATGAGAAAGTACCCTCCATAAGAAATACTCTAGCTCCATATCAAATATAGCTTTAGCAGTTTATTAGAAAAAAAATATTTCCAAGTCAATTTCTATCATCTAATCTTTATGATGCATCTACAATGATTTTTTTTAAATACTCTCACCATAATGTGCAAACAAGTGTAAACTTTTCATGTTGCTTTTAGGCACATGATTTCATTGGGAAGCCAGCAAAGTAAGTACACATCTTTTCAGTACTAAAACTTTGAATTGAACGAGATTCTACCATTATAACCAAAAAATGCACAGGTTGAAGACCCAGATTCCTGCTCCACCTTGAAATGGTAATCCATTGACATCTCTTGAATTCTTGTCATTAAGCACTCGTTGGCATTCACTACAATACCACAAAAGGAATACTGTCATCTCCTTCTCAACAATATACATATTTAAGAATTTCAAGTGGAAAGATCTAGCTTTATAAAGTAAGACACTCTCCAATATTTCCCTCCAAAAAAAAAAAATTCTCTCCAATATAGTATATTTTATAGATATGTTTTAATTTGCCTGTGAAAGAGATAGCATATATGAACCATAGTTTATTCTAGTGTTAATATTGGTCACTAGTGGAGTTAGGAGTCTAACTTTTGTTGTTTTTTGATCTGAAAGGAGGATGTAGCAACAGCCACCTGGTATTTATTCAGAAGTAAGATATTTACAAGAGTTGCCGAGGGTAGAGATTAAGGAGGGATCTCAACCGCCCGGACAACAAGGAAAAACAGGAAAACATTAAAAAACAGAGACGGGTTTCATCCACAAGATGACAAATAACAGCCAAAAGAACCAAGAACAGAGGTGGGCTTCGGATCTTGTTTGGCATTTCTGGAAAAGAACTCAGTCTAAATTTTGTTGTAATTTAGTAGAGGTGCTGATTCAATGGCGTAAGATGCATCTAACCGCAGTGACAACATGACTTACCATTTTGTTTTACTTCTTTCAATAATGTGGCACATGATTCCATTGCTAGTTGTGATCTCGTCATATGTCATCAATGTTTTATAGCCAAGATTTGGTTCATCAAACAGAGGGATTAATGTAGATACTACTAAGGTAGCAGTTTTAAATACCCTGAAAGCTGTCCTGGTTTCTTCATGGAATGGGCTAGCATACCTTACACTCAGGACAATAGAAGTCTTATTTTGTCTTGGTCCATTTTTTGACTCAAATCCCTGCCATCCCACCAGTCTTTTATACCTTGTTAACCACCATTAAGAGAAATAGTTTGAAAACA
Organism: Cocos nucifera; assembly: GCA_006176705.1. Lineage (NCBI taxonomy): Eukaryota > Viridiplantae > Streptophyta > Magnoliopsida > Arecales > Arecaceae > Cocos > Cocos nucifera. The sequence goes on from QRFJ01000014.1 coordinate 487,853, forward strand.
TAAAAGAGAATCATCTCTGCTGGTCTCCACCAAATTAAAAGAACAAAATGAAGGAGAAGAAAAAAATGAGAACAAAACAGGGAGCAGAAAAAGAGAGCATGCAGCCTGCAGCAAAGTCAGAGAATATAGAATAAAAATAGTCTAATTAATAAAAGAGAACCCACTGAAATGATAAAACAAGGCTCATCATCAAAAGAAAAGAAAGAAAATGAAAAGAAAACAAAACCAGGCTGATGATGTTTTTGAAGTTGTTAAATATGGTCTAGGGTGCAAATTGATTTTCAAATCAGCATTAAACATTTGGAAGATTAATTAAACAACATTGACTAACAGCTTACTTGCACATGAAGTATTTCAAACTTTCATCCAACATACCCTGCTAAACTAGGTCTTATAAAATATAGGTTGCAATTTTTCTCCACACACACATACACACAAATGTTGCAGTTTCATACGGTGAATAATGTACATTGCACAATAAGACATACATGGATAAAGAAGACAAATCAAACATTGTAACAAACCAACAACAACAACTCTAACATATAAACAAATGATTAGCTATAATTCCTTTTTAAATATTTCAGAAAAGTTCGAACCACATTTTTTCATAAAATCAAATGCATATATACAATGTACTAGTTTAGTTTACTACTTTAATCATATCTACCATTTTTATCCCTTTACTCGAAAACCACAAAATAGACATAACACTTTAATCATAACCGTTTGACTGGTTAATGTAAAGGATAGCGATTTTCTCTTTGAAGGGTCCCTCAAGATAGCTAGGGTTTGCATTCCACGGGATAAAATTACTATCACATTAAGCTTTCATCCCATAGGACAAAAGCATGATCGAACCCTACAAATAAATCATGGAATAAAAATCCTAGAGGTTTCCAAATAAACATGCATAAGAATTAAGGATTTATAAGAAACACAAAGTACAGTACCAATATATTTAAAAAAAAAAAAAAAAAAAGCGCCTCCTAGCCGTTAAACCCATCTTTGATGAAGTTTAACCCAAACATATTAATCACAGAAGTAGATCAAAAGAAAAAAAAAATGTACGTGCAATTTTTTTTCAAAAAAACTCATATTTTCCTGTAATACTAAAACCTAAGATCATCCCAATGTGGAAGATAAAACCCTAATCCCATCTCCCGAAATACAATATAAAAGAAAAATCCAAACCCCTTTGTTGGTCGAGGGAGCCCAATTAGTGCGTCCCCAACAACGAGAGGAAAGCGAACCTTGGAGGCCTTGGCCATCCCAGCGTGCGAAAGATCAAGATCTCGCGATCCAACGGGCACTGTTGCTCTGATTTTGTTTTGATCCGGATCTTAAGAGGTCAGATGTGGATCCACAAGAAGAAAACCTTTTATTTTCCCTTCTCAGACGGGTTGGATTTTTGGAAATTATTGATGTCTTAAAACCCGCCAATATGCGATAAAGTTGGTGGGAGTTAACATCAACAATTTGGATTGGCCTTCAATTGCGTTGGATTGGGTTACGTGTTGGGTTATGTGAAACAGTGAATTGAGTCCGACAATATCTATAGACCTAGGGACGTATGATGATTGAGTTATTCAATGGTTTTGATGGAATTAGTGGGTAAGGAGAATAGACCACTTAATGCTAAATACAAAGTGATATAATGTCCATTTTTTCTTTCCTGAGGGTCGTATTGTTATAAGCTTTTCATGCACTGTGTGCTGATCTTATCTTCCATTTTAATTCAGTTATATTAAGAAAGAAATTTTTGCTTCTACGATATCAATTTTGTTCACAAATTAACTATTACTAAGGCAATTTTTTTCCGGTCAATACAGCTTCAGGTTAAATAACTAATCTTTTTGTGAAAATTAATTCAAAAAAAAGCAATCATACACAATACGCACATGAACCACCAAAATTTTGTTCCACGGGATAACATGCTGCAAATTTTATCCAAGCTTGTAACAATTTGTTCAGTTGAATAAAATTTCGACAAGGGTCTTCCCCTCCATTTTACTCGAAATAAAATAAAATAAAATAAAAAAGCACGTGAACTAAGCATATGCAAACTTACCAAACTGCCATCGAGCTTGCACAAGAGCAATATCAGCATTATGCTCAAGAAATGGAACAGTTCTCGTCAGAAAGTCCGGTGAAGGTTGGAAGTCCGCATCAAACATGGCAATATACTCGCAAGTCTCCACGTAGCCATACTTCATTCCTACTTTTAAAGCACCAGCTTTGTATCCGCTCCTGTTGTCCCTTGTCTCGTATTTTATATTCTTTCCCTTTTTGAACCATTTTTCACATTCCTTTTTCACCAAGTCCTGAAATTTGTGGCTACGGTAAATTAAAATAGCTTTAAATGTAACAAAGGTTTATTCTGACTTCTTTAATTAAAAAGATTGGGAGGATATCTTTGTCCTCTTTTCCATCAATTCTATTGATAAGCTTTTGAATGGGGAAAAGTTTAGAAAGCTACTTCTGTTGCATTAGATTTAAATGAAAAGGAGCTGGGTAACGTGCAAGTTTAAAAATTTAAAAAAATATATATATTCAGTGTATCAAAAGTAGAAGACTTGATGCCTATAGGGCGTGACCCATTGTTTGTGGGAGTTCTGAACACGACTGGAAAGGCTTAGATATAGCTAAATCCAGTTCACTTGAGTTGATGGTCACAATAAAGTAAGGATGATTTATAAATACCGGAGCAGACTCCTCCCAAATTAATCAACTAAAACAAAGGCATATAAATAGAGAGAGACCCAGGAGGTGGGTCACTTCCATCTCGGGCTAGGTCAGCTTTAAAATTCACGTTAATTGTGGCATTGTTGGTAATGATCATTGAAATAATTTGAGCTTATATTAGAGCACTGCATACACCTTGTATCTCAAACTGTCTAAAATGGACAAAAAAAAAAAAAAAGATATTTATGTTTTTTACTAGATGATTACAGAAATTTTCTGTAAGTTATTACGGAGGTTTTGCCATCACTGCATATGGCTCCAACATATTTATTATGGTATAATCTCAGAATATCCACCAATAACAACTTGCCATGTCAGCATTATAAATTCAAGCCGCCTATGGGCTGGGGGTGGAACAGTCTTTCTATTTTATTCTTACTTTTTAATTTTACAATGGTGGAGTGAATGGAGTCCTCCTTCATGTGGAGTGGCTTCCACTGCGTGCCAAACCAGGAATCACGGACCGAAACATACGGGACAAAGCGGACGCATTGATGGACAAAATTTGGCACTGCATTCCAGCTTTCTACCTAGCTGGACTCATCGAGCTGTGAGCCCTCCGTTAAAAAATATTACAAATAAATATTCTAGTCTACCACTTCTTATTCTTTTAACATAGATATAGACTATAGACGGAAGAGTTTACTTTTTTGGCCATCATACCTTGACCACTGGATCAGTGGAATCATCCAGCACTTGTATTAGGATTCGATCATCCGGCCATATCAGACTGCAGGCAGCTCCTATGGACAACCTGTACACCTGCCATTAAACCATAGCTCTCTCAACAATTTTAGATCTAGCTATGTGTGCGTGAGAGAGAGACGGTGAGCTTTATTTGGTACCTCTTTCTCATTGTACATGGGAATTTGGACGAGGACCATGGGATATGCTAAGGTGACAAGCTCTTCATCTTGAGCAATGGGGTCACACTTGTATATCCTCTCCGGTCTCCGGCGAAACACCTTCGCATATAGGCTAACCAAGCCCATGGAGACCTTCTCGACGAGCATCATCGTCGACATGATCAAGCACGCAATCACGGCGGCCTTCACGATTGGCACGACGACAAATGCCCTGAATTGCCTCCATACCACACTAATTTGTTCCGGCAAGAAGGCGGTGGTGGTCGACGAGAAGAGGAGCTCGGAGACCCGGGCAATGGAAAGACTCGGGCTGTGGAAGCTCTTGGCTAAATTTGGATGAAACAGATGGTAGATCGGTGAAGAAAGAAAACTAAGGAATGTTCACTCCAAAGCACAATGCAGTAGGGGAGAGGTTTATAGAGATGTCTTACGAGTGTACCTTCCATCACCTCCGCTTTCTCTTCTCCCACCGTTGTGCACAGCTTGGCAGGGAATTCTAGTCTTTTTATACCAAGGAGACGGGCCTTTCCATCATGTATGTGAATAGATCTAGGCAGCACGTTCTGGGCACTCATGTGGTGGAGCACACAGATCACGTTATAAGTTACCAACGTTAGTTAGCTCAGCGTGTACTTTATGTCAAAACAAACCACGTGGTTTCCTAGATCGATATTGTTCTTAATGTCTGTCTGGTTTCACATTCCATTAGCGAGCATATAGACCTAGTAAACTTTCCCCAGTTAACGGAATTGTTGGATGCCGAGCTAGCAATTCTTTTCTCCTCGCTGCCTTAATATGTAACATAAGTAGAAAAAGGAATTTGGTCCTATTATCGTTCTTTTCCGATAGGGTAGCTAGAGGTAACAAGCCTAATACCTAGATTGTGCATGGGCATGCTTTTAGCGTCTAGATGGCCGAAAAGGAGACAAAAGGATTGGGATGATCGTAGGTCTAATGTTTTGACCTTCGAGAACTTTTTCTACGATCATACTCTAGGAGGATGAAAAATGAGATGTAGCTGGGGGATATTGGTAAACTAGGATTCTACTCGGAAACTAAAATCAAGGCATTCAGAAGATAAATTTCAAGCAATTTAAGAGAATCGTAAATGATAAAAGGAACAATAAATAAGAGATAAAGATATATAAAATATGATTCTCTAAACGATGAAAGGATTATAATCTAATATTCATAAATGGTTCCCATTGACCATTGGATCGATATCATTACTTAACTTTTAACATGTATCCTTATGGATTTGTTTGTCCAAGAGAATCACCATACTCATTGTAGATTATTTTGATCATTATGGATAGAATTGAATCGAGTCATAAGCAAAACTTACCATATCAAAAAGTCAAATAGCATGCTAAATTTCAAGAACTATAATTTGTTCGTATGATGCCTGATTGAGTTTTTTTTTTTTTTTTTTTAAATTAGATATTTTTTTGAGATTTACAACTTTGGGCTAACACCTTATGGCATTGAATAGGATTGAAATTTCATTGTTTGGGTCTCAAAATGGACTGATTAAATTAAAATTTTCTTTTTGAGAAAGATTTTGATAGGACATTAATTATCTCTCAATTCATAAAAAATTAGGTAGAGTGATAGCGGGCAAAATTTATGTAGAAGTCAAAATCTATCTTTTATAGAATTTTAATCTTTTTTTAATGATTATTTAAATTAATCCTTTTTTTAGATCTAATCTAATTCAAATTAGAGGAGAAATCCAACCCAAATTATGAAAGAAAAGATCTTACTAGTATTATAAATAAGAGCCATGTACCTCAATTTATAAGATATGAATAATCAATTAAAGAAAAAAGGATTTAACTCATACTTTTGAAATTCTAGTTCTCTTTTAAGAGATTCGAGTTAAGTGAGTGGAGAAAAATCTTCTTTCTTCTCAATTGGATCATTTATGTCACGTAAACTATATAAACCATTATTGTTGTACATGTAGTTATCTAATTCCCTCCACTATTCATATATTTTAAATAGTTATGCCGATCCTCATGTGCTTTGGAAAATGATATGCATAGTAATATGATAAATGTAATTACCTCACTCTATTCCACTCCTTCCATAAATGTAATTACCTCTAGCCTCCTTCAATCTACACCACATTCACTCGGCCTAGTTTCAAGCTACCCTGCTTTGGTGAGCTTTTAGATCATAGCTGCCAACATGGATAAAGCGTTGAATTGGTCCTTAACTATAATTGTTAAGATCAGCATATCCTCTTTCTATTATGAGAATAAACACAAATATTTAGAAATAAAATAAAGAAAAGATCCAGCTATCTTTAGACAGAATAGGACCGTCTTGCAGTAAATAGCAACAAAAAAAAAGGATAAATAGAAAATTCGGAGGAGTAAAAATTAAGTGCTCAAAATAAACATAAATCTACACCACATTTACTCTAGCCTCCTTCAATCTACACCACATTCACTCGGCCTAGTTTCAAGCCACCTTGCTTTGGTGAGCTTTTAGATCATAGTTGCCAACATAGATAAAGCGTTGAATTGGTCCTTAACTATAATTGTTAAGATCAGCATATCCTCTTTCTATTATGAGAATAAACACAAATATTTAGAAATAAAATAAAGAAAAGATCCAACTATCTTTAGACAGAATAGGACCGTCTTGCAGTAAATAGCAACAAAAAAAAAAAGGATAAATAGAAAATTCGGAGGAGTAAAAATTAAGTGCTCAAAATAAACACAAATCCACCGGAAGTAAGCACCAATTCTCAAGGAATAAATACTAATGCAGGCACGATAAATACCAATCTCCAAATAATAAATACTTAGTCTGCAAAATAAATACAAATGTTACAGGAATAAATAGAAAATAAGCTGGCTTGAAAAATGACGGGAGAGAGGGGGCATGAAAAATGAGTGCTATATCCAAAAGAAAGGGAAAAAAATATAAGTGCGTTTTGAACCCTCCAACTACATGTGTTCATACACTGCATGCTTCCACTTTCACATTTAGTTCAAACACACTCATAAAGTGATGCCATTCCTGGCCTTTGTAATTCTAAGCATATTTTTTGATGAAAGCGGGAGGGAGTTCCACCCAAATTTACTAGCATGACCTACAAATCTCTACTCTTCTACCGGTGCATTTCATAGCCCAAGGTCTCTAATGTTTTCATAGCAGTCAAAGGTGCCAAACACCCTGGAGAACAATAGTTTGTGCCAGGATCACTCCCCTGTGATACACGTCCAAGGATGTTTATACAAACTGCAAATATATAAACAAGCATGCATTTTGGCCCTCTTGTTTAAAAAATTACAAAAATCGATCATTTTAATAATTGACCAATTCCTCTCGTCAAAATATTAGCAAGCAACCACTATTTTGCTCGTTCAATCACTCAAATTGTTTGAATCTCCGTCGTTGGCGTGACGTAAGATGGGAACCACGCTGCAGAGTCTACAGCTGTGAAATCCAATTATTTTTCAGTCCATTGTTTGACTAGATGCATGTAATCAGAGATCTGAATGAGTCCAAACTTGCAAAGAATAGAGCTATTTTCACGAGTATTGTACTCTTGAGAGCTTGGTACACTGTTGTTCCTTAGCTTTTATCAAAGAAGTAAACCATCCATGTGTTCCTTGGCAGTTGAATAAAAAACATCCAAGTGCAACGATTTATTTTTATGTCTCCATTCTCATTTGGCCCATCTATGGGGTTATGAGGCTTATGCCTAATAAATCTGGCAAAACCGTACGTTTGAACCAATGTGCTCACTTTGGTTTGATGTTTAAGATGCATGCCCATGTGTAGCGAGGTGCGATCGTAGTTATCATCAGTAAAAAACTAAAGATTGCAACTTGGAGAACACAACCTGCCGACTTGCAATTTTGGGAACGTTGGGTTGGCGTACATCCAACTTGGATTCTGTTTAGCTTGAAAAAAAAAAACATGATTGATTTAAATCTGGAATCAGGTGGAAAGCTCGGATATTTCACCCAATCCGAACACAATCCAAGTTCTATATTATGGCTCCCAAGTGTCTCAACTCAAAGTTGCTTCATATTTCGAAAATGAAGTGTGCGAGCCAACCCAACCAGATTGAGGTTTTTTGACTAATCCAAGATACGCTTGGAGTAAAACTATCAGAGATAGGTCTTGTCTAGCTTAGATTTCATGTAAAGTTAAATCAGACTTGGTCATCTTTTTTCCCGGAGAAAGATGAGTCTTGGTCATTTAGATAAGTATTGTCTGAGCCAGGTTTGGCAAGAGCCGGGACTCGCTTGTCAGCCAACCAGCCTAGGTGACACTCACATGGTATTAGCATCGGTAGGGCCATGTGATCAACATGGAGATTTAGTAAGATATAGGATGGACTGATTTTTTTGATGAAAAGGGAGGAGAACCATTCTCCAGGTGTATATAAAATATGTATATAATTTGTACAAAATAAAGGTTGAGTCTATGGTCGAGATGGCTTAGACAGAAAGGCCCAAAGGTCAGGAAAATATTCTCAGAGTCTAAACAAAATCGAGAGAGGGTGTAGAAATAAGATTATACAGATAACAGGATTCAGAGTTGCCAATCTTCAAGCTCGATCGATCGTACTGTGTTGAGATTTGATTGCCATGACCGCAACAGGAGAAGCATAAGTGCAGAACAGGTTTGTGTATCATATGATCGTTGTCTTTTGTCATGGTCAGGTAGTTGCTGCAGAAAGTTTGGAATAGAGATCAAGAATCTGTTCATTACTTGAGTGTCTCGTCCAAAGCAGCCTGACTCAATGTTTCACATCGAAAGATGCGATTATTTCGTTCAATCTATATACACCATAGTGCAATTGCCGCCAGAGTGTAGGAGGATCTAAGCGTTGATCTATCCGTGTGAATTTTTCTCCAGTGAATCCAGAAGTCGAAAAGATTTTCTGATTGAGGTAAATTCGGAAACAAATTATTCCAGATCTTTACTGTAAAGTTACAAGAGATGAAGATGTGATTAGCTATTTCACTTCGACATCTACATAAAAAGCATTTACTTGGACCTTGCAACCCTTTCTTATTTAAGTATGTCCCAAGTAAGTAACCGATGGTTGTGGCAAAATCAGTTAAAAATCTTACATTTCTCCGGTAGAAGGAGCTTCCAGATATAGGATGGACTGGTTGTACATGATGAAAAACATGGGAAATTGGTAAGTTGCTCCCTCTTATTTCTTTCATTCAAGCAAGAGCAACCATACTCTCGGGTCCTCACCAAACTACCTCAATCGGCTTATGCTATAATATCCCTTATTTCACATATAAAAAAAAAAAAAGACTAGAAAATGTTATTTAGATTTCTAGGCTAGCTCTATATAAGCATCCAGAACTACCTTATACATAGCCTCTGCAGGACTAAATATATATCCATGACTCAAGTAGTTTGTATCATAATAACAAAGATTACATCAAGAATGACTAAAAATACTGGATAGAATCAAACTTATATTATTAAAGTGGTGATTATATCTAGGAGGAATAAGAATAAGAACCTCCCGAGAGAATCCAGCATCACACTTTTTCTTTTTCATCAAAACAAATTAAAAAACAGGGGTTGCATGTTCATCTCAGCTAAAATCTCCCAAACCTTTCAGCACCTCTTTGCCTAGGTTCGCATAGAAACGAAACAACCGCCGGCCCACCAAGGTCATCGAGTCCGCTGGGTCAATTCCTCCTCACCTGTCCCACTGTTTTCTCTTTCACCTTTTTTTTTTTTTTTTTTTTAAGGGCAATGGGGGAAGAAGTGAAACTTCCTCTAGCTTTATTAAAATAAAAGAAATAGTATAAATATTATCAGGAAAAGATCTGATCAAAGAAAAACTAGGTTTTTCTATCGTAGGATGCATTTGATCGGATCAGATTTATAGCAAAATAATTTTAAATTTTTTTTATGATCAGATCTGAAAGTTCTCAGATCTGATTAGATTGATCTAAAATTTAAAAATAAAATAAAAATAAAAATAGAAATAACAGTTATCATCTGATTGGATAAACTGTTTATCCATTGTAATGATCTGACGACTGATCCAAGATTCTGATTGAGCTGCGCATGTTCCCGACCTCTACCGGTATCCACTCAAGTCAGATTTGGAAGTCTCCTCCTTCTTGATCTGATTTTCAAAGATCAGATCTGATATCTTTCCGTAGAGCCTTCAAAACGAACTCCAAAGACTGCACGTTTGTCTCACGAACACCGTCGTCTCTCGCTGATCTTCATGCCAATGAGATTTGATCTTTACTCGTAAGTTTTGCTCAACTCTTGGGCATGAAAAAGAGGGAGAGGATCGGATGAGGAAGGTGTGGAGATAGTGATTTTGGCAGGACTTCATCGTAGAGAATTTTCTATGCACAACAGCTTGCACAGGGCACTAGACCAAACCAAGAGGTCCTTCGCATGTGACTTTGAAAAGGTCAAAGCCAACAAGTAGAAGGACTCTCCCATGATCTCCACACTCCACATCCCTTTTTTTAGATTTTTGTCATACAAAAATAAAGGGATATGGTGTGGAATAATTTGGGATAAGATTAAGTTGGCGCATAACTCTTATCTTCTAAGAGTTTGAACTATTCAAACTTTTGACCCATTCAAACTTGATTTGAATGGAACACCTCCATACATATCTATATGGGGCGCACGGGCAAAGGGGGAGTGCGCCCCTTATTCCTCATGTAAATTCCATATGGACATGCGTCCTCAGATAAATTCTAAGGGGTGCATGCCATATCTCTTCTTTCCTGCATACTAGATCAACATTTGACCCTTATCCTGTTTCCATCTTATGGGATTAAGATAAAATCTTTTCAAGTCTCATCCAATGGATTTATGTCAAGTCCTAAACAAATTAGAACAAGCCTTGATCAGGCCAAAACTCGATTCAGTCAGATCAAGAAAAATTCATCTAAAATTTTTGAGAAAGCCTTGTTCAAATTTCATCTCATGATTTTAGGACAAGCCCTAATTTGGAAAAGACAATCCTTGTCTTGTTTCCATCTTATGGGATTTAGGACAAGTCTTGATCAGGCCAGGACAAAATCCAATTAGATCAAGATAAATTTCTATAGAATTTTTGAATAAGCATTGTCCAAATAGTTCCATAAATTAGCAGGTCTTGTCCTGTTCCATCCGATGAATTAGGACAAGCCTAGATTAGGTTAGGACAAGACTTTTTTTATCTAGACAAGTTTCAGTCATACTAGGACAAATCCATACAAGGCTCCTAGGTGAGCCAAATTCAATTTGACTCAATCGAGACGATCCAGAAAGATTACAGAAGAAGAATGTTAGGCTCAATCGTGTGCTAGTATGATTTTCTTGAACCTAATTGAATCTAATCCAAATCAGTCGAACTGAATTAGCTCAATTAATGATATCCAGATCCAAATTCTTGTTTGTATGATCCAGTTAGATTCAGTTCTATATAGTAATGAGATATGTCATGATCTCTATCATCGATATCATCAAAACATCTTTCAATGGATCAGAACTCTTCTGATTCACCTAATTAGAATCGTCAATCATCAAGATAATTCTAATTGATCCTAAAATCCACCAGTGACACCTAGTAGTATATGGTGGCAATCCATCAAAATCGAATAGCGAATCTCTCGGTGTAGCTATCTGTGTGATTGGGTTCTTCTATCATGAGTCTTGACGGAATTAGGGTTAAGGTAAACTTGTCAAACCCAACACCCGTCATATAAATGAATCATTCGATTCAAGTCCGATGTAAAATTCTAATAAAAACTACTTTCTATTATTTCACACTACCATGGCCATGGATTTTAGGACTCGATCTTATGATCATCATAGAACTACTCCTCTATCGAGGTTGATAGATCCCATCTTGGTGCAATCCATTTTCTACAATGAGCATGCTATAGCCAACATACACCTTAGAATTTTGAATGGCTAGGAGATCGAGTTATGGTGTAGTCAAACTATAACACCCTCAAGGTGAACTGCCGATGCACCTTAGATCAAAGAATTAGACATACGCTGCAGCATCGAGATAGTCATCGACGAGAAGGTAAACTTCTTTATGACTGCTCAAGGTGGTCACTTTCAGTATTCTTGTTTTCTAACGAGTACCTATACTCTCACTCTAGTGTCTTCACACCGTAGACTCAAGACTCATCTATCCTAGAAAGTGATCGTACATCGATCTTCCGAATCAATCACCATCCTCATGATGATCCTACGATCGAAAGTAATTTATGAGTTAATTATGATAACATATGCCTTAATTCTCAACTCTTGAGAATATATGTTATCATGTCTATTAACTCAATGGATGTATCACAGACACTTTATACATAATATGATAGAATAAATAATTCTTTAATTAATTTTAAGTCAAAATTATAAAAATATTTCTAAAAAGTATTTAACAAGTATCAGTGAATCTGGCTTCTAGGACACATATCTAACAAACTTTTACTTGACCTAAAGCTAATTGACTATAAATCTAAGTTCCATCTTCTTAAGGTGGGCTTAGATCTTTAGCTTACCTAAAGACTTCATCAGTGGGTCAACTGCATTATCTGCAGAGTTGACTCTCTTAACCTCGATGTGTTTCTTCTCGAGGTAATTATGGACGAGGTGGAGCCATCTTCTTGTAACTCTTCTAACTTATAGTACCACTATTGCACAGAAATAAACTTTTGGATGTCGACTTTTGATCATCTATGTCAGATATAAAGTCTGAGTTTGCATACCCCTGGATATGGAGTTCACCATGCTAAACCTCTTCAGCACCTCCTCTATGTGAAAGATCTAGTATCCTCTTCAGTCTATCTTTATAGACCTAAAATGAAGGATGCCTTACCTAGGTCTTTCAGAGAAAATTTCTTAGATAACCATACTTTCACCTATGTCAGCATGAGAATATCATTTTCAATTAGGAGGATGTCATCCACATACAATATGAGAAAGACAATAATGCTCCTACTGACCTTCTTGAACATATTTGATTTCTCTTCATTCTTGATGAAATCAAACGATTTGATTATATCAAGTATTCCAACTTCGAAATGCTTGCTTAAGTCTATAGATGAACCTTTACAGTTTGCAGACTTTTGTGATCACCATCACTAGATGTAAAATAAAACGGCTATTTCATATAAATATCTTCCTCAAGGTATTTAATTATGAACTCCGTTATCACATCCATCTGCCATATTTCATAATTGAAATATGCTACAATGGCAAGCAATGTGCAGATGGATGGCCACTGATGAGAAGGTAACCTGATATCCTTTTGCCACTAGCCTAGCTTTGAATGTCTCTACATTTTCATCTGCACATATCTTTCTCTTGAAGATTTATTTATATCCAATAGGTACTATACTTTTAGGTGGATCTACTAAGATCTAGATTTAGTTCGAGCACATCAAGTCAATCTTTGACTTCATTATCTCTAACCAATTTTTGGAGTCAATATCTAATATCATCTCGTCATAGGTTTTAGGATCATCACTATGAACCCATTTTTCATGAGGAACATTTTCTCTACATCCTCTAAAATAGTACTTAAGTACCTTCAAGATGACGAAAAATTTTATTTGACCTACGAGGTGGATGAGGTAGTGAATTATGGATCGGCTCCGACTACCTGGATTTCTGAGGTTCCTTGGCTCGTTGCTCTTTGGAGATTTTCTCCTCGAGCCTAATCTATCTTTTGATGTCACCATCTTGATCAAACTATTTTTCAAGAAAAATTGTATGTTAACCCACAAACACATTATGATCTTCCAAAAGATCGAAGTAATATCCTAATAACTCTTTAGGACATCAAATAAATCGAGCTCTAAAGGACTTAGACTCTAACTTGTCCGTCATCAGACAATCCTAATTCTGAGATGACTCAGACTTGGCTTCTTACCATGCTATATCTCATACGGTATGGTAGGAACGATTTTAGATGGAACCCTATTAAACTATATCCCTAAAGAAACTCAAGAAGATCCGTGAAGCTCATCATGGACAAACCATATCTAATAGGATCCATTTTCTCCATTCTGAAATCTCGTTAAGTTAAGGCATTTCAGATGAAGTTCATTATGAGACTATACCATTATCCTTGAGATAGTCAAAAAAATTTTGACTAAGATATTCACCTTCTCGATCTGATCGAAGAACCTTAATGGACTTTCCGATTTACTTTTCTAATTCATGTTCGAATTTCTTGAATTTTTCAATGACTTCAGACTTGTGTCGTATCAAGCATACATACCCGTACCGAGATAGATTATCGATAAGATAATAAAGTAGACATAATTGCCTCTGACCAGCACATCAAATGAGTCACACACATCTATATGTACCAGGACAAGTAGGTCTATTGCCCTTTTCTATGTCCCATAATAGGGAAGCTTGATCAATTTGTCTTAAAGGTATGATTCACAAATCGGATATAACTTCGAAGTCAATGAACCCATTAGTTTGAATTTCTTTAATTTGTTAATCCTATCTTCAGCTATATGACCTAGCCTAAGGTGCCATAGATATCTATCATTAATACTATCTCTAGATCATTTTGATCCTATGGTATTCACATTTTGCTTGACAGACTCAATGACGAGCATTCCTTCAGAAGGTCCTTCTTCCTGCTTGTTCTTCAGACTGGCCAGGTATGCAGGGTAGTCCCGCTTTTAGTGATCATCAAAGTTGTAGTGAAAACACTTTTTCTTCTCCGTGGCCTTCTTCTTCGGCTCGCCCTTCTTTTCTCCTTCTATTTTTTGCTTCTTTGCAGACTTCTTCTTCCTTCCAAAAGACTTTCTCTTGAAAGAAGTCTGCTATATAGCCAGAACTAAATCCTTTGAACCCTTCAAAATTTGCTTAGTAGTAACCAACATATTTATTAACTCGGCCAAGGTGTACTAGAGCTTATTCATATGGAAGTTCATAATGAACTATCCATACGAATCAATCAAGAACTATAGGATCACATCAATCTATAGTTTCTTGTCCATCAAGACATCGAGCTTCTCAAGCTCTTCTAGGTTCTTGATCATTGCCAGGTATTGATCTTTGATTGACTGTCTATCACTCATCTGTGCCTTAAATAGTCTTTTCAAGACTTGATAATGCGTTGCGCGACTCTATTCACCGAATAACTCTTACATGTGCATCAACATTTGGCAAGCAATCCTGATGTCTTCATGTTGGTACTATAATTTATCTTACATTGAACCCAACATGTGGCACCTTACTTTGTTATGATCGTCAGACCACTTCTCATGAGACATTCTCTGATCAGCAGTCGGATGGACTGGTAAAGGAGAAGTCCTGGTCCAATATATAGGTTAACTTTTTGAACCCAAAATAATTTTGAAGCTTTTTAGCCAATCCTTGTAAATTGGTCTGGTCAACTTGTGGGTATCTAGGATTCGGGCTAGGAATTTTGATGCAGATATTTTTCTATAGAAAATCAAAGTTTCTAGTTAGACTTGTAATTTGACTCAACCAATTTATTTAGAAACTTTATTTTTAAACAAATTAGGCTTCCACTATTTTTTGGATCTCTATACTTTCTTAGCAGAGATGCAAAAATCTCCACGATCATTGATTTTTAGTGGATGGTGTGGTTCCACCCACCTCACCTAATAGTTATTGATGATGGATCAACCGATGAGTAGACAACTCTTATCCAATATTTTTCTAAGCATAGTGCACCCAAACCTGATCTCTAATTCATGAAGCTCACCATATCCAGAATATTGCTCTACTTCTTAGTTAAGTCAAATCCACCATTTGCATAAATTGGATTTCTGATTGAATCTCTCACCATATCCAAAATATTGAGCTCAATCCATCATCCAACTCATAGTATCCAATGCCTAATAGATATAGTTGCATCTTTCTGGTACAACTGAACCACTATATCCAACCAAGAATAATCAACCCCGAAAAGAGCCCGCACATTTATAATGGTGGAAGACCTGGGACTTAATATTTTCTTAAAAAGATTTGATTGGTCTCTTAGACTCAACTAGTCATAACATTTATGACTAACCTAGTGGTATGGATTAGCTCGAATCGTTAGCCACTTCAAATCAGAACTGGATCGACTCAATCGGCCAGGTAAGTGAGATCAGTGGGAGGAATATGCCATTAACTCACCAAGAACGCATTCAGGTTGAGTAGCTTTCAATTAAAAATCATTGGTCATATTTGTCATACTTACCATAGACATCGACTTGTTTGACCAGAGCTGATCAGGTTAGCTTACAATCCAGGTTTGAATCATGAAATCAAATTAGGTCTTAACTTGATCGACCATATATGACTGTGAGTCAACCTTGACCCAGACTTAATTCTATTAGGTTGGTCAAATCTAAATACTCTTGATCCTATCTAATCAACTCTTAATTCGGTTTGATCAATCGTTAGACCTAATTGAGCTACCCACACTCGAACCCATGATTTATGAAGGTATCTTAGATCTAAAAATTCATAATTTTAGATCTAATTATTTTTATAAACTTAATTCTTAATTAAGCCTAAGGGTTCAATAACAAAACATGTATCAAAAAATTTTAGAATTGCAGGATCTAAAATTTTATAGAAAAGTAAGTTTTCAATTTTTGATTAAGGACAAACGTGCAACACCCCTACACTCCATAAGAGCACCCCATCGAATGAAAAGAAAGGGCCTTTAAATTCCTCCTACTCTTATGACCGGATGGCCAAAGGGAATGCCTTAATCAGAAATATGAACTATACTACAAAACTATTAGATCTAAAGAACATAACAATTACATGATTTAAGATCTAATCTATACATATTTTGCATACATCTCATGTATCAAATTTAACATTTAAATTTATGTTTCAAATCTGATTATATTTGATATAATATTTAAAAATAAAATTTTAAATAATATCATAAAAAAAAATTAATCTAGACTACTCATGGCATAGATCTATGAAACTAGTCTAGACATGCATTGCATATATCATACATATGAAATTTTTAATGTATTTCATGCTTTCAGATCTAATTATATCATATATAATATCTAAAATTTAACTAATCTAATCACAAAATCTTTAAAAAATTAAATAAATATTTTATTAAATTTTTTATCTAGACTAT
The DNA here is from genome assembly GCA_006176705.1 of Cocos nucifera. Lineage (NCBI taxonomy): Eukaryota > Viridiplantae > Streptophyta > Magnoliopsida > Arecales > Arecaceae > Cocos > Cocos nucifera. The sequence continues at coordinate 504,581 of QRFJ01000014.1, forward strand.
GAGATTAAACTAGAGATCCAGTCTAGACTTATGCTGCCTATATTATATATATCAAAATTTTAAGTTAGACCTTATGTTTTAGATCTGATTATATCTAATGTAATATCTAAAACTTAAATGATTAAATAATAAAAAAATAAATCAGATCTAATCTAAAATATATTTAAAAACTATCATGACATAAAACAACATATGTAAACTAGAATATGCATTATTTATGTCAAACATATATATATATAATATATAATTTTTTATTTTAGATCTGATTACATCCTATGTAATATCTAAAAATTAAATAATTAGATAAAAAAAAATTAGATCAATCTAAAGATATATCTGAAAGCAGCAATCTGGCTCTGATACCAGTTGAAGAAAAAATCGAGTTTTTCCTATCACAGGATGCATCTGATCGAATCAGATTTATAGTAAAATAATTTTAAAATTTTTTTATGATCTGATCAGATCTAAGAGATTTCAGATCTGATTAGATTAATCTAAAATTTAGAAGTAAAATAAAAATAAAAATAGTGATAACAGTTATCACCTAATCGGATAAATCATTTACCTGTTGTGATGATTTGATGACTAATCCGAGGTTCTGATTGAGCCACGTACGTGTCTGGCCTCTATCGGTATCTACTCAGATCAGATCTAAAAGTCTCCTCCTTCTAGATCTGATCTTCAAAGATCAGATCTGATGTCTTTCCGTAGAGCCTTCAAAATGAACTCCAAAGGCTGTACGTTCGTCTCACGAACACCATCATCTCTCGTTGATCTTCATGCTAACGAGACTTGATCTTTACTCGCAGGTTTTGCCCAACTCTTGGGCATGAAGAAGAGAAAGAGGATCAGATGAGGGAGGCATGGAGATTATAATTTTGGTAGGACTTCACCGTAGATAATTTTCTATGCACAACAGCTTGTGCAGAGCCCTATTTATAGACCAAACCAAGAGTCCCTTCGTATGTGACTTTGAACAGGTCAAAGCCAACAAGTAAAAGGACTCTCCCATGATCTCCATGCCCACACTCCATTTTTAAGATTTCTATCGCACAAAAATAAAGGAATATGGTGTAGAATAATTTGAGATAAGATTAAGTTGGCGCACAACTCTAATCTCCCAAGAGTTTGAATTATTCAAACTTTTGACCCATTCAAACTTGATTTGAATGGGACACCTCCATACATATCCATATGAGGTGCACGGCCAAAGGAAAAGTCTGCCCCTTATTCCTCATGTAAATTTCATATGGACGTGCATCCTCAGATAAATTCTAGGAGGCACACGCCATATCTCTTCTTTCCTACATACTGGGTCAACATTTGACCCTTATCCTATTCCCATCTTATGAGATTAAGACAAAATCTTTTCAAATCCCATCCAATGGATTTATGTTAAGTCCTAACTAAGATAGAACAAGTCTTGATCAGGCCAAGACTCGATCCAGTCAGATCAAGAAAAATTCATCTAGAGGCTTGTCCAAATTTCATCTCATAATTTTAGGAAAAGCCCTAATCTGGTAAAGACAATCCTTATCTTGTTCCCATCTTATGAGATTTAGGACAAGTCTTGATCAAGCTCGGACAAGATCCAGCCAGATCAAGATAAATTCTTATAAAATTTTTAGATAAGCCTTGTCCAAATAGTTCCATAAATTAGCAGATTTTATCCTGTTTCCATCCAATGGATTACAACAAGCCTAGATCAAGTTAGGATAAGACTTTTCTTATCTAGACAAGTTTCAGTAAGACCAGGACAAACCCATACAAGGCTCCTGGATGAGCCAAATTCAATTTGGCTCAGTCGAGATGATTCGAAAGACTACAGAAGAAGAATGTTAGGCTCAATCGTATGCTAGCATGATTTTCTTGAATCTAATTGGATCTAATCCAAATCAATCAAACTGGATTAGCTCAATTGATGACATCGAGATCCAAATCCTTATTTGTGTGATCCAATTAGATTTAGTTCTGTATGGTAATAGGACATGTCATGATCTCTATCATTGATATCATCAAAATATCTTTCGATGGATCAGAATTCTTTTGATTCATCTAATTAGAATCATCGATCATCAAGATAATTCTAATTAATCTCAAAATTTATCAGTGACACCTAGCAGTATATGATGGCAACCTATCAAAACTGAATAGCAAATCTCTCGGTGTAGCTACCTGTGTGATTGGATTCTTCTATCATGAGCTTCGACGAGATTAGGGTTAAAGTAAACTTATCAAACCCAACACCCGTCATATGAATAAATCATTCGATTCAAGTCCGATGTAAAATTTTAATAGAAATTTCTTTCTATTATTTCACACTATCATGGCCATGAATTTTAGAACTCGATCTTATGATCATCATAGGACTATTTCTCCTCTATTGAGGTTGATAGATCCCATCTTAGTGCGATCCAATTTCTATAATGAACATGCTATAACCAACATACACCTCAGAATTTTGAATGACTAGGAGATCGAGTTATGGTGTAGTCAAATTATAACATCCTTAAGGTGAACTATCGATGCACCTCAGATCAAAGAACTAGACACACGCTGCAGTATCGAGCTAGTCATCGACGAGAAGGTAGCTTCCCTTATGACCGCTCGAGGTGGTCACGCTCAGTGCCCTCGTTCTCTAACAAGTACCTATATTCTCGCTCTGGTGTTTTCACACTATAGACTCAAGACTCATTTATCCTAAAAAAATGATCGTACATCAATCTTTCGGATCAATCACCATCCTCATGATGATCCTACGATCGAAAGTAATTTATGAGTTAATTATGATAACACATGCCTTAAATTCTTAACTTTTGAGAATATATGTTATCATGCCTATTAACTCAATGGATGTATCACAAACACTTTATATATAATATGATAGAATAAATAATCTTTTAATTAATTTTAAATAAAAATTATGAAAATATCTATAGAAAGTATTTAACAAGTGTCAGTCAATCTGGCTTCTAGGGCACACATCTAACACTAACCCCTGGCTCTCTCAATGCAATTAACATTTCTTACTGGCAGTCATCTATTGCATTTGTAATTTGGTAAGCAGGCAGTGACTTGGTCTTATCTGGTTACAATTCATAGGTAATTTTTCTTTTTTTCTTTTTTTTTATGGAAGAAAATTTATAAGTAGATGATATCAAAAGAATTAAAGGAATGATAATCAATATCATTGCCATCCCAGGAGGCGAGTGGTGCCATGAACTACTAAATCCACTAAACATAATTCAGCATATGGTATTTATTGGGGATAAACCCTGCTCCTGTTGAAGTCCAGCCTGATACTTAGTCTAACGCAGCTAATAATCATGGAAGAGCTTTGATCCAAAATTCTTCCTCCAGCGATCGAATCCCAGCTGATCTCCTCCAGCGATCGAACTCGTTCAATAGCCGAACTCCTTCAATGGCTGAACTCCTCCAGCGGTCGTGCTCCATCCAGATTCCTCCCTCAATCAAACTTCTATGAAAGCCGAACACCTTCCAAACTTCTCCTTCGGTTGAACTCCTCTTGGAGTCAAACTCCTTCCAGACTTCTTCTTCAGTCGGATTTCTCCAGCAGATTGATCTCGGATGATCCCCTCTAGACGTATTCTCTTTAGAAGTTCAAACTCCTCTAGAATTAATATATATCGAAGCTCATCACCGATCGATGCCTACATTTTTCAAACTTCGATTATTGAATTTCAACAAACGATCACTATCAGTCTGACGACACCTCTCTCTCTCCATACCGAATCCCACATGACCCTGAGCGGCTCAGTACCGGACAGCTACAACTGTCACCATTAGTCTTCTATAGATGGTGCTACAGGCGGTGCCCCCCTCCATGATAGACTCCACCAGGCCTCGAGTGGCCCATTATCAGATGACTGTAGCTGTCACTATCTATCTGCTATAAGCTCCATCTATAAAAAGAGATTCTTCAGATATATTTTCGCTAAGCTCTCTTCTCCTTCTCAAAATTTTGCCGAACTTTTTTCTGAGCACTTCATTTCTATTGGCCAGAAGAGCTGACTTGATCATCGGAGGATCCCATGGGAGCCACCACTATCGACTCTGGATGGAACTTTATTTTGTAGGTCATCAATGGTGACTTCATCTTCCTCGACTCCAGCATGATCCGACGTCAACTAGATTCTACAATAAAAGAATTGGTGCTAGAGGAAGGATCCTCTATTTTTGAGGTATCCTTGTTCTTAAAGGAGTGCTCAATCGATCCTACCGACCTTCTTCTTTAAGGTTTGAGCTAGATTCATCTGTTCCTGCTCCATCATCAGTGCTTCAACCACCACTTTCACCGACGGTCATGGTAGATTCGGAGCAGTTTAACCTACTAATGTAGCGAATTCAGGGCCTCACCGAAATGATGCAGGCCATGCGATAGCCTCCGATAATGGTTTCATCAGAAAATCCACCATCGAGATGTCAGAAATCGATCCCAAGGAGGGGCACTTGGGCTAGCATACCCATCGCCCTAGGAAGGAGAAACAAAGAGTAGAGGATCCTTGCTTGGATCTTGGTTCTTCTCCAGAAGGGACCTTCTCCATCCACGATCGGGAGCCTTTCAAGATCTGCGATCAAGTTGACATCCTCGATCAGAACTATGGGGGATGGATCGATAAATTGAGGAGCTCGGCTATGTTGCCCCATCTCACCATGACGACATCCACACCAATCCCCCTTTCTCTCTTCGAATTATGCAAAAATCCATTTCGCCAAACTTCAAGCTCTCCCAATTTGAAAGCTACGATGGAACCTCTGATCCGATCGATCATCTGAAAATCTTTCGAACCATGATGCTGCTCCATGGCGCACCAGATGCCATATTATGCTAGCTTTTTCATCCATCTTAAAGAGAGCAGTAAGAAACTAGTACTCAATATTGAAGTTGGATACGATCTTCTTCTTTGATCAGATGAGCCATCAGTTTATGGCTCACTTCGTCAGTAGCCGACATTCGCACTGAGGTTCAGATTCTTTGATGAATATCAAGCAGAAGGAGAAAAAATCCATCCGGGCTTATGTCACTTGATTTAATGCTGCTGCATTGGAGGTTCGAAACCTGGACCAGTCAGTTGCGATGGCTGCACTCAAGGATGGTCTTCAGAAGAATGATTTGCTTTTTTTTTGAAGAAGAAATACCCCAAAAATTTTGTCGATCTGCTAGCTCGGGTCGGAGGATATGTTCGTGCGGAAGAAACCTTCAAGTTGAAGGATGAAGAAGCCATAAGAGAGCGGCAGACGAGCGAGTCTAGCAAATCCGTGGCTGATGGAGGGCCGAATGAAGTTCGATCGTGCTCATGGACTCCTTTCGAGTGCAAGCGAGGTCAAACTCTTCCTTGAGCTCATCATCAAAGAAGCTCCGACAGAAAAGCGTGAAGAAGTTCTCTCTTTTGAAGGTTTTATAACTATGCCCCCTCAATGCTCCACAGATATCGGCCTGAAGCAAGCCAATGGCGCTACTGTAGCTAGAACCATGAATGAGGGAGGAACAATAAGGAAATCGACCATCTTTCGGTATCATCAATGCTATCTCTAGGGGGTTTAGTACTTCGGCGAGCCACCATCTCTCAGCCTCGAAGCTAGGAAAAGCTTGTCTCGAATTGGAAAGGCCCATATGAAATAGAGGAGATCGTTCGATCCGAAACTTATTGCCTAAAAAATCTTGGAGGAACAATGCTTCCACGATCTTGAGACTCAGAGAATCTGAGAATGTACTATCGGTAATTTTTCTTCGATAAAACTTCTCCATTTCAACATTATTATTTTTTGGTACAAAAACTATCTGATGATAGGAAAAAAGCAATCAATAGTAGTCATGTTAGAAACAGGAGGAGAACCTCATCCTAACATGAGTAAGTCGAAGACCTCATTCATTTTAGACGAGATTGGGGGAGAGATGATAAGTGGTAAAAATATACTAATAAAAATATTAAATTATAAAATAAATTTATTTATTTTTTTAAAAATTAATATTTTTATTAATTTTATATAGGAAAGAAGGCCACCAATGTAAAGATTTTATTTTTCTGGTTCAGATAAAAAAAATTTCAAGCAAAACGGACTTCAAACGAGCCTAGAATTGAATTTCAAAAAAAAAAAAATTTAATTCAAACCGGTTCAGAAAATCGGCTCAGCAGACCGCCCGGCTCGACCACATCAGCAGACCGACCCGTCGATGCAGCACTGACATCAACATTTTTCATGGTGCACGGTGGACCGACTTAAGGATATTTCAAAAATTTTACATAAAAAAGCATGCTCTGATTGGCTGAAGAACGCGACGGTCCACGCAACACCGGGCTCGCACATGGTCTATAGAGGTCAATTTAAAAATTTTGTCTGATCCAATGGGCATCTTTCACTGAAACTTGATCAGACAGTCGAAAAGAAAGCACTGATGAACGGCATCCGCAGCTTTCGATTGAGATCCAATGGCTGAGATTCATTCCGACATTAAACTAAAGATCAGAAGCCTTCTTTGTGCACGATCGGATGGCCCAGATTCAATCCAATAATTGATCCAACGGCTGGCATGAAATTTGACTTGATCTGGGATGTTTTAAAAGATTTTTAAGTGATTTTTGGACCATTTGATCGACATCTAACGGTCAGAATAATCTAGAATCCTAATTTGAGGTGTTTTGAGAGTTTTAAACCTAATTTCTAAAGGATTTTGATGGAAAATCAATCTCTTAGCCTATAAAACCTGATGTTGTCGTAGAAGTAAGAGAAAAAAAAAGAATAAGTCAGAGAGAAAAAGGGAGAGAGTCAGAGAAATAAAAAAAAAAAGAGAGAAAGAGAGGAGAGAGGTAGAAAGAGAAGAGAGTCAAAAGAGAAAAGAAAAGGATTTTTCTTCGATAATCAAGATATCGATCAAGGAGTCTCTTCTTCTTCACCAAGTTCTCCACATCAAGAGCGATGGATAATCAATTTCACCAATCAAACAGTCTAATTTTTTTATATTTTTTATTTTATTTACTATTTTTAAATTTATTATCATGAACTAAATTTTTTTTTACTAAGGCTAAGGTGTAGCCACTCTTTTGATGCAATATTCAGTATAATTTATTTTTAAATTTTAAATTTTATTCATAAGAAGTATATAAATCTAATCTTAATATTTTTAGATTACTGATCATCTTCTAATTGATCTGATGAACATAGATGTTATGGACCAAGTACATCTATGTTATTGCTTCTTGATTATATACCTTGTATTATGAATCAAATTAGAATTCATATGCATGCAAAAATTTTAGTGCACTTTGGACGCAGCGTATTTTAATTAGAGGGTTTCACAAAATTTAATGCATTAATATTTATTTAAATTACACCTAGACCAAAGGATAATTAATAAATATTGATAGTTTTGCTATGCCTGGACCAAAGGATAGTGAATAAATTAGGAGACTCCACCGTCACATGAAATAAAATTAATCTAATAAATCTGAATATTGTATTGACTGAGTTGGTGAACCGATTGCCTTAGTAATCCATTGCTCTTAAGTTTAAAACCCTAATAATTTACACTCTCTCTATTTTCTTAAAAAATTTTTAATTATTTTTTATTTTTGTTCTTTAATTTCTTATTCTCATAAATCGATCTTCTAAATAAAGCATAGGAAAGAGCTTTTCAGTACTTATTTTTTCAATCCTCTAGGGATGATACTCTACTCATTCACTTTATTACTTGATCGACTGGTGCACTTGCCATAGCTATAAATTAGCACATATCAAGTTTTTAACGCCGTTGTCGGAGATTGTATCTAAAATAATATTAAAATTTTGATCCTAGCTTTACTTTAAAATTTTATTTTTAATTTTTATTATTATTTTAATTTTTTTTTAAAAAAAAATTTGTTTAGTGCATGACACGTACTGGACATAGTAACTTACTATCTTTAGATCAAAAAATTGAAAGGACCATTAGAAGACTACAACAAGAAAGAAACATGGTAGCTGAAGATCCTAACGACATCAATCTAGGATTGGATATGGCGACTGAAGGACAGCATGAAGCTATTCGACCAGTACATCATCCATTAAATGATTACATCACACCATCTATAGTCGATGCAGCTTCGAGCATCAGGAGACCGCCTGTGCGAGCAAACAACTTTCGAAATAAAATCGACGATGATCCAGATGATTCAATCAACTGTCCAATTCAGTGGACACGTGCATGATGATCCGAATGCCCATATTTCTAATTTTCTTGAACTTTGTGATACTTTTAAAATTAATGGAGTGTCGGATGATGCTATTAGATTAAGGTTATTTCCTTTCTCTTTATGGGACAAAGCTAAAAGTTGGCTTCATTCTCTTCCTATAGGTTCTATCACAACTTGGGATGTCCTAGCCCAAAAATTCTTAGCCAAGTACTTTCCACCTTCCAAGACTGCCAAGATGCGCAACGATATCACTTCTTTTATGCAGATGGACATGGAGACACTATATGAGGCTTGGGAGCATTTCAAGAAACTGCTGAGGAGATGTCCACATCATCAACTATCCGTATGGCTTCAGGTACAAACTTTCTATAATGGTTTATCTCCTACTAATCATTCTATGATTGATGCAGCAGCAGGAGGAACCATTAACCAAAAAATGGAGGAAGAAGCCTTCGATCTGATCGATGAGATGGCATCAAATAGCTATCAAGTGGCAGACAGAATGCATGATGCCAAAAAGACTAGCAGCTGTGCAGGGAGTAGATTGCGTGCCAACCTTACTAGCTGAAATTGCAGCCCTTAGAGCCGAAGTCAACAACTTGAAGGGAACAGCTATGCATATTCAGAGCATTACTTGTGACCTGTGTGGAGGAGGACACGATACGAGCAATTGCCAGACAGGATAATCCTTTTGCTAAAAGTAACTGATACAGCTAATTATATTGGATAATTTTTTCAGGCCGCAACAAAATAATTCCTACTCCAACACATACAATCAAGGGTGGAGGCAGCACCCAAATTTCTCATGGAGCAATCAAAATGCAGCACAACAGCCACCCCCGGGATTCCAAGTACCTGAAAAGAAGTCCAACATGGAAGAGCTGATGGTCAAATTTATGCAAAACCAAGAAGCAACTATAAAAAATTTGGAAGCCAAACTTAGGCAGGACCAAACAGCAGCAATTCGAAACTTGGAGATGCAAATAGGTCAAATGGCTAAAAATAATCTCCGAGAGACCTCAGGGATCCTTGCCCAGCAACACGGAGACCAAATCCAAGGGAGCAAGTCAATGCTATCATCCTAAGAAGTGGTACAAAGCTGGAGGAGCCACATCAGAAGAAAGAGACTGAAGAGCCAACTATAAATAAGAAACCATCAACTAAAATTCGTCAGTCACCAAAACAACCAGCAGATGGATGGTCTCCAGGTATACAGTTTGCTGATCCAAATGTGAAGCCCTACGTGCCGCCACTACCATTTCTCAGAGAGACAAATACAGCATCCAGATAAGAAATTTTCTAACTTTTTCAAAAAATTTAAAGAATTTACATATTAATATTCCTTTTGTAGATGCTATTACTCAAATGCCCAGGTATGCCAAGTTTCTCAAAGAAATCCTAACAAATAAGAAAAAGCTGAAGGAGCATGAGAGAATAAATTTGAATGAAGAATGCTCAGCAATACTTCAAAATAAATTACCACAGAAGCTAAAAGATCCAGGGAGTTTTACTATCCCTTGCATTATTGGTGATTGTAGTTTTGATAAAGTTTTATGTGATTTAGGAGCAAGTATTAATCTCATGCCTTTTTCTATTTTCAGAAAGCTGGGTCTAGGAGAACCAAAGCCTACCACTATTACTCTTCAATTAGCCGATAGATCCATTAAATATCCAAGAGGTATAGTGGAGGATGTCTTGGTAAAGGTAAACAAGTTTATTTTTTCTATTGATTTTATTGTTCTTGATATGAAAGAAGATTATGATGTACCCCTTATTTTAGGGAGACCCTTTTTAGCTACTGGAGGAGCTTTAATAGATGTTCAACAAGAAAAATTAATTCTTAGAGTCCAAGATGAACAAGTTACTTTTAATATTTTCAAAGATACTAAACATCCTGATGATAATCAAACTTATTTTCTAATTGATATTATTGACAATTCAGTATATGAGAATTCTATAGAAAATAGGTTTGAGACTATAAAAGCTAGCAATGTCCAATTGAAAGAGGACTCGACCAAACATGAAAGTATTCCAATTGAAGTGGCACCAGATTGATCCACTTTAGAACTCAAAGAAAGTCAAGCTGAAGACTATAAATCAGAACTACTAGATAGGTTGTTTTTTTTCTTTTTAGTTTTGATCATTTTTCTTTTCTTTTATTTTTCAGTAATTTGTTGTTGCTCTTTTACTGCTTTGGTGTGTATTTTCAATTTTGCAGAAAAAATCAATGAGAGCTCAAGCAAAATTTCAAAGCTCCAAAGAACCAGACTGAACCAAATCAGGTGTATTCCTTCCTATCCTTTATTGCACCCTTTATTTTTCTTTCTCCTTTAAGACAATGTAGAATAATAAGTTAAAAAAAAAAAATCATGTGTCAAGAAGAAAATCTTGAGCAAGATAAACTGGATAAGTGATAAAAGATAGAATTATTTGCTAATGAATGTAACGAGTTAAAGAAGTAGATTAGTTGGTCAACTTTTAGCAGCCTACTTAGGTCATTAAAAGACTATTAGCACTTTTTAATTGCACATGCACACTAACAAGGCAAAGTAGGTATTGATTATAAGGCCAACTGAGGATTCAATTATCACTAAAAATTGATAATTAATATACATTCTAATCAAAGAAACTTGAATTTAAGGAAAGAGCTACCTGCCTAAAAATAAAGTGCAAAAGATAGAGTATATGTGGATTGCCCAAAGCCTAGTAACTGGGTCTCTGCACCTAGGTCAAGTGTGAAAATTCACGTAAAATGGTGAAGGAAAGGCCAGGATGCTCAGCACAGCAAAAAAAAAAAAAAAAAGGCAGTGTGAAAGCTACCTTAATTCATGAGTATAAAATTGAGAATGTATAGAAAATTGACCAAAATAGGTGATAAGAGAGGATACTTTTATTCTTTTAATTTAATACTGAAATGCTAAAGTTAGTCATCACGAACACAAGTGCTATAGATCTTTGATGTACTCTAAGAAAGTTTTTAATTGTATTGACTGAAAAATTTGCTTCTGAAGCTTAATGCTTAGTTAGCAGTATTTTCTAAACTTTTTGATCTTTAGTCCTAGATTTTATCTTTATGATGGATAATCTTATTAAAATATGATATTAAATAAAATATTGCTAAGGGACTACAATGACTAAGTTGGGGGATGTGATAAGTGGTAAAAATATACTAATAAAAGTATTAAATTATAAAATAAATTAATTTATTTTTTTAAAAATTAATATTTTTATTAATCTTATGTAAAAAGAAGGCCACCAATGTGAAGATCTTATTTTTTCGATTCAGATGAAATAAATTTCAAACAAAATGGACTTCAAACGAGCCCAAAATTGAATTTCAAAAAAAAAATGGTTCGGTTCAAATCGGTTCAGAAAACTAGCTCAGTAGACCACCCGGCTCGACCGCATCAGCAGACCGACCTACCAATGCAGCGCTGATGTCAAGATGATGTCAGTATTTTTTGCGACGCACGGTGGACCAACTTGAGGGCTTTTCGAGAATTTTACATGAAAAAATACGCTCCGATTGGCTGAAGAACGTGGCGGTCCATGCAACACCGGGCTCGTGCATGGTCTACAGAGGGCAATTTGAGAATTTTGTCTGATCCAATAGGCTCCTTTTACTAAAACTTGATCGAACGGTCGAAAAGAAAGCACTGATGAATAGTATCCGCAGCTCTCGATCGAGATCCAATGGCTGAGATTCATCCCGACATTAAACTAAAGATCAGAAGTCTTCTTTGTGCACGATCGGATAGCCTAGATTCAATCCAACGATTGATCCAATGGCTGGCATGAAATCCGACTTGATCTGAGATATTTTAAAGGATTTTTAAGTGATTTTTGGATCATTTGATCAACATCTAATGGTTAGAATCATCCAGAATCCTAATTTGAGGTGTTTTGAGAGTTTTAAACCTAATTTCTAAAAGATTTTGGTGGAAAATCAATCTCTTAGCCTAAAACCTGATGTTGCCATAGAAGTAAGAGAAAAAAAAGAAGAAGTTAGAGAGAAAAAGGGAAAGAGTCAGAGAAATAAAAAAAAAAGAGAGAAAGAGAGGAGAGATGTAGAAAGAGAAGAGAGTCAGAAGAGAAAAGAAAAAGATTTTTCTTCGACAATCAAGACATCGATCAAGGAGCCTCTTCTTCTTCACCAAGTTCTCCACACCAAGAGCAATGGATAATCAATTTCACTAATCAAACAGTTTAATTTCTTTATGCTTTTTATTTTATTTACTGTTTTTGAATTTGTTATCATGAACTAAATTTTTTTTTACTAAGGATAAGGTGTAGCCACTCTTTTGATGCAATATTCAGTGTGATTTATTTTTAAATTTTATTCATGATGAGTATATAAATCTGATCTTAATGCTTTTAGATTACTGACCATCTTCTAATTGATCTGATGAACATAGATGTTACGGACCAAGTACATCTATGTTATTGCTTCTTGATTATATACCTTGTATTATGAATCAAATTAGAATTCATATGCATGCAGAAATTTTAGTGTGCTTTGGATGCAGCGTATTTTAATTAGAGGGTTTCACAAAACTTAATGCATTAATATTTATTTAAATTACACCTAGACCAAAGGATAATTAATAAATATTGATAGTTTTGCTATGCCTGGATCAAAGGGTAGTGAATAAATTAGGAGACTCCACCGTCACATAAAATAAAATTAATCTAATAATCTGAATATTGTATTGACTGAGTTGGTGAACCAATTGCCTTAGTAAATCATTGCTCTTAAGTTTAAAACCCTAATAATTACACTCTCTCTATTTTCTTAAAATTTTTTAATTATTTTTTATTTTATTTTTTAATTTTTTATTCTCATAAATCGGTCTTTTAAATAAAGCATAGGAAAGAATTTTTCAGTACTTATTTTTTAATCCTTTAGGGATGATACTTTACTCATTCACTTTATTACTTGATCGACTGGTGCACTTGCCATAACTATAAATTAGCACGCATCAAGAGGCCTTGACAACAGTCCTTATGTGCCTCCACAGTCCGTTAGGAACAGGAGGAGAACCTCATCCTAACGCGAGCAAAGTCGAAGGCCTCACTCATTTTAGATGAGATGGGGGAGAGGGCCTAATAACGGTCCTTATGTGCCCCCACAGTCCGTTAGGAATAGAAGGAGAACCTTGTCCTAACATGAGCAAAGTCGAAGGTCTCGTTTATTTTAGACGAGATGGGGGGAGAGAACTTGATAATGGTTCTTATGTGCCCCCACAATCCATTAGAAATAGGAGGAGAACCTCATCCTAACGTGAGCAAAGTCGAAGGCCTCATTCATTTTAAACGAGATGGGAGAAAAGGCCCCGACAATAGCTCCATTGTGCCCGACAACAATAGGAGACAAGATCTCCCCTGAGTCTCAACTTCAACATCAACCTCGACTGGAGATAAGATCTCCTTCGAACTTCAACGTCTACGTCAATAGGAAATAAGATCTTCTTCAAACTCAGCTGGAGATAAGATCTCCCCCAAGCTTTAATGTCTATGTCAATAAGAGATAAGATCTCCTTCAACCTCGGCTGGAGATAAGATCTCCCTCAAGCTTCAAAGTCTACATCAATAGGAGATAAGATCTCCTTCAACCTCGGCTGGAGATAAGATCTCCTTCGAGCTTCAACTTCAACGTCAACTCGGCTTGAGATAAGATCTCCTCCGAGCTTCAATATATACGTCAGTAGGAGATAAGATCTTCTTCAATCTTGACTGAAGATAAGATCTCTCCGAGCTTCAACATCTACGTCAACAGGAGATAAGATCTTTTTCAACCTCGATTGGAGATAAGATCTCCTCCGAGCTTCAGAGTCTACGTCAATAGAAGATAAGATCTTCTTCAACCTTGGTTGGAGATAAGATCTTCCTCGAGCTTCAACTTCAACTTCAACCTCGGCTGGAGATAAGATCTCCTCCAAGCTTCAAAGACTACGACAATAGGAGATAAGATCTTCTTCAACCTCGACTGGAGATAAGATCTCTTTCGAGCTTCAACTTCAACGTCAATCTCGGTTGGAGATAAAGATCTCTCCCAAGCTTCAGAGTCTACATCAATAGGAGATAAGATCTCCTTCAACCTCGACTGGAGATAAGATCTCCTCCGAGCTTTAACTTCAACGTTAACCTCGGCTGGAGATAAGATCTTCCTAGAGCTTCAGAGTCTACTTCAACAGGAGATAAGATCTCCTTCAACCTCGGCTGGAGATAAGATCTTCCATGAGATTCAACTTCAACGTCAACCTCGACTTGAGATAAGATCTTCCTCGAGCTTCAACGTCTACGTCAACAGGAGATAAGATCTTCTTCAAACTCGGTTGGAGATAAGATCTCCTCCGAGCTTCAGAGTCTACGTTAATAGGAGATAAGATCTCTTTTAACCTCGACTGAAAATAAAATCTTCTCCGAGCTTCAATCTCAACGTCAACCTCGACTGAAGATAAGATCTCTCCCGAGCTTCAATGTCTACATCAGCAGAAGATAAGATCTTCTTCAACCTCGACTAAAGATAAGATCTCCTCCAAGCTTCAGCGTCTTCGTCAACAGGAGATAAGATCTCTTTCAATCTCGACTGGAGATAAGATCTCTCTCGAGCTTCAATGTCTACGTCAACAAGAGATAATATCTCCTTCAACCTCAGTTGGAGATAAGATCTCCCCCGAACTTCAACTTCAACTTCAACCTCGGCTGGAGATAAGATCTTTCCCGAGCTTCAAAGTCTACATCAATAGGAGATAAGATCTCCTTCAACCTTGGCTGGAGATAAGATCCCTCCAAGCCTTAACTTTAATGTCAACCTCGACTGGAGACAAGATCTCCTCCGAGCTTCAACTTCAATGTCAACCTTGGCTGGAGATAAGATCTCCTCCGAGCTTCAATCTGAACTGGTGCAAAACTCTGAAGAGAACTTTGGCAGTCGCTCTTTTTGTACTCTCTTTTTTCGAATTTCAAACTTGAAAGTGGGGGGAGACTATTGTTGAGGATAAACCCCACTTCCATTGAAGTCTAGCTTGGTGCTTAGCCTAATGCAGCTGGTAATCATGGAAGAGCTTCGATCCAAAATTCTTCCTCCAGCGGTCGAACCCCAGTCGCTCTCCTCTAGCGGTCGAACTCATTCAGTAGCCAAACTCCTTTAGCGACTGAACTCCTCCAACGGTCGAGCTTCATCTGGATTTCTCCCTCAGTCGGACTCTTATAGGAGCCAAACTCCTTTTGGATCCCTCCTTCAGTCGGACTCCTATAGGAGTCGAACTCCTTTCGGATCCCTCATTCAATCGGATTTCTACAGAAGCCAAATTCCTTCTGATGGACTCCTATGGAAGCCGAACTTCTTTCGAACTTCTCCTTTAGTCGGACTCCTACGGGAGCCGAACTCCTTCCGGATCCCTTCTTCAGTCGGACTCCTATAGGAGCTAAACTCTTTTTGAACTTTTTCTTCAGTCGAACTTCTACAAAAGCCGAACTTCTTTCGGATTTCTCTTTCAGTCGGACTTCTATAGAAGCTAAACTCCTTCCGGATCCCTCCTTCAGTTAAGTTTCTGCAGGAGCCAAAGTTCTTTCGGACTTCTCCTTCAATCGAATTTCTATAGGAGCCAAACTTCTTTCGGACTTCTCCTTTGATCGAACTCCTTTAGGAGCCAAACTCCTTTCAGACTTCTCCTTTAATCGGATTTCTCCAACGGATTGCTTTCGGATGATCCCCTCCAGACGTATTTTCTTTAGGAGTCTAAACTCCTCTGAAATTGATGTATGTCGAAGCTCTTCATCGATTGACGCTTGCTTCCTCCAAACTTTGATTATTGAATTTCAACGAATGATCACTATTAGTCTGACGACGTCTCTCCCTCTTCATACCGAACCCCACATGGTCCCGAGCGGCTCAGTACCAGATAGCTACGACTGTCGCCATCACTCTACTATAGGCGACACCCTCCTCCATGACGGACTCCATCAGCCCTCGAGCGGCCCGTTATCAGATGGCTGCAGCTGTCACTATCAATCCACTACAAACTCTGTCTATAAAAAGGAAACTTCCAGATATATTTTCGCTAAGCTCTTTTCTCCTTTCCAAAACTCTACTGAACTCTTTCCTAGGCACTCCATTTCTGTTGGCCAAAAGAGCTGACTTGATCGTCGGAGGATCCCGTCGGAGCCACCACCACCGACTCCGGATGGAACTTTATTTTGCAGGTCACTGATGGCAACCTCATCTTCCTCGACTCCAGCACGATCCAGCATCAACCAGATTCTGCAACAACAGTATTTTTAAGATTTATCATTCTCTTAGACATCATCGGAACTGCATCACCCTAATTCATAACAATGCACCAAATACGTCTGTAAGGCCCTAGATGTATTTTTATTTCCCGCACAAATCTTAAAATAGGAGAAAAAAAGAGAAAAATTTTGAGAGAAAATTTTCTCACTTTCCACTCTACTCTCTCTCTACCTTCTCTCTCCACTTGCTCTTTCCATGGATTTCTCTATCTATAATTTTTTTTCTTTTCATAGATTTTTCTCTCTAAAAATCTTTTAGATCAATAGAGAGTCCAGGTATTTAGTAATCTAGATTAATTGGTTGGATCCTAGTGTGGCATCCTAGACTGGTACTATAGGCAATCATCTAACTAATTAGTCTTTACTCGAACTTTCAGTGGTTAATTCCAGACTCACCATCAATAACCCCTGGCTTATTATCCTTGTCTTAATTGGACAATTCAATTATTGATCTATAGAATTTGACTACACAATTCTGATTAAATAGGATTGTTAGATGCCACTATCCAACTAATCTCATCCTCGTTATGTCAATCTTGTTCTATGATAGGCATAAACTTTTGTGAATATATGATTGATTTGATGGAAAGATATTGGATAAGAGGATTTATACTCTGAACTCTAAATCAAGATAAATCTCTAAATCTTTATTATTAGTCATGTTTCATGTAGAATCGAGAAATTTGGAATTACAAGCAATTGGATATTAAAGTTTTAAAAAAACAAAATTTAATGATAATTTATTTTTTATACTGATGGTTAATTAAGAATATGTTGAAATTATCTCATTGAGTGAATATGCTAGTCGTCTTAGATTGGTAAACCCTATTCTAGAGTTTGTAGTCAATAGAGATAAAAATTTCTGAACATTGATCATCTATTTATATAAAAGTTATTTTATGCATCGGTAATTTTTATCCATATATTTTTTTAATAGTGATATATACTTAGTTATTAAGTATATATTTATAACTTGTTGATGCTATGTATTATATATCTCCTGAGTTGGATACGTAGATTTTGATAATCATGTGCATCGAATTTTACAAAATAATGTGATCTTGAATTATGTTACTTAGTAAGCATGTAATTAAATTATGTAACCGTATGTAGGGTTGTGATGCTCTAGGCTAGCCATGTTATTGATGACCTATTATAAATCAAAAATATGATTATGGTAAACCGTGAACTAGCCACTGTATTAGTTTTCTATTATGGGCTTGAAACATAATTGTAGTAATTCAAGGTTGATCACTTATGGTTCTTTGAACTAGACACTTTATTAGTGTTCGGTCATGAACTTAAAATATGATTGTAGTAATTTAGAGTTGAGCACCTGATCCTTTGGATTAGTTATTTTTTTGATGCCCCACCACGAGCTTGAAATATGATTATGGTAGTCCACAGAACTAGCCACTTTGTTATCCTATCATGAGTGGTTATGGCAGTCTATAGGACTAGCTAATTTTGTTGCTTCATAATGGGCTAGAAATATGATTATAGTAATTCAAAGTTGAGCATCTTAATATGATCATACCCGATATTTATTGTCTCAAGATAAATATATGGTGTTATTTATTTTTCAAATAGATATGTATTTGCTATACATGTTTTATGAATTGTAATATTATTTAGCATATGATTTATATGAGTAATAACTACTATTAGTTTTTTATTTATTATTATTATATTAATATTGGTGTGTAAAAATTCTTACTGAGCTGTAAAGCTCACAACCTTCTTCCTCTTTTCTTTTTCAGTTATAGAATGTCTGTACTTGGCTAAGATTCGGATTATGATTTGAAATGATAGATTAGATGGAACATCAGCAATATTAGTTGAATGACCAAGTCTATACAAGATTTGATATTTATTAATATAAAATTATTTATTATTAATTAAGATTAATAATATTTATGAAATGTTGAGATTGTAATGAATTTTATGAATCTTGTATATCTTTTAGAGCTTGCCCTAGAGAATATATGGCTGTTGCATGTCCAACCTGGATACTAGGTTCCGGACGGGACAATATCCATCCAAATTTGCTTCATTTGCTAGTTTTTATTATATCAATAAAAAAAACAAGTAATATCTAAGCATTTGCATTTGATTAAGATCGTTCAACACTTACTGCAGCAGCAGTGAAGAAAACACTAGTTAAAATGTTTCAAATTGTCTTTTCCCCTTGTAATAACCAAAAAAAAAAAAAAAAAAAGGAAAAGAAAAATCAGAATCTTTTCTCTCCAACATGGTTCTTTTGTCCCAATCTTCAGATAATATTTCATCACACATAAGTTGATGATTCTCTTCAGCGGCCATTCCTTTTATTGAAACCGGTGTAACAGACGCAATGGATGGCCGAAGGCACAAATGAATTGCATGGAAATGGAAACGGAGCACCGTGGATATCTGTCACAGGAGCTAACACTGTCATCTAGTTGTCACTAGGGATGATGGTGCCAACGCAACCGACGCCCATGATAACGAATGCTATGGCTTGTGGAAAGATCATCACAAAGTAGTAATCTTTTCCGACATGGTAGTCGTAGCATGCACATATCATGAGATACACCGCAAGCCCAAGCTCCAGGAAATGTAATCTGGTGAACAAAGACCATAGCGTTCCATCAGCATTTAGCCATCCATTTGAGTACTTCCAAGTTAGATTAATTTAAATGCATGCCTATAAGGAATGATGTCAATATATAGCTTTACCTCTCCCATAACTTGAATCGATATTTCTTTGCAACTTTAATGTTTGGTTTTGTCTTCAACAAATCTCCTAATTTCTCCGTAACAACCCATTCATTAGCTCTCCCTGCCTCTAATAAACCGATGATGACTGCTTTGCATCGATGCAAGGACATGACATTCTCAAATAAGACCCAGAAAATAATTAGATGAAAAGAGCTGCAATATCAAAAAACAACACTGTAAATAGATTTGTTATATGAAAGGAAAGTGCCCATGTTCATGCATTGTCTATAATTTTCAAATGCACTGAAATTTGCAAAGTTTTTTTTTTTTTTTTTCTGAACATTTAAGCATGAGTGATGTTAATATACTACACTTGTAAATCCAATGGTCCAGGTAGTAGATTTAGGCAAATTTCCTCTTCTTTGTGGTGGAAAACAGAAATATTTTTAGCACATAGTGTAGCTGCTAAAAGATATGATGACAAGAAAAAAAGAGTTATATGGTTCAAACCTTGGAGTTCCAACTGCATTGAGGACGGTAATTGTTGATGGAATATAGACCGTCCCCCATTTGGGAATTTCAACTTCGGGGAAGAAAACTGATAGCGGCATCAGCACGCAATAAAGGAAGAAGGTGGCGAAGTGTGATAGGACCCTTCGTACCAGGAAAAAGCTGTAGATCATGTAGAATTTCTTCCATATCGATACTTTCTGCATCACGGGAGAAGATGAAGCACCATTAGATGAGACTCCGATTTAAAAAATCACCACCTTGGCATGGGGACATACATCACATCCTACATATTGTGTTTAAACATAATGAAGAACGTTTTGCCGATATATATATATATATATATATAATGAAGAATGGGCACAGTCTTAATTCGTATGACATATCCCCATTAAGTTGGGACCTTCTACCAGTGAAGCCCGCTGCAAACCTCATTTTCCTTTTTAAAATTTTGAGGTAAATTGCGGTCACCTTGTACGAGGAACAAGATTTACACGTGCCCCAGCAAGAGCACCAGGACAAGTAACAAAATACGTTGTGCTTTGGGACGAGTTGCAATATTCATCCCAAAACTTGAACAAAATATGCTGCTGTAAATTGGATGTGAGGCTTCATGCAGATATGCATATAGTCTAATATCGATCATGTATCAAAAAAAAATATATCTAGTTATCATTTTGAGTGATGTCCTTAATTCTTATAAATAGTATTAAAGCGGATCTGATCCATATGACTATGAAACATTATAGCACTAATTTATTTGAATTGATCAAAAATTAATTATAATATTTATGATTGGATTTATAGTAATTATGATTAAATTTAAATAAATTTAAATTTTTGGCCAAATAAGAATATCAAAAGGCTTATCAACTATATATTCGGTAGATCTTTGATGGTTATACAGAGCCCTTTTGAATGCGCCCTAAGTTGTTACAGTTGATTGATGTGATGCTACGTACTACACATTTTCAGTTATAAGTACATACGTATAGGATTTCTAGGATTTATCAGAGTTTTATGTTATAAATCTAGGATTTATCAGAGTAAAAAGGAACCTTACCTTGGCTTTCATGATATCGCATAGCATTTTGCGGAAAAGATTCGCAGGTCCGCATGACCAGCGGTGTTGCTGGAAGCGGTAAGCTTTGAAGGTACTTGGCAGTTCACTTTTGACCTAGCAAGTCATAATTGGGCCCATGAGAGGTATTAGTTATAAGACCAAAAGGAAACCGGATAATCGTGTTTTAAAAAAAAAAAAAAAAATTGCAAAATTGTATGAAGTTGAAAATTTTACATAAAATATAATATATTCCTTTTTGCTTCAAAAGTAAATAGCATGCTTTCATCTCCTTGTAATCAATTATTAAACATTTATCATGGTTAGAAAAGGAAACAAAAGGTAAGAACATAATATTGTCCTTTTAATTTGATGATAATAAAAATTTGAACAAGTAACATAGGAAAAAGGGGGTTCGATATGTTCTTGTGTCCTTGCATACGGTTGGCTTCCTTGCCTCGAGTGCCGGTTACAATTATAAGGATTAATTATTATGATGTTATCGAACAATTGCTAGTGTATTATGATGGTGACCATTATATACACTGCATGATTTCTAGATTCTAAATCAGAAGTTCTTCTACAAGTATGAAGGTAGTACCTTGATGCTGCCAACGAAGATCATTTTCCAGCCTCCAAGACCTGCTCTTACTGCCAAGTCCATATCTTCTACGGTAGTTCGATCCTTCCAACCTCCAACTTCATTTATGGCTTGGATTCTCCATACTCCAGCAGTCCCTGTAAGTGAACAGATTTGGAGAATACGTGAGTATTATTGATGCATCTTGTCCCTCAATTATCGTATAAGATAATATTCTTGAAGTATTATTTATGCATTGAATAAAAAATTCTTCCTTATTAATTAAGAATCTACTTATGATCAACTTGGACAGTACATCAGAAGCTTCTTGTATGCTACTGGTTGACAGAATACAAGCATAAACTTCCGAAATGTTTAACTGATTCTGTTTACTTTTGAACAAGTTTACTACTAACAAGTTATCATGAAATTTTCCAAGTCATTGTTTAGGCATATATGGTAGTCCTTTTGTAGACATTTGAAGGATTTTTTGTCTTTTTTTCCCTTCCTTTTTCCTGTTATGCAATAAGTAATTCTTTATATAGCCTGAGATATATATATATATATATAATTGCTTGATAAGAATCCTACAATGAAATTAACACTCGTTTTAACATAAAATTATTTGAAGGGAAATATATGTACCGTTATAGCCGAAGAATGCACATGATGTAGAACCTGATTCCTGCTCCACCTTGAAGTGGTAATCCATTGACATCTCTTGCATTCTTGCCATCAAGCACTCATTTGCGTTCACTGCAAACCCAATCAGAAAGAATTTAATCAGCTACCCTACAACCGAAGTTTCTAAATAATGTACTTAAAAGATAAACTTTATATTTTTTTTCTGAGAGAAGATAAATATTGAATTTAGACATAGTTAAAAAAAAAAAAAAAAAGACTATTTCTTCGCCAAAGAGGGGCTAGCATATGTAATACATTGTCTTCAATATGGTTAAGGCCACATGTAATGGCTGGAAATTAATATTGATGACTCGATAAGAGGTTAAAAAGATAATGTTTGACTACAATTACGATGACGAATGGAAGAAAGAACTTTCTGTAGGAGTAGTCATGATGACTCCTAAATGAAAGTGGAAACTAGATCATGATGTATTATGTAAAATTGTAATGGTCCAAACACTATTCCATAATTCGCATCAACATGCATTAAGAGGCTCCAGTTTCTACCGTTTATCATCATGAGAAGGTTTCACACTTAATTAGGTGTGATTATGCAAACTTACCGAACTTCCAACGAGCTTGGACAAGAGCAATGCTAGGATTATGCACAAGAAAAGGGACAGTTCTCATAAGAAAATCAGATGCAGGTTGGAAATCAGCATCAAACATGGCAATATATTCGCACGTCTCCACATAACTGTGTTTCATTCCTTCTTTCAGAGCACCAGCTTTGTATCCCTTCCTATTATCCCTTGTCTCATATTTTATGTTCTTTCCCATTGTGAACCATTTCTCACATTCCTTTTTCACCGAATCCTGAAACTCAAATGATAAAATGATTAGCTCATAAATTACAATGGATAAAGAAGAACACTTCTGCATGCAGGATTCAAATTAAAGAGGGATTAGCAGCTGACTATCAGCTTCCATGAGGACATGAACCATGCATTAATCATGAATTCACCAATATTTTCCATTGCTGCAAATCATGTCATACCTTGATGATTAAATCAGTCGAGTCATCCAGTATTTGTATTATAATGCGATCTTTGGGCCATGATAGATTGCATGCAGCTCCTATGGACAGTTGATACACCTGCATGCCATTACACCAATATTACAAATAGAGAGAGAGAGAGAGAGAGAGATGGTGAGCTTGGCTACCTCTTTCTCATTGTACATGGGAATTTGGACGAGGACCATAGGATAGGCCAAGGTACCAAGCTCCTCATCCTCAGCTATGGGGTCACACTTGTATATCCTCTCAGGTCTCCGGCGGAACAGCTTTGCATAGAGGCTGATGAGGGCCATTGAGAGTTTCTCGGCGAGCACCATGACCGACATGATCAAGGACACAACAACAGCAGCCTTCATCGCTGGGATGATCACCATGGCCCTGACCTCCCTCCATATCAACCCAATTTTGTTCAGGATATCGGCGACGGGCGATGAGAAGATTATCTCACAGGCCCGAGCAATTGAAAGCATGAGAGGATGAAAGTTATTGGCTACATTTCAATAGAACAGATGCCAGATCGATTAGTATTGAGAAATACTTAAGCTGGCACGTCAAAATGTACTCGAAGAGGTGGAGAGGACTCCAGAGCGTACCTTCCATCACCTTGGCCGCCTTCTCCTAACACCAATGTACCGGGTGTTGCTGGAGAAGAGAGGCTACGGAACGAGTTCCTTACGACTGTTTTGGGCCTTTTATATCGAATTGATGGGCTTTTGGGCATGTGTTGGATCTAGTCAGGCTAGAGACCACGTTATGGCTCCAGCTGGTGCTGTCATCACTTCATTATTGTGGCAATCATTACTACTTTGCATCTAGGGTTTAAGCCCTAGAAATATGAACTAAGATCTATGTCTAATTTGTGCGAAAGATGCCGGTTGCTAACTTGTCAAAAGTTAGTGAGTCCGCTATTTTTTTTGTTAGGCTGTTAGCCAACTGCACAAAGGTAATAAAACGGTAGGGGTTTCACTACCTTTACTATTTTTTTTTCCTTTTTCTAAGAAAAAAGCCTATACATAAGTCCTTGAAAGTATGGATTATTACATATTTGCCTTCCAAAAATTACTATTTGTAAATATACATCTCCATTATCATATTTTTGCATGGATACCTCTCCCATTAGATTTTTGACATGTTGACAAATAACTATTTTAAATATAAAATACTTTGTTATCCTTTTGTATTAATATTTTAGAAAAAAATAAATACAATTCTTTCCAAAATAAATTGAATATTAATTTTTTTCAAAGGTAATTATAATAACCTAATTTTTTAAAAAAAAGTTAAAAAAATTTTGGGCACCTCAAAGGAAGAAAAATTAGCTCGTGTGCACGTGCTGATGGGAATTGGACTCTCATGGAGTCCTCTTTTGAGAGACTCCCACCCATGGAGATGGCAGTCGGGGAGGACTCAAACTCCTCCCCAGTGCTCTTAAAGAGAGGCCAGACCCTCTCTTGGAAGCCGACCACCTCTAGCCTTTGCCCACCATCGAGCTCCCTCTCCTTCTTATCATCTTTCTCCCTCATCTTCTTTCGAATGAAATGCATTGTGCCATCAAAAATCTCGACCATAGATTGCCAGAGATGAGGTAATAAGCCTTCCCATTACCTCCTTTTTCTTTTTTGATCACCAAAGCTTGATCTCTAGCCAGCAATCACTAGATTTTTCATTGATTTTCTTCTCCATTATTTTAGGTTCTGTTCGTCCTTTATTGATTTTTTCAGTGCTGGTGGTCACCATCGATCGCTGGTCTGAATTTTTTGAGCTACAGTGCAGTATCCCCAGCTGCCGTTGACCATAGCTGCACCAGCTGTGGCCCCAATCCAAGGAGCAAAGAGGGACCACATGGTCCCCTACTTTGGTCTAAACCCATGGGAAAGAAGAAAGAAAAAAAAGAAAAAGCAAAAAAGTGAAAAGAAAACAAAAGAAAGAAAAAAAGAAAGGAAAGAAAAAAAGAAGAAAGAGAAAGTTTCTCTCTCTTTTCTCTCTTCCTGCTTTAAGACTGAATCCCACGTTTTCTCTCTAGAAGCCTAACTTTCTCTCTCCACTTTCTCTCTCTAGAGTTTTTATGGACCACGAAGGATCTAGGTGTCTAAGAAAGCTTGGATTTACTAGTTAGTCCTGAAAAATGATCTTGAACCTACAGCGTTGGTCCATTTATTCATAATTTTTTCATATATGATTTTTATATTTGACCTTGGTCATGTAGAGGTGTGATTGTCTGCTTAAGATGTCGAGCGGAATATCTTATTTTTGAGTCCGTAGATGCAGAGGATCATTGATTTCTATGCCAAGTCATTAATCATTGATAGAGATAATAATTCTTCAACATGATTATGAAAATTTATCTGGATAATTGATGTATATTTTATATCTATCGATGTGTTACTTGAATCATGTTAATTGGTGTTTAATAATTATTGAGAAAAAATATGATAATTGATGGGATGGACGGCATCTAGGTTAGCCGATCATGCAAGAAACATGATGTATATGCCAGGTTAGTCTCGGACTGGGGTGTGGCTTGGCCTATCAAGGGCTGGAGCATGATTATGACTAATTTAATATCGAAAATCAAATTATGATTTTAATAATATAGATGGAGCATGGATATATAGTATTTGGATTGTTCGACCCTACAAGAATGTGGTGTGTGTGCTGGGTTAGTCTTGGACTAAGGTGCAGCATGTGTTTGGCCTACCATGGGCTAGAGAATGATTGTAATTAGTCCAACGCTGAAAAAATAAACATAAAATATAGAAAAGAGGAGCATGTGGATCAGTCAATCATATGTAAAATATGGCGTATATTTTGACCTACCATGGGCTGGAGCATGATTGTGACTGAGTTCAATGCCGAAATTAAATCAAGATAATGAACCATATTTAATTGATGGATATCTAGATTAGCCAGCATGTGTAAAATATGGTATTGTGATATCAGCCATGGGCTGAGATAAGGTTACCATCCATGGACAAAAATATAGTGAACTACCATGGGCTGGAGCGTGAGTGGATCTAGTCTAGTATCGAAATGATAATGTTGTTTGGATCATAATTGTATTAATCAGTAAATGATAAGTAATTCTATTAAATTAATATTAATTAGAATTATTGATTGGTGATATGTAATGTATTTAATAGAATTGTATATAATGATATGATTCAATTGTTGTATTGATAATGTATGAATATAATTATTTTTTTATCAGTTATATATATATTTATTAAAAGATATTTCATACTCATGCTGGTGTGAGTGTGAGAAATTCTTATTGAACTGTAAAGCTCACAATCCTTTTTGACCCTTTTTTTTAGATTTGTAGGATGTTTAGTTTTGATTGGATTGCGCATGGAATTCTAGCAATAGAGTCTTTAGTTGATTAGTTGGTTGAGCGTACATATAGTTCAATTTTGTAAATAATATTTAATAAAGATGAATTTGTTGATGAGCATGATTGGTATTTTATAATTCTTTAGGTATTCTTGTGAATTTATTTAGTCTTGCATATTCTTTAAGACTTGCCCTAAGTAGCATGCGGCTATGTATATGACCCAGGTGGTGGGTTCGAGGCATAACAATAATAACTTAAAAAAAGTAATAGGTCTAATGATACTCAGAATGGTTATTTGTTAAGACTAAAAACTTAATGCAGAGACGGTACAACATTCATTAAGATCAGTTACAAGAGTATCGTTTAACATGGTTTTTGTTTACAGCAACCTCAAATAGAGGTGGGAAGTGACTTTCAAAAGAGAGATCGCCTAGCCATGATTCCTTCCAGAATAAGATATCAGACCCTTCTTTGATAGAGAAGTAGATACCAAGCCGGAGAAGATCGAAAAGTTTGATGATATTTTTCCAGATTGTTGATGCTTTTAGTCCTTTTTTTTTCTTAATGAGGCAGTACGTACTACTTGCCTGGCCCACGGCATATTATCTTAAGTCATCAACCTCCAGCCCCACCAAGTAAAGCTATGTACAAATCTGATAAATTTAGGAATGTACTTATGTTAAGCATGTTAATATTTAAGAGTTTATAACTAGTACACCGATGCTCCTTTGCTGTTCTCTTGCGTTGTGAAACATCCATGTGCTACACTAAAACAGCAAAAAGCTACACCTTGCGGAAAGGAAAATAGGCCATTGTAGTTTTGTTTGGCCTATCTACAGGGACCACACTTGACATGGATGTGTATGCTTACGACGAAGGTTATGGTTGTCACCATCAACTAATAGTCCCTGTAGGACCAATTTAAGAACAGCTTCGGCATCTGGGAGACATGAGCATATGGTACTGATGAGAGGGCACTGTGACAATTTTTTTACGTTTAGTTAGATATGGTTAAGAGTAAAGGCTTTGGCATTACTTTTCTATTATACATAACTAAGAGGACAAAGATCTTTCAAAAGAATCCCAAGCCAGTCGCAGGGGAGAGATCTGAACATAGGTATTAATGGACAAGGTTTCAGATCATGGGAATACTGTTTAATTCTGTCTGTTTTTGATGTTGGGGCTATAATGATTCACAACATGGCACATGCTTTCGTATATCTGAGCCATTGGCAATTTCTTATTGCACCTTTTTTGCCTTGGATCTCTTCCGAGTCTATTTGAAAGCACTAGCTGGGTACTAGGGTCACACCAAGGCCATCGCTTTGCTCACTTAGTGTCAATTAGTTGCTGCTCCTGTCTCCATTGATGTGATCATTTTCTCCACATTGCTGGACCTCGCTAGCAGCCGAATGTTCCCAGTGGTCGTTGATTTAAGGTGACAGAACTTTAGAGCAATCACTCAGTTTAATTGGATTAGAAATCATCCTCTAATGATACTAGCAATAAGTTTTGATGGCATATGGTAATAGTACACTTGTCAAAATAGTAATGTAGTAGTACATTGAATGAGTGCACTTGCGGCCCAAGATTGATTGAGAAAGGTAGTAACAAATAGTGCTAGGGAACTAAAAGCTAAGAGTGTATTAATAAAGGGAAAAGCAATAGTAAAGTAAGTGTGAGATTAGATAAGATGGTCATTAAGAAAATTGGTTCCTCTCAGAACAGCTAGAAAATGCTGAACTCTCTAGCCTTTTGTAAACTTATCCTTTTTAATAGATCTAGGGGATCTCAAATAAAATTAAGCTTGATCCTATTGTCTCGAAGAGCAAGATAATGGCCTGTTCAACCAACCATTCTTTCTAAAAAATCTAAGCTGTAATTTCTTTTAAAAAACAGACAAATGACCACGAAAAATTGTTGCTAGTGCCGGGTGAATGGCCATATAAGCAAATAATTAATTTCAGATTCTGATTTTCCCAGGCTTATCCGCTGCTAACTTTCTTTTTATCATTAATTCTTGTTGTTTAATTTAATAAAACAAAAAAAATTCTTGCTGTCTCAATATTTGTTCCCTTATTATAAAATTGACACAAATGAGAATTTCAAAATCTATCTTCCAAACCTAGAAGTTGCACCAAGTTTTTTTTTCTTTTTTGTTTTTGAATTTTTTTGGGTGGTGCAACTTGGGTGGGTTGAGTTGTTAAGCCTAACCAGATTATGCTCAATCACCCTGTTAACTTCCCAGACCATAAACAGAAAGTCTACAATTTTCAAATCAAAAAGCTTTCTAGTGTGGGACAAACTTAATTAGGTACGAGATATTGGCTCAGATTGGTCCAGACATAGATTTCATATGACCTGCTTGAAGAAAAAATCTTATTTTTTCGGTACAAGATCGTTCAAATTTGATTGGATCTGAAGAAATATTTCAAAATTTTTTTCTACGATCCTAATCAGATCTGAGACATCTCAAATCTGATCCTAAAGATCTGATATTAAAATTAAAAATAAAATTAAATCTAATTTAATTTTATATCTTATTTTGGATAATCAGATTATCCTATGATGATCCTGATTATTCTTGAGATTCTGGAAGGAGCCATGCACGCGCCTGGCCTCTACCGATGTCCACTCAGATAGGATTTGGAGGTCTTCTCCTTTTGAATCAACTTTTCAAAAATTATATCTGAATCTAATCTTGAAGTTCTTCAAAACTTCTTTTGAAGAAGCAGCAGTCGTCTCTTTCAGCAGTGCTATCTTCTTCCTGATCTGGGCGTCTTTCTTCCTTGGATGGCACTTGAATCCATGCCCAACTCCTTAGACATGGAGAGAGGAGAGAGAAGATCAGATGGGGCATGGAAGAGAGAGAGGCAGGGGCGTGGAAATTATGCAAAAACTTCTTAACCCTAGGTGCAGACAGGGTTTAAATAGACCCTACTGCGCCATGCAGTGTCACATCATTTCGACCAATCAGAGGCCTTCATTCAATCAGATCTAAATCTGATTGGTGAGATGATATCATCTGATCCAATCATATGAGAGTTTCTCAAAAATTCACATAGGTGGTGCCAAGACTGGATAAAATAAAACTCTTTGGTGACTAGGTATTTAAACCCATCAAGAAATCCTGGAGTCCCATTTGTATGGGACTCCATCCCTTATCCATATCGGGTGCCTAGGGTGGTGTGCGCCCTCTCTCTTACCTCTTTTAGCAGGGGGATAAGAGTCCAGGTGCTCTCCTATAGGCGCATGATACATGGCCCTATGTCCAAGTGTCCAGGATCAACTGTTGACCTATGTCTAAAAACAAAAATTAGCAGGTGACAGAAATTGACAGGTATTATCTTAAATCCATCTAATGAATTAAGACAATCCTTTTCTGATCTGGACAAGCTCCAGTCAGATTAAGATAAGGTTCCTAAGTAAGTCCAAATAAATTTGGCTCAATCGAGATGAACCAAAATGATTATAAAAGAAGAATGTTAGGCTCAATCGTGTGCTAGCACGATTTTTTTGAACCTAATTGAATCTAATCCGAATCAATTGAACTAGATTAGTTCAATTGATAACATCCAAATCCAAATTCTTATTTGTGTGATCCAGTTAGGTTCAGTTCCATATGGTAATGAGATATGTCACGATCTCTATCATCGACATCATCGAAACATCTTTCGATGGACCAAAACTTTTCTAATTATATAATTAGAATGATCGATCATCTAAATCATTCTAATTACTCTCAAAATCCACCAATGATATCTAGCAATATATGATGGCAACCCATCAGAATAGAAAGCAAACCTCTCAGTGCAGCTACCTGTGTAATTGGGTTCTTCTATCTTGAGTTCCAATTGAATTAGGATTAAGGTGAACTTGTCAAACCCAATATCCGTCACATGAATTAATCATTCGATTTGAGTCCAATGTGAAATCCTAATAGAAATTCTTTCTATCATCTTCACTCTACCATGATCATGGGCTTAAGAACTCAATCTAATCATTATCATAAGGCTACTCCTCATCTACCGAGGTAGATAGATCTCATATTGGTGCAATCCAATTTCTATAATGAACATGCTATAGCCAACATATATCTCAAGATTTTAAATGGCTAGAAGATCGATGATAGGAATGCGATGTTATCATTAAGACACCATATTTATCAGTTTAATTCGACTTCTTAAAATAATTAAAAATATAAAGATAGCAGTGAGTCAAGTCGAATCCATAAGAAAGATAATATTTTTAGATTTAAAATCTTTGATTTTTTTAAAAGAAAAAGAAAAAAAATTAAAAATAAAATTTAAAGTTAGAAATTAAAAATTAAAATTATAAAGTAAAAATTAAATTATATAGAAAAGTAAACTTGGTATTAAGATCTACTAATTAGATCTTAGCATCTACTTGCAGAAAAATAAAAAGTAATAATTAAAATATAGAAATTAAATTATAATAAAAATAAAGAACATAAAATTAAAGAACATAAAAATAAATATTATATTAATTAAAATTTTATAATTTAAATACATAAAAAAAAGAAAAAAAATAAAATAGGCTGATCTCTGATCTTGGATCGGCATTGGTAGAAAGATGGTGTAGAAGCCTAGCTCTTCTTCTTGGCACCCATTGCTTTGAAGCTAGCCTGGCTTCACCTTGTACTAAAGCTTCACCTTGATCGAAGATATTGATTTATAGAGGCTTGGGATCCTTTTTATAGAGCTAGGAGAGTTGGAGAGTTTTCTTCTGGGCAATGTGGGACTAAGGAGTTCTTTGATCATCAAAATATGAAGAAATCTGAGTAAAAATTAAATTAAAAGAAGTTCTGAATGAATTTTATTGCTCTAGATAAAATTTGACCGTTGATAGAAATCCAACGATTTAAAAATCATCAAAATCGGATGTGTATCAGTCCAGATCAAATCGGATTAAATTTTGGCCATCCGATCGTACGTTGATGGAAGAAATCTAGCCATTGATCATGCATCGGGAGTCTTGATCACCATCGGGAGCATTCTGGATCATCGGATCATCCCCGGGATTAAGTGCTACCATTAGATGATGATTCGTGTGAAGTTTGAAGCTGAATCAAATCTGAAAATAACCATAGTCGTTCGATCTTGACCGCAGGCTACTGCAGCCATCCGATCGCATAATTACTGTTCCCATGGACCGACTGCACCACACACCATAGCCAATTAGCACTTTTGTCACCAAGTGAAAAGACCAAATTGCCCTATGAGTCGTGATAAATTTTTGTGGACCCTTTAAGGATCTAGGTCTACCACGTGTTGCTCCGTGATTCATCGATTTCTACTGAGCTGGTGGTCCACGCCTGGATCGTGGACCGATTGATGGCTTCTACGATTGAGTCGGCTTTGACGACTTGGTTTAACTTGGTGACTTAGCTTGCAGAGCCGGTTGAGCCATTTTTCTTTTTTATTTAATTTTTATTTATTTTATTTCTTTAGAAATTCATATCTTCTTCGTTTTAGCTTCATTTTGTGTAAAACTTATTTCATTATGATCAAAAAAATAAGCTCTTTCTATTGATAATAAAATTTAATTTTTTTAATTTTATTTTTTTAATTAATTTTTTAATTAATAAAAATATAAATTTCTCAAAAATATGTATCAATTAATTAATAATTCTTAAAAATTAATATAAATTAATTGATAAATTAATATTTTTATTGATAAATTTATGGTACTTATCACACCCCTCAACTTAAGCTTTGCTCATCCTCGAGTAAAGAAAGAATTTAGTTTTAAATTTCTTTTAACTCTAGAGTTTCGAATTTTATCTGAGCAGTTTTCAAAATGACCATTGATATTCAGTAAAGCTTAAGTGAGATAGATCGTTGGGATATTAATACTTATCAATAGAAAAATTAAGTAAAGAATATTAAATTTTTTTAATTTTTTTCTAAATTATCCCATCTTTATCTTTGATTTATCTAAACTTTCATATAGGCAAGTGTATTGCTACTTCCATCCTTCATTTATTGATTTTTATTTTTATATTATCCACTTTTTGATGCAAATATCATTTCTTACTTAGGCAACGAAATCTGATTACTCGATAAAAAATTAATATTTTTTTTATTTTTATTTTTTATTTTAACGTTGTACCACTATTAAGTATCTTAGCCCCTTAAGCTTTATATTTGATCCGTGTAGCAAGTCTTAGGCCAATAACTTCTAAATCAGTTGGCTTTAGGGCACTAGGTATAGAATACCTCTTGGACTTACTAGCTCGAATCAAACAGGCTACGAGTTAAGACTAGCTTTACAATGAGCTTCTTTGTCCTTTCCATCTTTTGACGTGAAACTCAATGCTTGCTTAGGCAAAAAGGTCTGGTTACTTAGTAAGAAGTACTTAGAAACTATTTTATTAAAATAAATTTTTTATATAAAGAAATGTATAGTTATCCTACATAAGCCTATAAAAAGTAAACTTTTCTTTGATGCTAGTAGAAGTAATTAGAAATGCTCCAAGAAAAAACTTTTTATGTTCTAGACTTGACTCTTTATTAAATTTTTTTAATACTTGATTTCTCAATATCTCATAGATTCTCTAATTTGTGCATCAATTTTTTTTAAAAAAATGCTTAGTTTAATTCAATTCTTAAATATAATCACGTATCTAAATACTAAATACTAACTTTTTTAAGGATTTAAAATTTTAAAATTTTATTTTTCTTCCCTTCAACTTAATCGACATTATCCTCAATGAAGAAAAAAAAATAAAAAATATAATAAAGAATAAAAAAAATACACCTGACTATATTTTTGGTCCAGCATATATCTTTAAAAATTTGAGCTCTCCCTCCAACTTATTCAAATTATTCTAAAAAAAATAACTAAAAAGATAAATTAAACTAAAAAAAATAAATATTGGATTGCCTTCCAACAAGCACTAAGTTTACCATCTTCAGTCAGACATAATGCAGCTTACTATCCTGTGTCAAATATTGGATTGATAAATTTTAATGATTTTGGATTATCAATCTTAGAAAGTTGATTTATAATTCCATTATTGATATATTCATTGTTAATTTTAGAAACATAATTTATGATTCCATTCTCAAACCCATGTTTATTAAGAATTTCTTCTATTTGTTTTTTTTAAGCTGCTCATGAATGGAGTTTTAGGAGTTAAGTTTGATTCAATGGATGCTGAAAGGATGTCTAAAGATGGTTTTAATTCTGAAGGTAAATTAATGTGATCTTGCTTAAACAACTCCATTGATACTTCATTACATGCCTCTTGATTTTTGTAAGAAAAATCAGCTTCTAAGATTGAAGAAAATGGAACATTAGGTTTATAAGTCTCGGATAAATCATCTATTCTTTTTTCTCTTTTTTCTATCTTATTTAAACTGGAACTAGCATCAGTACTAATTTCTGGCTCGGATTCTTCTATGTGGTTAGTCTCAATACTAATCTGTTCCTCTAAATTTTTATTTTGGCTAGCATCAGTACTAGCCTCTTTCACCTGGTCTTGGTATGGATCCATAAGAATCCTATAGCTTTTAAGTTCAAAAATTACTTTGGCATTCTCAGATTGAGGATTCTTAAGTGGGACATTAAATTGATAACTTGGTCCAGATGGTTGGTGGATAATAGGTGGGTTGTTTGAAATTGGTAGGCTCAGTAGTTGATCTAGTTCTTTCCTCGTGTTAGACTCAACTAATTGTCCTATTTGAACTTCTAGCCTGGTGATAGATTATTGTTAAGTTAAGATCGATTATTGTTGATTCAAAATTAATTATTGAAGTTGATTAAATCTATCGTCAGCTAGATTAGTCTGTTGAGGAGGTGGGTATGATAGCTGGTTATTATATGATGGCTGGATAAACCGACTAGGCTGATCATTATTATAGGCATAGTTTTGATATTGGGATCTATTTTGATAGTTTTGGATAGATGAAATTTGGATCTGAGCCTGAGTCTATTGAGATGTCCAAGAAAAATTAGAGTAGTTACTCTAATGTGGATTATATGAATTTGAAAGAAGATTATTAACCGACTTGGAGTAGCCTTGAGTAGCTTGAACTTGTTCTTAGATAAAATATGAAAACTATGCAGCATGATGGATTGGGCTAGATGATGTGAATTATGTAGAAGATTGTTGACCTAGGATTAGAAGTTGATCTAATTTCTAGGCAAGAAGGTCAACTTTATCTAATTTTTGGACTATTAGGTTTAGATTAGCTATTTGATTATCAGGTTTAATGTGAATCAACCATTCAATTAAGTTCAACTAAATCAGAAAAAGTAATTTTCTACCATGCATGTATTAGTGTAACCCTAATGTATGGTTCAAAATTTTTTTAGATTTTTTTTTTAAAAATATATATATATATATATATTCTATTATTTTATTATATTATTATTTTTTAAAAAATTAATTTTTTTAAATTTTTTTAATTAGTATTTTTAATTTAATTTAATTATTATTTTTAATATTTTTTAGTTAATTTAATTTTTATTTTATTTTATTTTATTTTATTTTTGAAGTAGAAAGGAGAAGAAAGAAAAAAGAGTTCTAAAGAAGAGGTTCTAAGGAGTCCTAGAACTAAGAAGAGAGAAAAGAATTATGTTTAATTAGGTTTGATGTTGGTTAGCGATTAAGTTGGTCAATTAATCCTGACTAAGGGTTATCTTAGATCTAGACAGCTCCTAACTGCCAAGGACACCTTCAAGCCCTCCAAGTGTAGGATCAGCCATCAATCAACTGACCAGATAAGTATAAGATCGGTGGGAGTCCTCTCGTTACTTATCTTAGACACCAATTATACTTGGCCAGATAAGCTAACAGAACCAATTAAAAATCACCTTCCTTCGGGCCCAGTCGTTTCTGAACCACTTTTCTAAACATCAGTCAAATTGACTAATCTTAATCTGGTTCAATTCTTAGGGTTTCTTGTCCTATTGAGCTTGAATTTCTAGGGTTGATGTCTAATTGATTTTAAAATTAAAAGCTTAGGTCAATGCAGAATGTTGGTTGGTTGTTTGTGGGCCAAGGAAGGATGATCAAATCTCCACTTTATCTTATTTAATTGGCTTGTGCCCTTAATTTGGTTTAATATGAATATGCATAAAAAAAAAATTCAATCAAAGGGTTCTATTCAATTTAAACTAGATGTATAAAACTAATTGAATTCTTACCTTGCCTCCAGCAATCATCAAAAAAAAAATAAAACTAATATGATGCATGCTCTAAATAATTAGGATTTCTAATTTTATCACGAGACTTTTAATTAGATTTAAATGAATATTTTTTTTAATTAATTTAAAAAATAAAATAAATAAATAAATAAATAAAAAGAGGACTAGAGTTAGGATTGATCTCACCAAGATTAGATGCTTTCTTTCTTTTTTTTTCTATAAAATAAATAAATAAAAAGTTAGTAAGCAATATTTAAAAAAATATTTATAATTAATTTATAAAAAAAATAAAGAAATAAAAAAAAAATAGCATATATTTCTTCCCCGACTACAGCACCAAAAACTTGATGCATTTACCAAAATTATTTTTAATTTATTTAAAATAAATCAAAAAAATAAAATAAAAAATAATCCTTGATAATAGTGCCAAAAATTTGATAGAAATGCGATGTTGTCATTAAGACACCGTGTTTATCAGTTTAATCCAACTTCTTAAAATAATTAAAAATACAAAGATAGCAATGAGTCAGATCGAATCCATAGGAAAGATAGTATTTTTATATTTAAAATCTTTAATTTTTTTTTTAAAAAAAGTAAAAAAATTAAAAATAGAATTTGAAGTCAAAAGTTAAAAACTAAAATTGTGAAGTAAAAATTAAATTATGTAGAAAAATAAACTTGGTACTAAGATCTACTAGTTAGATCTTAGCATCTACTTGCAGAAAAATAAAAAATAATAATTAAAATATAAAAATTAAATTATAATAAAAATAAAAAGCATAAAATTAAAAAACATAAAAATAAATATTATATTAATTAAAATTTTATAATTTAAATATATAAAAAAAGAAGAAGAAAATTAAAATAGGTTGATCTCTGATCTTGGATCGATATTGGCAGAAAGATGGTGTAGAAGTCTAGCTCTTCTTCTCAACATCCATTGCTTTGAAGCTGCCATTAACCCATAGCCTGGCTTCATCCTGTACCAAAGCTTTACCTTGATTGAAGATATTGATTTCTAGAGGCTTGGGGTCCTTTTTATAGAGCTAGGAGGGCTGGAGAGTTTTCTTCTAGGCAATGTGGGACTAAGGAGTTCTTTGATCATCAAAATATGAAAAAATCTGAGTGAAAATTGGATTAAAAAAAGTTCTGAATAAATTCTATTGCTCTGAATGAAATCTGATCGTTGATAGGAATCCAACGGTTCAAAAATTATCAAAATTAGATGTGTATCAGCCCAGATCAGATCGGATTAAATTCTGGCCGTTCGATCGCACGTTGATGGAGAAAATCTGACTGTTGATTGCACGTCGGGAGTCCTGATCATCGTCGAAAGCATTCTGGACCATCGGATCATCCCCTGGATCGAGCGCTACCATTGGATGGCGATCTACGTGAAGTCTGAAGCTGAATCAAATTCAAAAATAACCACAGCCGTTCGATCTTGAGCTATAATTACTGTTCCCATGGATCGCCTGAACCGACCGCACCACACACCACAGCCAATCAGCACTCCTATCATCGAGTGAAAAGATCAGATTGCCCTATGAGCTGCGATAAATTTCTATGGACCTTTTAAGGATCTAGGTCCACCACATGTCGCTCCGTGATTCGTCAGTTTCTGCTGAGTTGACGGTCCACGTCTGGATCATAGACCGACTGGTGGCTTCTATAGCTGAGTCGACTTTGACGGCTTGGCTTGGCTTGCGGAGCCGGCTGAGCCATTTTTCTTTTTTTATTTAATTTTTATTTATTTTATTTCTTTAAAAATTTATATCTTTTTTATTTTAGCTTCATTTTATTTGAAACTTATTTTATTATGATCAAAAAAATAAGCTATTTCTATTGGTAATAAAATTTAATTTTTAATTTTATTTTTTTAATTAATTTTTTAATTAATAAAAATATAAATTTTTTAAAAATATGTATCAATTAATTAATAATTCTTAAAAAATAATATAAATTAATTAATAAATTAATATTTTTATTGATAAATTTATGGTACTTATCAATCGAGTTATGAGATAGTCAAACTATAACACCCTCAAGGTGAACTATCGATGCACCTCGGATCAAAAAATCAGACACACCACTGCACCTCAGATAAAAAAAATAGACTTTCTTATGGCTGCTCGAGATGGCCATGCTTAGTGCCCTCTTTTTCTAATGAGTACCTATACTCTCATTTTGATGTCTCCATACCATAGACTCAAGACACATCTATCCTAAGAAAGCGATCGTACACCAACCTTCCAGATCGATCATCATTCTCGTGATGATCCTATGGTCGAGAGCAGTCACAAGTTAATTATGAAAATTCATGTCTTAAATTATCAACTCTTGAAAATATAAATTATCATTACCATTAACTCAAAGGATGTATCATAGACACTTTAAATACACACTATGATAGAAAACAATCTTTTTATTAATTTATAATTAAAATTATAAAATTATTCTTAGAAGTGTATTATAAATGTCAACCAATTTGATTTTTAGGGCACATATCTAACAAACTTTCACTTGACCTAAAGCCAATTGGCTACAAATCTAAGTTCCATCTTCTCAAGGTGGGCTTCGATCTTCTGCTGATTCAATGGCTTTGTCAATGGGTCAGTCGCATTGTCCGCAATATCGACTCTCTTGACCTCGACGTATTACTTCTCAAAATAATCATGGATGAGGTGGTATCGCCGCTCGATGTGCTTGAATTTCTGGTGAGACCTCGGCTTCTTAGCTAGGACTATGGTGCTATTATTGTCATAGTACAGAGAGACGGCATCTGATGGCATCACTCCGAGCTCTGCAGTGAACTTCTTATACCAGAATGCCTCCTTGCAGCCTTTGATGTAGCAATGTACTCTGCTTTCATGATGGAGTCTGCTATCACCGTTTGCTTGAAACTTTTTCAACTGATAGCTCCATCATTATAAATAAATAGACTTTCAGATGTCGACTTTCGATCATCTATATCGGATATAAAATCTGAGTCTATATACCCCTGGACCTAGAGTTCTCCATTACCAAAGACTAGAAATATATCCTTAGTCCTTCTCAAGTATTTAAGGATACATTTCATAGAAGTTCAGTGCTCTTCATCTGGATTCGATCGATACCTACTCATGACACTCACAACATGGATAATATCAGGTCATGTCCATAGTATGGCATACACGAGGCTCCCTATTATCGAAGCATAAGAAATTTTGCTCATGCATTCAATCTTTTCAGGTGTGCTAGGATACAACTTCTTAGAAAGATGAATGTCATGTCTGAAGGGTACTAAATCTCTCTTAGAGTTTTCCATACTAAACCTCTTCAGCACCTTCTCTATGTACATTTTCTATGAGTGACTCAGCATCTTATTTGGTCTATCCCTATAGATCTTAATTTCCAGAATAAAGGATGCCTCTCCTAAATCTTTCATAGAGAACTTCTTAGACAACCACATTTTGGCTGTAGTCAACATGGAAATATCATTTTCAACTAGAAAGATATCGTCCACGTACAGTATGAGGAAGATAACAGCACTTCCACTGATCTTTTTGAAAACACACGGCTCCTCCTTATTTTTGATGAATCCAAATAATTTGATTACATCATTGAAACGAGCATTCCAGCTCTAAGATGCTTACTTAAGTCCATATATGGACCTTTGCAGCTTGCATACCGTATGATCATTGTCACTGAATGTGAAATCTAGTGGTTGTTCCATATAGATATCTTTCTCAAGATATCCATTTAAGAATGCCATTTTTACGTCCATCTACCATATTTCATAATTGAAATAGACTGCAACATCAAGCAATGTGCGAATGAATTTGAGCATGGCTACTGATGAAAAAGTATCCTGATAGTCAATGCCTTCATGCTGACTATATCCTTTCGCTACAAGCCTTGCTTTGAATGTCTCTACATTTTCATCGGCACCTATTTTTCTCTTGAAGATCCATTTACACCCAATAGATACTATACCTTCGAATGGATCTACCAAGGTTCAGACTTGGTTTGAACGCATTAAGTCAATCTCTGACCTCATTGCCTCTAACCATTTCTCGAAGTCGATATCTGATATCATCTCGTCATAAGTTTTGGGATCATCACCATGAACTTCATTTTCTGTAAGAAATATTTTCTCTCTGTCTTCTGATATAGTACCTAAATAACTTTCAAGAGGACGAAA
Source organism: Cocos nucifera (assembly GCA_006176705.1). Lineage (NCBI taxonomy): Eukaryota > Viridiplantae > Streptophyta > Magnoliopsida > Arecales > Arecaceae > Cocos > Cocos nucifera. The sequence continues at coordinate 544,308 of QRFJ01000014.1, forward strand.
AATTCTACTTGATCTATGAGGTGGAGGTAGTATCTGGGTTGGCTCAATTTGACTGGATTCCATAGGTTTCTTAGCTCATTTCTCATCAGAAACTTTTTTCTTGAGTCTAATCTATCTTTCGATGCCACCATTTAGAATAAACTATTTTTCAAGAAAGATGGTGTGTCGACACACAATCACATTATGATCTTCTGAAAGATAGAAATAATATCCTAATGACTCTTTAGGATATCTAATAAATCGAGCTCTAAAGGACCTACACTTTAATTTGTCCGCCAGTTGTCTCTTAACATGGGCCAGACAATCCCAAATTCTAAGATGACTCAAACTTGATTTCTTATCATGCTATATCTCATACGGTATAGTAGAAAATATCTTAGAGAAAACCTTATTTAGTAAGTATATAACAGTCATCAGACTATATCCCCAAAGAAACTCAGGAAGGTCCGTGAAACTCATCATGGATCAGACCATATCTAATAGGGTCCAATTTCTCTATTCTGAAACTCCATTGAGTTGAGACATTTCAGATGGAATCCATTGAGAGATTATATCATATCTTTAAGATAGTCTAAAAATTTTTGACTAAAGTATTCGTCTTCTTAATCTGATCGAAGAATCTTAATAGATTTTTTTATTTATTTATTTTCCTTCGAGTCTGAATTTTTTGAACTTTTCAAAAGCCTCAGACTTGTCGCATCAAATACACATATCTGTACCAAAACATTACATCGGTAAAGACGATAAAGTAGACATAGTTGCCTTTAGCCGATACATTAAATGGCCTGCATACATCTGAATGTACCAAGGCAAGTAGGTCTGTGGCCCTTTCCTCATGTCCTACAAAAAGAAGCTTGGTCATTTTATCATTAAGGCATGATTCACAAATTGAATATGACTTAAAAGTCAACGAACTCAATAGTCCGAATTTCTCTAATTTGTTAATCCTGTCTTCAACTATATGACCTAGCCTAAGGTGCTAAAGATACATATCGTTTAGACTATTCCTAGATCGTTTTGATCCTATGGCATTCACATTCTGCTCGATATTAAAAATAGAAATATCAATATATAACTGATAGAGACCATTTATAAAAAAATCACTTATAATTTTATTTCTTTCATAAAGAATATTACAATGATTCCTAAGAAAATTAATTACATAACTTTCTTGTGCTAAACATGAAACAAAAATCAAATTCCTGCTTACTGTAGGTATATAAAAATAATCCCTAAGAACTAAATCTAATCCTGATAGTAATCACAGAGGGTAGATTTTCATGACCATAGCAGCAATTCTTGCTCCATTCTCAATGCATAGGATCATCTTATCATCTCTCAGCCTCCTGCTATCCTCAAGATCCTGCATAAAAGTGCACAAGTGAGCACTAGAACCAGAGTCAAGCATCTAACTGGATACAGAAAAAATCATAATGTTAGATTCTATAACGAGCATACCTCTAAAAGGATCTGTTTCCTTCTTATTCTTTAGGTTGGCCAGGTATAAAGGGCAGTTCCACTTCCAATGGCCGTCAGTATTGCAATGAAAATATTTTTCTTTATCAGCGGCCTTCTTCTTTGGCTCTGCTTTCTTATTCTTTCCACCATCCATCTTCTGCTTCTTCACGAACTTCTTCTTCTTTTCAAAAGACTTTCTCTTGAAAGAGTCCGCTCCATAGCAAGTACTGAGCCTTTAGAATCTTTCATAGAAAGCTCAGCAGTAACCAACATGTTCATGAGTTCAGCCAAGGTATTCTAAAGATTATGCATATAGTAGTTCATAATAAACTGCCCATACGCATTAGTTAAGGACTGCAAAATTATATCAATCTATAGATTCTGATTTAACTTGACACCGAGCTTCTCAAGCTCTTCTAAGTCCTTAATCATTATCAGACAATGATCTTGGACCGATTGTCCATCACGTATCTGAGCCTTAAACAGTCTTTTAGTGACTTAATATTTGGCTGCACGACTCTATTTACCAAACAACTCTTGTAGGTGAGCCAATATTTGGTGGCTAGTCTTAATGCCTTCATGTTGACCCTGGAGCTCATCAAATATCGAGTCCAACATGTAATACCTGACTTTCTTATCTTCATTCATCCACTTCTTGAGAGATACTCTCTAATCAACGGATGGACGGACTGGTAAGATGGAAGGATCCTGTTCCAACACATGAGTCAACTTCTCAAAATCTAAAATAATTTTAAAGTTCCAGAGTTAATCCTTATGGTTGGATCCGGTTAGTCTATGGGTGTCCAGGATATGGGTTAGTGAGTTAGATGCAGACATCTTCCTATAGAGAGTCAAAGTTTTTAGTTAGATTTTATAATTAGACTTGATTAATTTATTTAAAAATTTTATTTTTAAATAAATTAGACTTTTACTATTTACTCAAATTCCTACACTTTCTTGGTAGAGATGCAAAAATCTTCATGATTATTGATTTCTAGTGGATGGTGCGGTCCCACCAACTGGCTCACCATTTCACCTAATAGTTATTGATGATAGGTCAGTCGATGAGTGGACAACTCTTGTCCAATAATTCTCTAATCATGGTGCACCCAAATCTAGTCTCTAATTTATAAATCTCACCGTATCCAAAAAATTGATCCACTCCTTAGTTAAGTCAGATCCATCATTTGTACGAATTGGATTTCTGATTGGGTCCCTCACTGTATCTGAAATATTGAGCCCAACCCATCTTCCAACTTGTAGCATCCAATGCCTAATAGACATGGTTGCATCTTTTTGGTGTAATTGAACCACTGTATCCAGCCGAGAATAATCAACCCCAGGAAGAGCCCATACATTTACTATGGTGGAAGACTTTAGACTTAATATTTTTTAGAAAGATTTAATTTAGATCTCTTTAAACTTGACTTGACTTAGTCATAATAATTATGACTAATCTAGTGGCATGGATTGGCTCGAATTATTAGCCATCTCAAATTAGAACTGAATCGACACAAATGGCTAGGTAAGTGAGATCGGTAGAAGGGATATGCCATTAACTCAACAAGAATGCATTCAAGTTGAGTAGCTCCCAATCAAAAATTAGTCGATCATATCTACCAAACTTATCTTAGACATCAAATTATTGAATCAGAATCAATTGGGTTAGCCTACAATCCAGGCTTGAACCGCAGAGCAAAATTAGGTTTTGACTTGATTAAGTCACATCTCAAAGTGATTCGATCTTGATCCAGACTTAATCCTATTAGGCTGATCAAATCTAAGCTTTTTTTGATCCCATCTAACCAACTCTTGATTCGGTTTGATTAACCATTTGACCTAATTGAGCTACCTAAGTTTGAACCCAATTTTATGAATATATCTTAGATCTAAAAATTCATAATTATTAGATCTAATTAATTTTATAATCTTAATTTTTAATTTAGTTTTGAATTCATGAACAAAATATGTAATAAAATCCTAAGGTTTTAGGGTCCAAAATTTTATAAAAAAATAAGTTCTGATTTTTGATTAAAAATAAAGGCGCAGTACCCCTACACATCATAAGAACACTCCATCGAATGGGAGGAGAGGATCTTTAAATTCTACTTTATTCTTATGACCGGACGGCCAAGAAAAATGTCTTAATCAGAAATATAATTTCTACTATAAAATTAGTCAGATCATATATCACATATACAATTAATGATCTAACTAATACATATTTTGTATATATCTCATATATCATAACTCAATCAATCATGTATACTTTTAGATCTAAAATATCACATATTAAATCTAAAAAATAAAATTTTAAATTTGATTATATAAAAAATAAAATTATTCTAGATATTTTATAGAACTATTCTATAAATAGTCTAAGCATGCATCTTTCATATCTCATATGAATAAATTAAAAAATAAAAAATTTATTTTCTATTTTTTAGATCTGGTTAAAATAATTATAACATCAAAAAAATAAAAATAAAATAGATCTAAAATTATATTTAATTAATTTAATAATATAATTATACTAGACTATACATAGAACTATTCTATTTCTAGTCTAGTCATGCATCTAATATATTATAGATCTAAATCATAAAATTTTTAATTTTTTAATTTTAGATCTAATCACATCTAATGTGATATCTAAAATTTTTTAATATCAAATTATAAATAAAAAATTAAATCAGATCTAAAGTAGATCTGATAAACTGCTAACGTAGCTCTAATATCAGTTGAAGAAAAAATTCTATTTTTCTAGCATAGGATCGTTCAAATCTGATTAAATCTGAAGAAATATTTTTTAAAAAATTTTTATAATTCTAATCAGATCTGAGATATCTTGGATCTGATATTAAAATTAAAAATAAAATTAAATTTAATTTTATACCTTATTTTGGATAATCAGATTATCTTATGATGATCTTGATTGTTCCTAAGATTTTGGAAGGAGCCATACACGCGCCTGACCTCTATCAGTGTTCACTCGAGTAGGATCTAAAGGTCTTCTTCTTCTGAATCAACTCTTCAAAAATTAGATTTGGATTTAATTTTGAAGTTCTTCAAAACTTCTTTTGAAGAAGCAGTAGTCGTTTCTTTCAATAGTGCTGCTTTCTTCTTAATTTGGGCGCCTTTCTTCCTTGGATGGCACTTGAACTCATGCCCAACTCCTTAGGTGTTGAGAGAGGAGAGATAGGATCAAATGGGGCATGGAAGAGAGAGAGAGATAGTCTTGGAGCATGAAAAGTATGCAAAAACTTCTTAACCCTAGGTGCAGACAGGGTTTAAATAGACCCTGCTACGCCATGCAGTGCCACATCATCCAGGCCAATCAGAAGTCTTCCTTCAATCAGATCTAAATCTGATTGATGAAATGATGTCATCTAATCTAATTAGATGAGAATCTCTCAAAAATCCACATAGGTGGCACCAAGATTGGATAAAACAAAATTCTTTGGTGCCTAGGTATTTAAACCCATCAAGAAATCCTGGAGTCCCATCTGTATGGGACTCCATCCCTTATCCATATGGGGTGCATGCCTAGGGTGGCATGTGCCTACTCTCTTACCTCTTTTAGCAGGGGGATAAGAGCCCCAAGTGCTCTCCTATAGGCGTATGACACATGGCCCTATGTCCAAGTGTCTAGGGTCAACTATTAACCTATATCCAAAAATAGGAATTAGCAGGTGACAGAAATTGGGAGGTGTTGTCTTAAATCTATCTAATGAATTAAGATAATTTTTTTCTAATCTAGATAAGCTCCAGTCAGACTAAGATAAGGTTCCTAAATGAGTTCAAACAAATTTGGCTCAGCCGAGACGAACCAAAATAATTATAAAAGAAGAATGTTATGGTCCATCATGTGTTAGCATAATTTTCTTGAATCTAATTGGATCTAATCCAAATCAATTAAACTGAATTAGTTCAATTGATGACATCCAAATCTAAATCCTTATTTGTGTGATCCAGTTTAATTCAGTTCCATATGGTAATGAGACATGTCGAGATCTTTATCATCGACATCATCAAAACATCTTTCGATGGACCAGAACTTTTCTGATTCATATAATTAGAATGATCGATCATCTAAATCATTTTAATTGCTTTCAAAATTTATCTGTGATATCTAGTAGTATATGGTGGCAATTCATTAAAATCAAAAGCAAACCTCTCAGTACAGCTACCTGTATGATTGGATTCTTCTATCTTGAGCTCTGATTGGATTACGGTTAAGGTGAACTCGTCAAACCCAATATCTATTATATGAATTAATTATTTAATTCGAGTCCAATGTGAAATTCTAATAGAAACTCTTTTTATTATCTTCATTTTATCATGGCCATGGGCTTAAGGACTCAATCTCATGATTATCATAGGGCTACTCCTCATCTACTAAGGTAGATAGATCCTCTATTGGTACAATCCAATTCCTATAATGAACATGCTATAGCCAGCATACACCTCAGAATTTTGAATAGCTAGAAGATCGAGTTATGATATAGTCAAACTATAACACCCTCAAGATGAACTGCTGATGCACCTCAGATCAAAGAACCAGACACACCACTGCAGCAACGAGTCAATCATTGATGAGAAGGTAGACTTTCTTACGACTGCTCGAGATGGTCACGCTCAGTGCCCTCTTTTTCTAACGAGTACCTATACTCTCGCTCTGATGTCTTCACATTGTAGACTGAAGATACATCTATCCTAAAAAAGTGATCGTACACCAACTTTTCAGATCGATCATCATCCTCATGATGATCCTATTGAAAATGTATCCCAAAGCTAATCGTCAGCCTATTGATGATTAGACTATATATTTATAATTATATATAAATTATAAATTAATAAAATATTTTAGTATTTTTCATCATAAATTATGTTATCTTCTAATGAACTCATGTGTTGTGATGAAGTCCTTATGACTATCTAGATTTGATAAAAAAAGGATTTGTCGTTTAGTCCTTAAATTGTTCGTGACCAAATGATACATTGTTACTAAGAATGATAATATTTATCGAGTATAGATCATTGTATACCATATAGGTTGGTTATCCTTATAACCAAAGAGTGTTGAGACACTAGTATAGCATGCAAATGAGATATATGGATACATCTATACTGAATATGACCAACTTCGGAGCTTTTCTTCTATCAAGATTAGCTTTGATGGAATATGGATATAAGTATCCCTCTAACCTGAGATCACCACGGTAACTTCCAAGCAACTCACTGTGCTTTAGAGACAGACTATCTAAATTTTTAATTCAATGATAGAAGATTTTTGGACGTAGTCAAGTACTTGAGAAGTCGGTGCATATATCAAGATGAAATTGACCACTCTTATTTTTAGGAGCTGTATTCAATTATATTTCAATTTAGCAAATTCTTGGTCAGGATAGTCTTAGTGAGTAGTTATAAGATTAATTACTTTGAGATACGATATTGATGTATTTACTAGGACCGACAGTCTAACCCTGAGCCATCTATTACATAGAGGTCATAGGAATGAATTATACGATAACCATATTCCACAGGTTTGTCGATGTTGTGTTGCGATAAATTTGATCTATCTGGATATTGGGTACCATTGCTAGATGGTCACATCAACTGGTATAGAAAATCAGTTTGTATGCTACTGGCTTAGGATTCTAACCTATGGGGGTCACACACAATAGGAGTTACTACCTGATCTGATGGCTAATCTAGAGTCCTGATAGACTGAAACTTTAAGTTCCACTCATCTAGGACTCTCTGATCAAGAGTCCCACTAGTCTGAAACTCTATGATCATGAGTTTCATTCATTTTGGACACTGGATTCAAGAGTCCTACTGGATTGGAACTCTTCGAGAGTTTCATAGTGATGGGACTCTATTGCCCAGACTTTCATCTGATTGAAACTCTATGTTTATTAGAGGAGTAATTAGCAATTTGATTATTGATTAGCTCAATTTGATTAAGTAATGAGGATTTGATCAAGTTTGATCAAATTGAATTCGATTGAGTTTGATCCGATTAGGTCATGAGTTGACCTAATTGCTGTGTGAGATTTGATCCTGATTTAATTAGAAGCTGAACTAAATTAATTTTTAATTTGATTAAAAATTAAATAGATTGGGTTAAGCCTAATTTATTTAGCTTTAATCTAATCTAATTGGTTTTGAATTAATTTGGTTTGGTTGAAAGCAACTTGGACTAATTTAAACCTTGTTTGAATTCAAACCTCCCCATGCGCCACCTAATGTTTGACTTTTCTATCTTGCCCACGCCCACCTTTATTTTTTATGTAAGTTTCTCTCACGAAGAGAAGAAATTTGTGCCCCCCTTTCTTTCTCTCTTTGACTTGGTCAAGTGTTGGACCAGTTCAAACTTTTTTTTGAATTTTGAATTCAAAGTGGTTGGTTTGGTTGAAACCTCCCTCTCCCTCTTATCTTTGTCTCCACGTCCTTCTCTTTTTTGGGTCACCATTTTTTCTGAAAATTGGGCATGCATGTAGAAGAAAAGTTCTTCTACATGTGAAATAAGTGGTATGGGCTTTGGAATTGGATAGGCTTGCATTTAAATTCAAATACTAGAAGTTGGTTGAAACTAGTTCAACCAATCTTAACCTATATACTCCATAAGATATTTCCACTTATTTTTCATGCAATAAATTATGAAGATTTTTTTGTACAAATCCAGAGGCGTTATCATTCTGTGATAAAAATTTGAAAGTGATTGGATATTGGTTTTGGGTGAAAAAAATCTTGGAGTAAAGATGAGCAGGATCCTATAGCACTTTATTTTTCCTTCATACCTCTATTCTCTTCTAATTTTTGTTTATAAGGACACCCAATTTTTAGATATAATCTAAAAGGAATTTATAGATTTGAAAGTCATCTTTCCATAAAAGCTTGTTTTATGGAAAAACTTCACACAGAGAGGGCATGAGAGGATTTTCAGTGCATCAGGATTTTTGGACTGAGTGAAACCCAAGATTTGAGAATCTGGATTCAGGTGGAGATATCGACTGCTGTGAGTATCGGATCACCACCAAATATTGTACACCATCTCATCATCCTCCAAAGAATGAGTTCTAATTTTTTTGGAGTATTTAGAGAATCAAAAAAATGAATGATCGATCAGATTGATCGTGATCAACCGTCGAAGGCTCCGTCAAGGAGCTAACACTTCAGTAGGATTGATCGAGATCAAAAGCTCCATGTGGATCAATCATAGAGGTTGAACATATGTGCAGCTGTGGTGTGACACTAGAGCATTATTCGATGGATTTAGATTATGGTGATCAGCTATCCACGAAAAGATATTATATTCTGAATACATAGATATAGTAAATAATTTGCTGTATAGTTTTATTTTCAGATCTATATGAATGCATGCATATTATGTTTAGATCTTTAGTATAGGGTTTAATATTCTGATATGATTAGTAAGTAATTAATTAGATTAATAAATTTTTTACCGCATCTTTGCTATTTTCAAAAATTTTTTCAAAAATAGCACTGCAAATCTTGCACTACTTCCTTTCAAATGGTATCAGAGCAAGGTTCGCTAAACATGATATGCTTGCATGTTTGGATTGATAATTTAGATTTAATCTAAATATTAATCTAATAATTTATTTAATTAAACTTAAAAATTAAAATCAAGATCGCATGGACTGAAGGTTGTCCTACTGTAGGATTTATCCCCTATAGTGAAAAGATTATTCTGGTACGTTGCTAATGTAAATCATTAATTATAAAATCTTAGATCTGATCTAATATTTTTATGATCTGATTAAATTAGGTTTAAATTTAATTGATCATGAATGCATGTTTAGATAGGATCTAAAGTTTGATTCATAATTTAGTATTATGTAGTGTACATAGTTTCAGATTAAATCCTACAACTAGTGTTGTTTGTGAAATCGAGCAGATTCAATTTTAAAGTAAGTCGACTCAATTGGTAAATAATATTAAGTTATAAAGAACCTTTCAAAATTTTAAAAAATATTTTTGAAATACCGACCCCTAACCCTCAGTCTATAAACTTAATTAAAATTAAGTATAATGATTTTGTGTCTAGAATTATAAATTAAGACTCTAAGTCATCAATCATAAAACGTGGGTCATTGGGTTAGTTGAATTAGGTTCATTAATTGAGTTAGACCTAAGGTTAGTTAAAGAATAAACTAATTTAGAGTAATTGATTAAATCTAATTAAATATTAATTTAGATTAGATCAAGAATTTTATAGAATCAATTACAATAGTTGTAGTTGGTCAAATTCATACCTTTAACGAGGACCAAATGAACTTGATTCATGGCTATGTGGTCGAACTCGTAATTATTAAGTTGATCAAATTGAAACTAATTAATTGGATGGTGTCTAAGATAAGTCTAGCAGTTTGATCAGTAATTTTTAATTAGAAATTACTCGCATTGATTCGATCTTTGATAAGTTAATGACATATCCCTTTCACTGATCTCACTTACCTGGCCATCCTGATAAATTAGATTTTAATTAGATCACTTGATGATTTGAGCTTACCCATATCAATTAGGTAAATCAGTCTGACTTTATGAAGTCAGTAGGAGGATCAAAATTGGCTCACTGAATTTTTTTCTCTTCTTAAAATATATTAATTAAATCTTCTAAAATTATTAGATCCTTAAAAATGAAATAGTTATATAGATAACTAAATCATAGTCTTCCATTAAGTTGAGTGATAATGGGTTCATTAGTATAATGATCATTGGAGGCCTAAAGGTCTGATGATTATTGACTAATGAAATTATCATTCATCAAATGATAATTTGGTTAAGTCTTTTTGATGGTGGTTAGATTGGCTGACCAAAGTCGGGCTTGATCATTTATTGGTTAGATAAGATCAAATATGATCATGTTAATGGTTGGACCTAACCAAACTTTTTAGTGGAGGCCAAAGCCTACTGATTAGATCTCCAAGGTAAAATCAAAATTACTAGAAGTTGTTTAGAGAAATAATTGATTTTGAATATACCCATAGATGCACATGGGTTGACCAACTAAAGTTGGGCTCATGTGTAGTCTATGTGGATTTTAGTACCCACTAAAAAATTAAAATAATTTTTTGAATTAGAGGTAGAGGCTATCAATTCGTATAAAATAGTAGGAGAACCTTTAGACTAAAGTCCAAATCTTTAAGATAATTGATTAATATACTAATTAGATTTGGTTTTCTTTTTTGTGTAGAAATGGCTACTAACCTGTTGCTCCGATCATTATTAAACAATGATAAATTAATGGGATCCAACTTTGATAGCTAGTATCGTAAGTTGAAAATCATCTTGAAGCATGAGCGGATCCTTTATATAGTAACGGATCCAGCACCTGAGGAGCTAGCTCTAAGAGCGGTATAAGATACTTACTAAAAGTGGCTCAATGATCACACCATCATTCGGTGCATAATGTTGACGGCAATGAATGATGAGTTCAGTCGTAGGTTCGAAAATGCCCAACCATAGGAGATGCTCCAAATGTTGAATGACTCCTTTGGCATGCCTGACGATGTTGAAAGATACAAAATAAGTTGTATCATTTTCAATGCTTGGATGAGGGATGGGGTCTCAGTCATCGATCATGTATTACACATGATCGAGATGATTGAGCACCTTAGCAAGCTGGGCTTTTTTCTGCATGAGCAGCTCGGTAAGAATGCGATCCTTAATTCCTTGTCCAAGTCCTTCCTTCCTTTTCTTGACTTATTTTAGAATGACAAAGCCTGCAGTCAACTACCATGGCTTGTTGGGATTGCTGCAGAACTTTGAGAAGGATCACCAACTCCATAAGAAAATAATGAATGTAGTGGGAGGGTCTTCTTCTGATTGTCGATCTTTTAAGTAAGAGAAGAAGAACAACAACAAGAAGAAGAAGAACAAGAAGATGCAGCCAAATGTCGAGATGACTGCATAGGATCGGATTAGAGCCAGATGAAGTGCTTCTTCTGCAAGAAGTAGGGGCACTGAAAGAGGAACTGTCCTCTATACATTACCTTCCTGGATTCGAACAAGCCAAGAAAGAAGCAAATGATTATTGGGCAAGGTAATTATATGATAACATCTTGCTATTTTTTTTTATTTGATTTTACTGTCTGGATATTAGATACTGAAAGTCTTTATCATATTTGTAATTCTATGCGGGGCTTACAGGTCAATAGGAGATTTGATCAAGATGAGAGATTTCTGAATGTTGGAGATGGAAGATAAGTTTCAATTCTAGCTTTAAAAATCATTACCTAATCAATTCAAATAAAGTTATTCTTAATGAATGTCATTTTTATCTAACTTTCTTATTGAATATCATTTCTATAGGACTTTTGGCCATGAATGATTATGAAATATCAATAAAAAAAATTTTGTAATATCATTTTGAATGATGTTATAATTTTTATTGGATAATTGAATAACGATATTTATTTATTAACTATGCCTATTGACATGGTTCAATCCTTCGGTAAACGTCCTAGAATTAGTGATGTATCTAAAGTCTACCTTTGGCACTGTAGGCTGGGTCATATTAATAAGAACAGAATAAACATGTTAGCTCAAGAAAGAATTCTTGAGATTAGTGATTGTGAATCACTTACGACCTATGAGTTCTATCTTCTTGGTAAGATGACCAAGTCATCTTTTACTGAAAAAGATGAATGAGCTACTGAACTTCTGAGTCTAGTACATTCAGATGTATGTGGATCCATAAGCTCAAGTGCTAGAGGTGGATACTTCTACTTTATAACCTTTATGAATGATCTATCTAGGTATAGGTACATCTATTTAATGAAGTATAAGTCAAAGTCATTTGAAATATTCAAACTATTTTAAAATGAGGTAGAGAAGCAAATTGAAAAGAGTATAATAACTCTTCAATCTGACTGAGGGGATGAGTATCTTTTCAATGAGTTTCTCACATATCTTAAGAAGAATAGAATTTTCTCCCAATAGATCCCTCCTGAAGTATCATAAAATAATGATGTGTCTGAAAGGAGGAATCGGATCCTATTGGACATGATTCGATCCATGATGGAGTTTGCTAATTTACCAATCTTCCTATGAGGATATGCGCTCGAGTCAGCTTGTTACATTCTAAATAGGATTTTTAGTAAATCTGTTAATAAAATATCATATGAGATATGGACAGGGCATAAGCCAGTGCTCTCACACCTTAGGATTTGGGGGTGTCCAACTTATGTCAAATATTTAATGATAGACAAGCTTGGATCTAGGTCAGATAAGTATAATTTTATAGGTTATCCAAAAAAAATGAAAGGATATTACTTCTACCTTGCTGATGAGCAAAAAGTATTTATCAGTCTTAAGGCAGTCTTTTTAGAAAAAAAAAATTTTGGTGAAGAAACTAATGCCTCTAAGGTCGAACTTGATGAAGTTCGACAGATGGAAGAACAAACATAAGTTGTTAAATCTAAGCTAGATCTGATTAGATCAGAATCAAAATCCATTGTAGATGCACCCTTAAGGCGATCTGGTAGAATACAACGTCAACCGAATAGATACTACGATTTCTTGATCCGAGATAGGGATCTTATTGAACTTGATGAGAATAATGAGGATCCGATCACCTACATGAATGCAATACAGAAATTCGACTTTGAGAAATGACTTAAGGCCATGAAATTCAAAATGGAGTCCATAAAAGTCAACGATGTATGAAAATTAGTTGACCCATCTGAAGGAGTAAAATCTATAGGATGTAAGTGGATCTTCAAAAGAAAAAGTGGCACAAATGGAAAGATGGAGATCTATAAAGTCCATCTGATTGCTAAGGAATATCGTCAATATTATGGTATTGATTATAATGAGATATTTTCTTCTATGGTAATGCTCAAATTTATTCAGATTATGCTTGCCATCACTATCCATCTAGACTATAAAATCTGACAGATGGATGTGAAAATGGCTTTTCTAAATGAAGAGCTGGATGAAGAGGTGTATATGATACAGTCTGAAAGATTCACATCCATAGATGAGTATAAAGTATGTAGGCTTCAGAGATCCATTTATGGACTGAAGCAGGCATCTCAGAGATGGAACATACGATTTCATAGAACAATCAAAACGTATGGCTTCGTTAAGAATGAAGAGGAGCCCTGCATATACAAGTAGGCTAATGGTCCAGCAATAGTATTTCTAGTATTGTATGTGGATGGCATTCTCTTAATCAGAAATGATATTCCTACATTATAAGGAATAAAGATCTGGCTGTCATCATAGTTCTCCATGAAAGATTTGGGAGAAGCTTCACACATTCTAGGGATGAAGATTTATAGAGATAGATCTAAAAGGTTACTTGGATTATTTCAATCTACGTACATTGATACTGTGCTGAAATGGTTCAGCATGAAGAATTTCAAGAAAGGTTATCTACCGATAGGACATAAAATTTTTCTTTCAAAGAGGGATTGTCCGACAACACCTCTAGAAAGAGAACGTATGAGTAGAATACCATATGCTTCGGTAGTAGGTTCCATAATATATGCCATGATATGTAAGCGATCAGATGTGGCATACTCACTAGGGATAGTGAGTAAATACCAACATGATCCAGGGGAGAACTACTAGAAGGTTGTTAAAATCATCCTAAAGTATTTAAGAAATACTAAGAACCAGTGGCTTGTATATGGTGAATGAGACTTGAAACTTATGGGATTCACAGACTTTAGTTTTCAGCCTGATCATGATGATAGCAAGAGTGTGTCGGGATATATATTCACCCTTAATGGTGGGGTTGTCTACTGGAAGAGTTTTAAGCAACACGTTGTGGCCGATTTAATTTATGAGATGGAGTATGTCGCTGCATCAGATGTTGCCAAAAAAGCGGTGTAGCTAAGAAAATTCATCACCGAGCTTGGAGTAGCATCATCCCTTGATGATCCAGTTCTACTCTATTGCGACAGCTTTAGAGCTTTTACTTAGACAAAGGAACCAAAGGCACACCAGCGGACGAAGCATATTCTATGTCGCTACCTTCTTATCCGAGAAATTATGGATTGAGGTGATATCGAGCTTCAGAAGATCGATGAAAAGAAAAATCTGACCGACCTAGTCACTAAAGCTATTGTGGTGAAGGTGTTCAATGATTTCAAATCAAAGATAGATATTAGATATTGCACCGACTGGCTTTAGTTCAAGTGGAAGATTGTTGAAAATATGTCCTAAAGTCAATCATCAGCTTGTTGACTATTGGACTACACATTTATAATTATATATAAATTATAAATTAATAAAAATTATTTTAATATTTTTCATCATAAATTCTATTGTCTTCTAATGAACTCACGTGTTATGATGAAGTCCTTAGGACTATCTAGATTCGACAAAGAAAAATTTATCGTTTAGTCTTTAAAATATTCACGACCAAATGATACATTGTTACTAAGGACGATAACGTTTATCGAGTATAGATCGTTGTATGCCATATAGGTTGATTATCCTCATAACCAAGAAGTGTTGAGATACTGGTATGGCATGTAAGTGAGATGTATGGATACATCTGCACTGAACATGATCAATTCTAGAGCTTTTCTTCTATCAAGATTAGCTTCGATGAAATATGGGTATAAGTGTCCCTCTAACCTGAGATCACCACAGTGACTTTCAAGCAACTCACTATGCTTTAGTACCGGACTATCTGAATTTTTAATTCAGTGATAGAAAATTTCTAGGCACAGTCAAGTACTTGAGAAATTGGTGCGTATATCAAGATGGGATTGACCACTCCTATTTTCAGGAGTTGTATTCAATTATGTTTCAATTTAGCAAAGCCTTGGTCAGAATAGTCTTAGTGAGGAGTCACGGGACTAATTACTTTGAGATACGACATTGATGTATTTACTAGGACTAACAATCTAACCCTGAGTCATCTATTACATAGAGGTCATAGGGATGAATTATACGGTAACCATATTCCATAGGTTCGTCGATGTTGTGTTACGATAAATTTGATCTATCCGAATGTTGGGTACCATTGCTAGATGTCACATCAATTGGTACAGAAAATCAATTTTTATGCTACTGGCTTAAAATTCTAACCTATGGGGGTCACACACACAATAGGAGTTACTACCTGATCTGATAGCTGATCTAGAGTCCTAATGGACTGAAACTCTAAGTCCCACTCATCTAGGACTCTCTGATCAAGAGTTTCACTAGTCTGGGACTCTATGATCATGAGTTTCATTTGTTTTGGATACTGGATTCAAGAGTCCTACTGGATTGGGACTCTTCGAGAGTTTCATAGTGATGGGACTCTATTGCGCAGACTCCCATCCGATTGAAACTCTATATTTATTGGAGGAGTAATTAGCAATTTGATTATTGATTAGCTTAATTTGATTGAGCGATGAGGATTTGATCAAGTTTGATCGAATTGAATTCGATTGGGTTTGACCTGATTAGGTCATGAGTTGACCTAATCGCTATGTGAGATTTGATCCTGATTTGATCAGGAGCTAAACTAAATTAATTTCTAATTTGATTAAAAATTAAATAGATTGGGTTAAACCTAATTTAGTTGGGTTTAATCTGGTCTAGTTGATTTTGAATTAATTTGGTTTAGTTGAAAGTAACTTGGACTAATTCAAATCCTGTTTGAATTTAAACCTCTCCATGCGCTACCTTATGTTTGACTTTTCTACCTTGCTCATGCCCACCTTTATTTTTTACGTAAGTTTCTCTCATGAAAAGAAGAAATTTATGCCTCCCTTTCTTTCTCTCTTTGACCTGGTCAAGTGTTGAACCAGTTCAAATTTTTTTTTGAATTCTGAATTCAAAGAGGTTGGTTTGGTTGAAACCTCCCTCTCTCTCTTATCTTTATCTCCACATCCTTCTCTTTTTTGGGTTGTCAATTTTTTCTAAAAAATAGGCATGCACACAGAAGGAAAGTCCTTCTACATGTAAAATAAGTGGTATGGGCATTGAAATTTGATAGGCTTACATTTGAATTCAAATACTAGAAGTTGGTTGAAACTAGTTCAACCAATCTTAATCTATCCACTCCATAAGGTATTTCTATTTATTTTTTATGTAATAAATTATAAGGATTTTTGTGTGTGAAGCCAGAGGGGTTACCATTCTATGGTAAAAATTTGAAAGTAATTGAGCATTGGTTTTGGGTGAAAAAATTATGGAGTGAAGGTGAGCAAGATCTTATAGCACTTGATTTTTTCTTCATGCCTCTATTCTTTTCTGATTTTTGTCTCTAAAGACATTCAATTTTTAGATATGATCTCAATAGGATTTATAGATTTGAAAGTCATCTTTTCATGAAAACTTATTTTATGGAAAAACTCTATATAGAGAGGGCGTGAGAGGGTTTTCAGTATGTCAGAATTTTTGGACTGAGTGAAACCTAAGATTTGGAAATCTAAGTTCGGATGGAGAGATCAAGTGCTGTGAGCATCGAATCACCACCAAACTTTGTACACCATCTCATCATTCTCCAAAGAATGAGTTCTAATTTTTTTGGAGCATCCAAAAAATCAAAAAGTAGACAATCGATCGGATTGATCGTGATTAGCCGTCGAAGACTCCGTCAAGGAGCTAGCACTCTAGTGGGGCTGATTGGGACAAGAAGCTCCGTGTGGACCAACCGTAGAGGCCGGACATGTGTACGGCTGTGGTGCAATACTAGAGCATTATTCGATGAATTCAGATTACGGTGATCAGCTATCCACGAAAGGATATTATGTTCTGAACATATAGATGTAGTAAATAGTTTGGTGCATAATTTTATTTTTAGATCTATATGAATTTTTGCATATTATGTTTAGATTCTTAGTATAGAATTTAATATTCTGATATGATTAGTAGGTAATTAATTAGATTAATTAATTTTTTATTATATCTTTATTATTTTTAAAAAAAATTTTGAAAGTAGCACTGTAAATCCTGCACTGCTTCCTTTCAGATCCTACGGTCGGAAACAGTTTATGAATTAATTATGAAAATTCATATCTTAAATTATCAACTCTTGAAAATATAAATTATTATTACCATTAACTCAAAGGATGTATTATAGACACTTTAAATACACACTATGATAGAAAACAATCTTTTTTATTAATTTATATTTAAAATTATAAAATTATCCTTAAAAGTATATTATAAGTATCAACCAATCTAGCTTCTAGGGTACACATCAAACACTATTTATATTCGAAATGGATCTTATTAGGAATTTTAGGCTAACCTAATTTAATCAAACAAAAATTAATTCAATATTTCCATTAAAAAAATTTAAATCAACAGATCCTTACATCCAACCTGACCGAGGCCCGCTAATGGTTGGATCTAGGAATGGTTAAAGACCCAACCCAATTGCATATATGTACAGCATCTGTGGGCCCTACGGACTAACAAGGTTACTTGATGATATGGATCCAAATTATGTTTATTTATGTGATTAATTTTTTTAATCAATACTTCTGACTTCTGTTGCCTCTTAGCCCCATCCTGAATGTTAATAGCTGCTCGTATATTTGTTATGCCTTTCTTATTTAAAGGAACCATGTCAGAGAGAGCTGAATGACCGGGCCTACAAAGTAAAGGAAGCAAAGCATAATTAATGTATATAACTTTTATTTTTCAGTTATAGGCAATATGCATGGTGCTCAAAGCAGCTAAAGAGTCAGACGGTTTGGATTTTTACTAAATGTATTGTTTGGATTTTTACAAAACTCTTGCAGTTCCACGATCTATTATACTCACAATGAAAGCATCCTTTATTTTATTTTGTTTATTTCGCTTGGCAACGTGTGAAGATGCGAAAATTGTTTGCATTTGCATCCGATATTTTTATAAAAATAATATTTTTTTAAATTATTTACTAAAATACTGTCCAATTTAAAATCATCCTTTAAAAGAGCAACTTTATGTGCTGAGTCATCCAAAAATATACTGTCCAAATTTTGCAATATACCACATAAAATATCGCTCTCCAAAAGAACGACTTTGTAAGTCATTATATTAAAAGATGATTTAAAAAATCATAAAAAAAAATTAAATTCTTCTTTCTCCTCTCTCTCTTTTTATCATTTTTTTAAAAAAAATCTATCACCACCTCCCGCCCCTGCACCCCTCTCCCTCTCAGTTTCCCCCCTCCTTCAAACCCCACGCCTCATCCCCTTCACCGCTCCCCGCCTTTCCCCCCTCCTTCAAACCCCATGCCTCATCCCCTTCACCGCTCCCCGCCTCCCTCTATCGCCACCCCCCACCTTGCCTCCCCCCGACGCCACTCCCTGTATCTCCGCCATCGCCGTTAGGTCGAAGAAAAAGAGGGGGGCGGAGGCGAGATGGGGAGCGGCAGCTATGGAGGATGCAAGGAGCGGCGGCAGTCAGGGGGGTGAGGTGCGGGGTTTGAAGGAGAGATGTCGAGAGGGAGAGGGGTGCAGAAGAGGTGGCGACGATTTTTTTTTAAAAAATAACGAAGAAAAAAAGAGAGAGAAAAAAAAATTAAATTTTTTTTTTAGATTTTCTAAATCATCTTTTGATATGATGGTTTATAAAATTGCTATTTAAATGAGCATGTGACATACCGCAAAACTTGGATAGTATGTGTTTGACAGACTCAACATATAAAATCATTCCATGAAAGAACGACTTTAAATTAAATAATATTTTAATAAATAATTTAAAAATATATTATTTTCATATTTTTTTAAATAAATATTATTTTAATAAAATTATCGGCATGCAGCAAAATAGAAGGGCATACGTTTCACTAGACTTAGCATGTATTTTGTCCTCATCGAGTCAAATAAATACGAATTATCTCTAGTCAGTATGCCACCGATATGCATTATTGAAGTTTTAAAGCATGATTACTTTAACCAAATGAACAAAATAATCTTTCCGCCTTGTCAATTAAGGTGTGCGAAGACATTATTTTCTTCATGGTTAAGATTCAGCAGAGGTTCAAATGGTAGTATTACAAGTTCTTTTTTCCCCTCCCATTTCATCCGAAAAAAGATTCCTTTTTGTTTACCTGAGGGAAAATGTACGAGAAATTGGTTGCTGAACAGATAAGAAAAACGCTAATAGTTAGGACAAATGTTTTATTTAAGAAGATAGTTCTGATAAATATTGTGATAGACATTATATTAATTGTTTTTTAGCTGGACACAAAGATCCCAACATAACCGATAGCCACCATGAAGAATGTCATGGCTTGGGGATAGATGCAGAAGTAGTAGTAGTTCTTGCCGTAGGCGAAGTCACAGCATGCACGTATGAAAAGGTATACCGCCATTCCAAGCTCCGGTAGAAGAATCCTGATGAAAAGCAATTGCTAGATATAACTCATCTTCAATCATATAAAGAGCCAAAAATTTAATCTCACATGGAAAAATTTAATAAATTAATTCATTTACATAAACATGCAATATTTAAATTGAATCACTTTCCAGACATTGGTTAAAACCATTTATTCACATAGATATCTACTCAACAAAGTAGAGAACTAACTAGAACAACATGAAGATAATTAGATAAATGGTTTTCTGTTAACTACTATATATAATTAATAAATCCGAATGTCAATGCAAATAAAGTAGGTGCGCAAACTACCTTTTGGATATTGTGGATCCAGAATTTTTGCTAGATTCTTCGCCTTTATTTGCCTTTACAGCATTTCCTAGTTTCTAAGGGACAACCCATTCATTTACTTCCCCTACACCCAATAGACCAGTCAATACTGCTTTAGTCCGATGCATGGACATAACATTCTCAAAGAAGACCCAGAAAA
The DNA here is from genome assembly GCA_006176705.1 of Cocos nucifera. Lineage (NCBI taxonomy): Eukaryota > Viridiplantae > Streptophyta > Magnoliopsida > Arecales > Arecaceae > Cocos > Cocos nucifera. The sequence goes on from QRFJ01000014.1 coordinate 564,556, forward strand.
GCAATAGATGGAACGAGCTGCAAACAAAAGAGAAAAACTTGTGAAGAAGAAAGCAAAATATTCAATGGTAGAAAATTTTCTTTAGAGTTCTTCAACATTTTGTTAACAGTTATTTCAAGGTAATTGATGTAGTTGCACACCTTGGAGTTCCAACTGAGTGCAGAAGAGTAATTGTTGTCGGAATATAAACCACTCCCCACTTTGAAATTTTGACCTCCGGAACAAGAACTGATGCCGGTATGACCACACAATAAAATGTGAAGGTAACAATATGGGCTATAATCCTTTGAACAACAAAAAAGCTATACGCCAAATATATTTTCTTCCATAGTGATATTTTCTGAAACATTTAAAAGAAAATAGAAAAACGAGGAAACAGTTGTAGAACTAAAACACCCAAGAATTCACAGAGAGTTAAAAATTACAGATACTAACCGCCGTCCTTCGTATCTCTTCAGCAATCTTTCTGAATAAATTAGATGGACCACAAGCCCATCGATATTGCTGATTACGATATGCCTTGAATGTACTAGGCAATTCACTTTTAACCTGAAATAATGTTTTAATTGAATTTGAAAGGAGATATAGTGGATATTCCATTCAGAAATTCATAAATTATCAAAGCATTATTTTCTTTTTTATTTTTCTTTAGGGAATATCAAGTCATTATTTTCATGCATCACAGATGGTCACTCATCTTGGCCTTTAACTGGAATAAGCCATTCAAATTATAAGGAGGACAAACATCATTTTTTTTTAATTCTCTGATGCTCAAGTATCATACATATGAAGGATTATAGTTTCATGGTAATCTCTTAAGAACATCTATACCGGTAACAAACAAATGATTCATGTTTACGCAAATTTACAGTAGTTTGTAATGCTTGAGCTATTTTATCCTTACAAATGTGTTTATGTGAAATGAAAAGATGTTGTCCTAACTAAATTCATCATCATTAGACCAAATCTTCAGTCATTGGACTCATACTAGCATACCAAAATATATCTTTTCTTTTCTTTTTTTTCCAGCAAACTGAAGTATAAACATCCTAAAGGCATAGTCTAAACCAACCTTCATACAAGCAAGATTACAACAAGTAGGCCAATGCAACTATAGTTATCATCAAGGTTGAAATGAGAACCTCTTCCCAACATGTGCTAAGGAGAGGGTGCCAACAATCTGACATAAGTGTTGCTGGTGCCCATGTAACTATAGCAAACTTTTCACAAGAATGGCCAAGTACAATTTCACAAGTAAAAAATCTCATGATATATAATCAGCAAAGAAAATGCAGTGATATTCTAGTTAAGGTTATCATGGTAATACTAAAACAACAAATGTAATACCAAAAAGGATTAATTAATTTAAATTTTTTGAACTTTTTGAGGATTTTCATTTTTATCTTGAATTTCAATTAGTCGCAATCAGGTCATCTAAATTATTAAATATTGCAATTAGTTCTCTGATTGTTAACTCATTTAACAATCATGATAGAAATGGTTACATGCTATCACGTGACATTTAGTAGATGCTGATGTAGCATGGAATTGGCTGACATGGACTCCTTCCTCCTTTCCTCCTCTTAAGATTTTTGCTTCTCATTTTTCTCTTCCACCATCTCCTACACCACCATCGGCGCCTCCATCTATATCACTGCTAGCTCCAAATCCACTACTATGCCCACCACTGCCACCAAGACTATCTCTGCCACTACCACCAAACCCACTACCATTACCTCCACCATCTGCCATTGCCACCACCATTGATAAGGCACCAAATTTCCAAAGAATTTTTTAAAAGAATTTTGATATTGGATGCTCCGGTTTGGTTTTTGTAGCTACCATGAGTCTTCAAACAACAAATTTCAGTTTTGAAAAGAAAAATGTTAGAGAAGGTACAATGGTAATTGGTGGGATTTTGATTTCACTTAACTATTATAAGATGATAGAAATTTTGAAGAAAAGAAGAATTGTGAATCTGGAAAACAGTTTAAGTTTGTCAACTAAATCTATAGCACAAAACAAGACCAAAAACATGGGCTAAGGCCCTACGAAGCTTAACCTACAGAAAAATATGGAAGAAAGAAATAAACTCTGCTTCAGGCTAGATGGTCCTTTTAGTGCCCATGATTTAACAATGGAGACCTACGGTAAAAAAAACTCGAAAGCTAGTATTTCTCCTTAATACAACTTTCATAAGTTTGAAAGTTATTTTATGGGCCTAATCTCTGTAACTTGTTCATTCTAACTCTATTTCAAGAACAAACATGGGGTAGCATCCACCAACCTCCTATTCCCATCAAAAAAAGAAAAAAACAACTTTCATGAGTCAAAAGGATGTTGGAAATTTTCATAAGGTGGGCTTCCATTGATTATAGATCGATTTCTTATTTTTGGTTTGTTATAAAATATGGGCTAAGTTGTTATCTGCATGAACGGTTAAGGAGCCCATGATTTTTTATGATCATCTTATTTGAGTCAGTGTAGGTCTGACTCAACTAATGGACTTTGTGATGGATGAATCCATCAAGATTTACTAACTGGACTAGGTCTCCACTCTACTGCTATAAATATTTGCCGGTAGAAAATTTCTAAGATATCAAGATTTCTACGTTCATAGGATGGAACTTATTCCATTGAGGAGACAGACATAAAATGAAGAAGGAGAGGAAGACCTATGCCGCCATTATTGTTTTCTTCTTCTATAAGATGCTGGTACAACAATCATGATATGATTGATTGTTTACTATTATTATTATTATGATCAAGAGATCTGCTCTTGAATATTTTTTTTTTTTGTTCTAATCTTCTACATAAGATCTATGGGAAAATTTCCATTAATGGGTATCAGGGCCTGGATTTTGTAGGAAATTAAGAATCAAAATAAAAAATTAATCTAATTGAATACAATCAATCAAAAAATAAAAAAATAAAATAAAAGAAGAAGGGAAGGATCTCTTTGAGGCCGTCCTCTCTTCTCTTCCTCTCCCATCCGTGCTGGTGGAATTGGATGTCGGTGTGGTAGAGGGAGTTCCTACGGTGACTGGGACCAGCTGACGGTGAAAGACCGGCGACCCCCATCCGGATCCAAGATCAAACACAAGAAAAAAGAAAAGAAAAAAAGGGGGCTGGCAGTTCTTTCCCCACTGTACCCTCCTCTTTCCATAGGCCCCCTCCTCTTTCACAGACGATCGATAGGCAAGGTGCCACTGGCACGAGCTGGCACTGAGGGGCTGGTGGTTCCCTTTGGATCTAAACAAAACAAAAAAAAGAGACAGGGAGGGGCGGCGGTTCCTACCGTTGTGTCCTCTTTCTCCTTCCTTACGGTGGCCATCGGGTGTAGGCCATGTGCAATCTAGGCAACCGGCGGGATCTTGGCGACGCCAGGTGATGGACGGCCGTTTCAAGGAGGTTTGAACCAAATAAAAAAAAAGGAAGAAGGAACAACCGTATCTCAGTTTGTCGGTGGCTCCCTTCTCTTTATCACCGGTTAATCGGTGGCGTCTGGCTGGGGGAGGCGCTGGGACGGATTTTGGGTGGAAGGGGCGCCGGAGTTGGCCCCCATTTTTCTCCACACGAGAAGGAGAAGGGTTGATGGGTTTCAGGTTTTAAATTTTAATCTGAAATCCGAACCCGATTAGCTGATAAAATTTTTAATTTAGTCCCTTCAGAATAAAATATCTAGTTTCAGTACTTTTTTAAAAAAGAAATTTATAATTTGGCCCCTATGATATAATTTATTGTATAAAGATTCACATGTTACTGTTTAGCCTCTGATGAAGTTTATTACTCCATAATATTCCATCAAGTACTTTAGTTTAGTTCCTAAAATGATTTATTTTGGATGATAGTCCTCAGAATATTAATATCTAACCCTTGAGATGAGACTTAATTATAAATTAAAATATTTATACTGTTGTTTAGTCCTAGCTCTTAAGTTTATTATATAAGATTGATTTGAGAATTATCTTATGATCCATGATTTAGAAGGTTGTGGATTTCAATTATGGGTGGTGACCACCAAAAAGGCTCATTTATTGAGATTTATAGGATTTCTCTATTTGGTATCTAAGGAGATTATATATGTTAAATTTTGATAGATTACTTAATATTAATATATCAAGATGAATGAATGCATTTATGGGCATTGTTGGTTGATCTATGATTTAGAGAGTTGTATATTTTAATAGATAATAACAACCAAAGTAGCTCATTTGTTGAGATTGGCAGGATCCCTCTACTTAGTATTTCATAGGATTAAATATGTTATTTTCTTTTTTTTATTTCTTGCTATTGGTGCATTAAATAGAATAAATGAATTTATGGATTTGACCGATTAATCCCCAATTGAAGGCTTGTGGATTTTATTGCATGGTGACCACCAAAATGGCCCATTTACTGATGTTTGCAAGATTCTTCTATATGATATTTTAGAGGGATTAAACAATATTGCAAAATTATTGCATACAATCATCTTTTCAAAGAGAGCTTATTGTGTGTTATAATTTTAAAATAGAATATTTTGTGATTAGTGAGTGTGCATGACCTAGGGATTCATTTTATCAAAGTTGATAGACTTTTGAAAGCTAATGATATTTTGCTAAGTTGATTCCACTAGATATTAGATAGATACCTTATGTGGGTCATTTTTTTTTCAAAGAAAGTTTATGGCATTGCACCAAGAGCTCTTATTAAAATAATATTTATAAAAATTTTCAAGCACATAGATTATCCATATTTATCCATTTATTAACTTCATAAGGATTGTTTAGCAGTTAGCACCTTTGCATTGAATAATATTATATATTAAAGAGTGATAATTTATGTGGGTCACTTTTTTTTCAAAAAAAGTTTATGACATTGCACCAAGGGCTTTTATTAAGATAATGCTTATAAAGATTCTTAAGCATACATATATATAGCTCATATTTGGCTATTGATTAACTGCATAAAAATTATTTAATAGTTAGTACTCTGCATTGAGTAACATTAATGCTTTCATTAAGACTCTGACTATAATAAACTATAAAATATAGAAATGTGAAATTGAGCTAACACTATGTTTGATGAAATTTAGATGTCGCATTAAGTAATGATTCTCCATCTTGAGTCATTAACAAGAGTGCTCTAAAATACAAACTACCTACAAAAGGTGGTAGAAAATGAATCGTCTTAGTCTAGAGATCATGAAAAAGTCTATCTATGATACCATTTTGAATATTATACCTAAGAATGATGACAATAAGTAATTTTTTACCTCATTATTAAGAGATATATAGAATCTGATAAGACAGCGGATAGATAGTTGATGGATAAATTAATCAATATAAAATATGATGGCATGATGGTGGATATTATAATCAATATGATAAATTTGGCCATCAAATGGGATCTTTTGCTAAATATTTGTAAAAGGATACGATAGTTGCTTAATATACCATTCCTGGAACTCCTGCTCAAAATGGTATGACTAAAAGATGTAATTGCACTCATTAGAATATAATTAGAACCATAATGAATGGATACAATTTATTATGACATTTCTAGGATGAGGTCCTAAAGACTGCCATTAATATCTTGAATAGAGTTCTAATTAAGGTAGTTCCCAAAATATTTTTAAGTTGTCGATTGGTAGGAAACTTAGTACTAATTTTTCTTATTTGGGGCTACACTACAAAGGATAAGATGTATAATCCGACAATAAAAGTTTCGACTAGAACTATTTATTATTTAATTGATTATTCAGATAATTTTAAAGGACATAGATTCTATTGCCCTAATGGAGGTATAAAGATAGTTGAGTCTAATTATGCTAGATTTTAGAATCTGATATGTAATCCAGATACTCTCATATTGAAGATATGACATTAAGAAAAAAATAAATATTATTCTTATTCTAATTGTCTGACAAAATATCATATTTCATCCTAGAAGGATAATGGGAGAGCAATACCAGATTTATGAAGTGATTATAGTACCTCTATAGCTAGTTAATGAAGTACCAGTAAAGAAATCATATAACAGAAAAGAAAACTTATCATTTCTAATGACTATTTTATTTATTTAGTTGAGAATGACTATAGCATTGGCCATATAGTTAATTCAGTCTCATATGATCAGACTATTGCATGTTCCTAATAAGCAAGGTGGCTTGAAGCTACGTATGACACAATACAATCTACGATTAAAAATAAAGTGTGGGATCTAGTGAAATTATCTAAAGAGTCTGGGCCTATAAGGTATAAATAGGTATTTAAAATTAAGAATGACTCTAAAGATAATATTAAGTTCTTTAATACCAAATTAATTGTATAAGAATGCATTGAAAGAGGCATACATTACAATGAGACTTTTTTTCCAGTTTCTTGTAAGGATTCATTAAGTTTAATCATGGCACTGATAATCCATTTTGACCTAGAGCTTCATTAGAAGAACGTTATATGAATCAAACATAAGATTTTATTGAGAGTAACAAAAAAAAAAGAACAAATGGTATACAGACCTAAAAGATATATCTATGGTCTTAAGCAGTCATCAAGAAAATGATATCTTAAATTTGATGACATTGTGGATTCTCTGAAATGTGTAAATAATAAAATGGATCAATATATGTATCTTGAGGTCAGTGGGAGTAAATTTCTCTTCTTTATCTTATATAGAGATGCTATTTTATTTATCAGTAGTGACTCTATTATTGCATAAGACCAAATTATGCTATACAAGATCTTTGATATGAAGGATCTTGGAGAAGCTTTAGTTATACTTGATTTTAAGATTCATAGAAATAGTTTATGATATATTAGAGCTATCTTAAAAAGCTCACATTGATGGTATACTAAATGAATTTGGCATGCATAATTACAAACATGGAAATGTATGCACGGTCAAAGAAGACTTAAATTCAAGAGAAACTAGTATCTTAAGCATAATATAGAAAAAAATTCATGAAGACTGTACCTTATTTAACTACTATATGTAGTTTAATATATATAAATTTGCATCAAATCGAATATAGCGTATATTATAAGCATACTTGATAGATATATCATAAATCTGCATATGAAGCATTTGGAATATTTCTAAAAGTTTATAAGGTACTTATAGAAACTCATACCAAAATGTATGCTTACTTTTAAAAGTCTGATAATGATTTTGAGGTGATTGAACATTATGATTCTAAATTTTACTGGTTACATGGATGATATGAAATCCAATTTTATTATATTTTAATGATGACTGGAGGAGCTATTTCTTAAAAGATTCAAAATAAACACTACTATAAAAAAGAGCTATGGCAGTGGTTCGTAACCGCTGTCGTAGCCCAAAAAATTATTGCCATAGGCTATAGCAGCAATTATTTAACCGCTGCTACTACAGCCATCGTCGTAGCTCTATGACAGTGATTGTTGCAGCAATTGTTTGAACTGCTGCAATAGGCTACCATTGCAATAGATCGATCTATAGCAGTGGTTATGTAACCGCTACCATAGATTATCTATAGCAGCGGTTACATAACCGCTACCATAGATAATCTATAGCAGCGATTTTTTAACTGCTGTCATAAGTCTAATGCAACAGTTGATACCATTTGTACCAGAGACCTATGACAGTAATTGGCATGGATATGGCAGCGGTTATATAACCGCTGTCGTAGATCTTGAATAATTAAAAAATTAAAGTTTTTATTATTTATATATTTTATTTAATAAATATAAATATATAACATAAAAAATATAATAAACATAAAAATTATTCTAAAATGCTAAAATTTTATTACCAAATAAAATTTATTATAATATTTTTTTAAAAAATAAAATATATCAAAAAATTTTTAAATCTACATCATCATCGTCGTCACCCGGAGCTGGAGCTGAAATGCGAACCAATATATCCTCGAAGCTCGTGACTCCAAAATACGTGCTGAGCGTCGACATCATATCTTTCATGATGTCCTCCAGATGAGATGCACGCTCCTCAGCCTGATCTACCCACGTCGTAGCCCGATCTACCCATGCCAATGCCTCCTCAAGCTCCTCCCGATTGACGACACCAAAAGTCTATGAGGAGATACTCGTCTTAAATCAGTAACTCATCGACATATGTTCGGGCCTACATCAGATCCTCCCAGAGTGCTCAGGCCCCAAGACTTGAGACAGATGGTCATGGAGCCTAGAGATATCTGGGCCCTCATGAGCAAGCGCATCTAACTGATCCTATAATTATAAATTAAATTAAAATTTTATAAGAAATGCTATAATACTAATCATATATACTAATATATTTAATACTTACAAAAATATGTTCGATCGCGGTGTTCATTGGCCTGCCCGTTTTGTCCGTACGGCTGGATCGAAAGATCTCGCTACGGTTGGGCATCACTCCATCTCTCATCAGCTATAATAAAGAATAAATTTATCAGAAAGATGATAAAAGATATGAATTTAATTTATCTAGTAAAATTTAGAATTAATTACCTCTTTATGCACACAACTGACCATGGACTCACGGCCTAGAGTGTGCGTATACTCCTGGACTGCACGATTTTTTCGATTCTGATGGAAGATAGCCTAAGTATTTAAATAAATAATAAATATTTAAATAAAATTTTAAGCATATTGAAAAATTTAAAAGTTAAAAATTTTATCTTGAACTCCTGACTCCTCCAGTGTCTAACCATCCTCTCCCACTAACTCGGAGGACAGTCCTGTATCCAGGGAACAAGCTCCTCCGAAGTGTCTCGTCGGTACTCGAGCCATCCTCTGTAGACCTTGACCTTGTAATCCTAGTACAACTTTCTGATTTTTCTCAGTCGGACATCTCGAGCCCTCTCATGATCGAAAAAATCATACCTTTTCTACACAAAATTATCAAAAATCAGTTACAAAATTATTCTAATCAAACATATATAGTATAAATATATAAAATACATAAATATAACTAAGATGCGCGTACTTACCCATATCTCCTTCCATATCCAATTTCTGATGGCAGTATCCATCAAACGCTAGTCTCTGGGCTCTATAAGAATGATGTCCGACTGCCTCACAAGCACTCCAAAAAAGAAATGTATCTCCCATGCGATATCTCCTATCGACCTCTCCTCTGCATCATAATAGACCATCACCTGATGCTGGCGGTTCCATTGTGTGCCATACATGTGGGACCATAAAATGTCCGACTGGATGATGCACCTGCAATGCAAATATGTTATGCAAATATATGTGTATAAATACTATATAAAAAATAAAGTTGTGCTAATATAATAAAAACGTACACTCAGATACCTGCATAGTAGCATGTGTCTTAGATATGGACGACAATAGAGGCTCAGCTGTTGGTGGAGTAGATGTCGTCGGTGGAGTAGATGTCGGTGGTGGAGGTCCCTGAGCAGCCGATGCTGAGGTGGATGGAGTATGCTCCGACTGCTCTTCGGATGCTGAACTATGCGTAATCCACCGAGGGATAGGGGTGAAAGCTAGATGGCGTTTCGGTGCCATCGTGACCTACAACGTTAATGAACATTAATCAATATAACATATTAAACAACAATATTAGTATAGCATCAATAAATAGTCTCTAATATGTGACGGATTTATCATTATGCAATGCAATAAATAAAAGCAACAAGATATAAACATCCAAAAAATGTTATGCAATAAATTCTACGACGTGAATTACATTCATAAATAATTAAGGATGAGCAACAGTCGTAGATCCGATCTCTTGCGAGAACCTTAGTGTTAATTCAGAAACCTAAAAGAAGAACAAAATAGATGATGGTGGCACCTTAGGGTTTAAAGTTGGAATCTTAGAAAAATATATCAAATTCTATTCGCTCTGAAGCCGAGCCAGCTCCATACCTGAGACAGTCGGCTCCATGTCTGAGACATCCAGCTCGGCCTCCAGTCGGCTCGATCACAATCCGAGCCAGCTCGACTGCGTATCCGAGCTGACTCGGCTATGTGCCATCCCCTCGATCACTTCCTCTCTCCCTCTCTCGATCTCTCTCACCGGCGATAGCGGCGAGGCCGAACCTCTCTCTTCCAGCTTTTTCATTTCTCGATCTTCCTCTCTCTCTCTCTCGATCTTCCTCACCGACAAGGTCGACCCCATACATCCCTCTCTCACTCTCTCGATCTTCCTCGATCTCCCTCGCTGGCAAAGCTGAACCCCATCCCTCCTAGTGATGTCGGCGAGACCGGACCCTCTCCCTCTATCTCTTATTCTCTCGATCTCCCACTCTTCCTCTCTCGATCTTCCTCGTCAGTGAGGCCAGACCCCCTTCCTCCCAATGATGGCGGCGAGGCCGGACCTCCTCTCTCCCAATGATGGTGGTGAGATCGGATCCCTTCCTTCCTCTCTCCCTCTCTCGATCCCCCTCGTCGGCGACGGTAGCGAGATCGGATCCCCTCCCTCCCTCCCTTTCATTCTTGGTCTCCCATACCGACGGCCGACGAGCAACTGGCCCTCCCTCTCTCAATCTATCGGTCTCCCTCTCAGTCTCTCCGTTTCTTAGTTTCGGATCCCGAAATTGGGTCCGACCTTCCGGGATCCATTAGGATCCGGGTCTAGTACTTCAAATACAAATCCATCGGATATTCGGATTCGGATCCGATATCAGTAATTAAAATTAGATTCGGATCTGAATATCCAGATTTCGATCCAAACCTAATCCATTAATAGATCTAGTCCACAGCCGTCGACATGGCATAGCCCAAGGCTACCACCACGACATGGCCCAAAAACTACGGTATGTAGATAATTATAATATTTATAATAAATATTTATAATATTTATTATAAATATTTTATAAATTATTATAAATATATATGATTAATAAATAATATTAAAAAATTAAAAAATATATATATATACCTGCGGCTATAAAGAGTAGGTTGCACCGAAAGTTCCAAGGATCACCAGCGACGATGCTAGAGGAGGATGATGACACTAAAAGTAATCTGCAAAACAAAAGCAAGATAGTGAGATAGAGAAGAAAAACAAAGAGAAAAAAGAGAGAGAGTAGGGATGATCGGGGATGGGGGGCCAGGAGAGAGGAGGCATAGTGATGAGGAGGCCGGAGGCATAGTAATGGGAGGGTCAACGATCGGAAGGAGGAGTGTGGGGGTGGGAGGGTGGATGGGGGATGGCGGGAGGGGCGGTTGGGATGGGGGGCTAGGGATGAGGGATGGCGGGGAGGGGTGGCCAAGGAGAGGGTGGGGGGTGGCGGGGAGGGGCGGTCGGAGATGGGGGCTGGGAGGGTGGGAGGTGGCGGGGAGGGGCGGCCGGGGATGGGGGGAAGGAGGAGCGGCCAGGAGGAGCGGGGGTCAAGTGGGGGTGGCGGGGAGGGACGATTGGGGGGTGGGGGACGGCTGGGGGTGGTAGGGTGGCAGGGAGGGCGGCCGGGGATGGAGGAAGGAGGGGCAGTCAAAGGGAGGATGGGGGGTGGGGAGGCCAGGTGGAGGTGGCGGGGTGGCGGGGAGGGGCAGCCGGGGATGGGGGGCCAGAGGGGGAGGGAAAAGGAGGGGCGGCATCGATCGGGGGCGAAGAAGCCTCACCGATGATGGAGAGGAGGAGAAGAGACAGAGAGAGAGATCGAGCGTGCATGGAAGGGAAGCAGAAAAAATTTAAGAATTTTTAACCTAACCTATGGCAGCGGTTATTGAATCGCTGTCACAGCGATTTTTGATAACCGCTATCGTAGGTTGAAAATAATTTTTTTTAAATATTATATAATTTTAAAATTTAATATCCATCTTCATCATTCATTATCTAAATAATTATCATTAGAGTATCGTCGCAAAAGATCGCATCAATTCGATGGCCCTAGCTTCATCGATTAAAAAAATTTGATTTCGACGATCACGAACGATGATGCAATGATCTAATAGATGAAGATGTTCGATGGATCCAAAAACCTACAATGATGATTTTGATGATGTTTGTAGTATACTATCAAAGTTTTACTTCAATCGAATATCGTTATCATGGTCAATTTAGTACGGAATGATTTCAATCGTTAAATTAGAAACAAGCAATCAAAGGATTAAACGACCTTCGATTATGAGATATTTTTTAGTTAAATGATCGTTGTTATAATTTTAAATATTTTATACGACGATGATGGTAAAATTTAAATCATTTTTATATAAAATATTCATGTTAAGCAGATATTACAAAAATACGAGCATAACAACCAGTGAAGTTTCAGAATATTTATCAGGAGACATATAGTTTTAGATCGTTCTTCATCTCATGAGTTGAATTTTATAATCACCATCATAAAAAATGATTAAAATAGTAGCTAAGATTATTTATAAAAAGATTATCTCATAATCGGATACCATTTGATCCTTTGATCGCTCGTTTTTCATTTAACGGCCGAAACTAATCTATACTAAATTGACCAAGATAACGATATTCGATTGAAGTGAAACTTTAATAGTACACTACAAATATCACCGAGATCATCATTGCATATTTTGGATCCATCGGAGGTCTCCATCTATCAGATCATCGCATCATCGTTCGTGGTCATCGAAATTAAATTTTTCTGATTGACGAAGCTAGGGCCATCGGATTGAGGCGACCTTTTGCGACGACACTTTAATGATAATTATTTAGATAATGAACGATGAAGATGGACATTAATTTTAAAATTATATAATATTTAAATATATATATATATATATATATATATATGACAACGGTTATAATTAATCACTGTCATAAATAAGCTTATGACAGTGGTTTCCACTAACCGCTGCTATAAGTCCGACTTATAGCAGCAGTTTTACTAACCGCTGCTATAGGTCCGACCTATAGCAGCGGTTACAATGAACCACTACTATAGGTCGGATCTATGGCAGTGATTTTTGTAACCGTTACTATAGGTCTAACCTACGGTAGCGGTTAACCTATAACAGCAGTTACAATGAATCACTGCGATAGATCGACCTATGGCAACGATTTTTTATAATCGCTACTATAGATCCGACCTACAACAACAGTTTTCGTTAATCGCTGTCGTAGGATCTATGGCAGCAGTTTTAAAAATTGCTATCATAGTATGCGTTACCATAGACCATTTTTGTAGTAGTATAACTCTTGTAGTATTTTGTACCACACTAGTAGAGTCTGTGGCATATTAAGATCTATAAGTCATATTGTTTAGTTGAGGGACTACTTCATTCCAGAACTTATGATTATTGATTCTATCTCGAAATTACTTTAGATTTACTATAATAATAGTGCAGCTATGTTCTTTTCAAAAAACAACAAGAGTTTCTAGCATCTCAATCCATATGGAGATAAAATATTTGGCTATCAAAAATTTAACTAAAAGAAAGATATTATAATTGAATACACAGAAACTGATGCAATGCTGATAGATCCATTGATCAAAAGACTTAAATTTATTATATTTATTAAACATATAAAAAATATGAATTTATTAGAATTTTTTGATGTACTTGATTAGTGAAAGTATTATTTTTGTTAGACATCATATGAATATCAAAAAACTTTTATTTTTATTATTTTCATAATTATGAAATATTGTATTTATATTTGTGCATATATGGTTGATTATAAATGCTGTTTAAATAAAAATCTAAAGCATAAAAGTATTACTTAAGCATAAATATTTTATTTGAAATAAAATCTTAAGTATAAAGATGTTGCTTAAGCATGAAGATATTGCTTATGTTGTAATTGATATCGTTGATATCATGATTTATTTTGAGATATAAAAAATTTGTCTTAAGACATATGAGAAGATTATGGCATATGCTTTAATTTTTTGTAGCTTTCATTGAAAAGCATAAAGGACTTTTATTTGAAATCATAAAATGAACTGATGATAAGCTTTGCATATTTTGATCACATGAGTATAAAGTTCATACTACATGCACTATATCATTGGAATCCATGTCAATAAGATTACTAACTTTTGTAACCATATAGGAGTATTATATTAATAAATGGTATAAAGACTACTGTGATTCAATATTAGTGGTTTTAGTGGATCGAATTTTTTGACTAAAGATGTTATTCATCCAAGATATTTACATATGTGGCCACATGAGGTACACTTAGCCCGAGAGTCATTTTTAAACTATATATATATATATATAATAAATATATTTTCTTAAATAAAAAAATATCTTAATCAATATCGTTTAAGTGGAAGAATGTTGAAAACTCTCATAAGGTAAGCTTTCAGTGATTATAGATCGATTTTTTATTTCTGATTTGTTACAAAATATGGGTTCAATTATTGTCTGAATGAATGGTTAAGGAGCCCATGATTATCTGTGATCATATCATTTGGGTTCTATTATCTTAGTCATGTGATGTAGTAGATATCGATATAGGCTTAACTTGACTAATGGGCTCTATGATGGATGGACCTTTAGGGTTTACTAACTGAAATAGATTTCTACTCCATTCCTATAAATATCCACCTATAGAAAAATTTTAAGATATCAAGTTTCTACGTTCATAGGTAGAACTCATCCATTGAGGAGACAGTCATAAAATAGAGAAGGAAAGAAAGATCTACGCCGCTATTGTTGTTTTCTTCTTCTGTAGGATGTTGGTATGGTGATCATCAATGGCTGCCAAGAATTTCAAGGTTTGATTGATTGTTTACTATTATTATTATTATTATTATCTAGAGATCTATTCTTAAAATATTTTATTTTTTGTATTCTAATCTTCTACATGAGATCTATGGAAAAATTTTCGTCAAAGGATAGATTACAAGATCAAAAAGGATAGATTTAACAAAATTGGAAAGCACACAAGGCTTGTCAAATAACAATGGAACTATAAATCCACCACTTTTTGCACCTTAAAATCCTTCCATATGCTCTAATTAAATTACCGAAGATGGATTCAGAGATAGAAAAGTGAAAAAAGCGAGAAGAGTACAATCTTTAACAATCCTGTAAATGGTGTTCTTTGCAATCTTCTCAAAAATGGCAGATGTCAAAATCCTTGGAATATGAAAAATCTACCAAGAATTGAAGAAGGTGGTAGTGGCAGGTTTGGTGGCAATGGTGGAGGTAGTCTTAGCAACGATAGTAGGCAGAGGGTTTGGAGTTGGCAATGGTGAAGGTGGAGGTGGAGATGGTGGTGTCAAAGATGGTGAAGGAGGAAAATAAAAAACAAAAATCCTAATAGGAGGAAAAGATGAAGAAGTCTACGTCAACCAATTCCATACCATTTTAGCATCCATTAAACGTCACATAATAGCACTTGATCATTTCCATCATGCTCATTAAATGAGTTAATAGCCAAGAAAGTAATTACATTATTTTAAAAGTTAGATGACTTAATTATAATAAATTAAAGTTTCAGATAAAAATGAAAATACTTAAAAATTAAGGTTTTTAAAATAATTAGGCCTACCAAAAACTCGAGCAAACTGTGGTAGAGTAAATGACCGAAAGTGGTGCCTGCCAAACCTACTGATTATTCCATTCCATTGGACAAATATGTCTTAGCACCTTAGTGGTAATAGAGCCAAGGGATAATACATGTTTAGTGTTAAAAATAATAATAAGTAGGAACACAACTAAAATTAAAGGGCAATCTAGAAGTGGTTAAAATTTTATGCAAAGAGCAATATTCCATAGAAAACTTTATGTTTCCTCTAAACATGAAATGATTTTTTTTTTTTTTTTTTTGAGAAAAATATGGTGGTTATTCATCACCACTTAGGTTTGAACCTGAGATCTCTCAAGTGGACCAGTGGGTGCCAACTAAGCTACCAGCTGTTGGCCTCTAAGTATGATGACTTTTATCCATAGATCTTTATGGCTTAACATCAAAATCCATCCAAAAATAATATATTTGATAAATAATCAAGCATCCAATTATATAACCACGAAATCAATACCTTGATGTTGCCTACAAAGACAAATTTCCAATCACAGAGTTGCTCGAACTGCTAAATCCATATCCTCCACTGTTGATCGATCTTGCCATCCTCCAGATTCTTGCAAGAGCTGAGATTCTCCAAACACCAGCAGTCCCTTTGATCCAAAAAAAACAAAAATGAGAGCATAATTAGTGTTTCTAACCATGAAATCCTCCAATTTGAATTTGCTTATTTGTTTTCCAAATAATGAAAGGAACATTGCAAATTGGTTATAGCTCAGGAGAAGGTTCCAGGTTCGAACATTTGTGCCTCCCCAGTGTTTGCATGGGTAAACCCAATGTGGTGGTGCTCCCACAGTTAGTCTCAAAAAAAAAAAAAAAAAAAAAAAAAAAAGAAAAGAAAAGAAAAGAAAAGAAAAGAAGAAAAGAAGAAGAAGAAGAAACATTTGTTTTATATATGTTATCAGATTGATGATGTCTAAATTCACCCTCTTCATTTGAACCAGTCAATATATGAAAACTCTTTATCTATGCTCATCTGATCATTTGATTGCTAAAGAGTTTCTTGAACATTTCAAACTACTTGATATCTATTATGGTCCCATACAAATTAAAATCCTTGTTTTCTTGTCTTTGGTTAGTATTATGTTTCCATGCACTGAAAAAAATATGTGACGAACAATTTTAGTATAGGTGTTACTTCTTGTGCTGTTGGTGAGGTAATTTTAAGTCAGCGAGCACTGGCATATGTTTCTCATGTGTTTATCAAGATTAAAGTTTTATTCATTTATATATTATTATCAAAATCTTAGTGACTTAATTGGACTTGGAATATACTCTATTTCCATTAAAGGAATCTACTTTCTAGTATAGTAGCCATTAGATCGATGTCCAAAAAGATCAAACTAAGTTGTCCATTTCTTTAATTGTTTATTCTCTATCCATCACACATTTGAATTCACAGATCTAATGTAGTCAATAATTACAAGATAACATAAAGAAAATTGTCAATCCCATATAAATGTGATGAGCTGCATGCCACAATCTCTTCATTGCTTCATATAATAGCACCTTCATGCATTTTAAATTAGAAATTTTAGAAATTCTGGATGGTTGCTTACCTTTGAAACCAAAGGAGGAGTACAATGTCGAACCAGATTCTTGTTCCACTTTAAAATAGTAATCCATCGTCATCTCTTGGATCCTTGTCATCATACATTCGTCGGCATTCACTACAAAATCAGAAAAATCATCTCATGAAGAAAAGAGACAATGGTAGAATCATAAAATTTTCCAGTTCCATGCAAAAAAAATGAGGAACTAACTTAATTCATTCATCCATAACTCTAAGCAGAAAACCTTATCTGATGAATATGAGCTCAGTTTAGAGTTTCACCATGAAAATTCGAATTCTCCTTACAACTTTATGTGCATGGCATTTTAGAATAGATTGCTACAATTTTATGTATTCTTCCTTCTTCCCTGCATTACTCTATGAGATTATTCATTGTCTTAATGAATGCTGATTAGGCACTTTGTGAATAATCCTTCCCCCAAAGGAAAAAGGAACAGAGTCAAAATAGATGAACTCTAATTTACAAGAATGTATCAGTCATAAAACTATTATCCAACATATTCTGCATGCATGCATCACATAAACCTTACAAACATATGAAATGACAGTGTTAACAGAAATTAAATATATAAATGGCACAAGAATACAAACGAAAGGAAGTCTCACAAATTGCTAAGAATAAGCTGTCTTGCCCTAGAAGATGACATTGTATTGAAACCTTACAAACTGAAGTGTGTGAACCCTTACTGGAAAAGCTTTATCAGTCAAACAAGAAATGTAGCAAGTTATTGATAAATATGGAGAGAAGAATTTTATTTTTTCTTGTTATTAAAAAAGGATATACAAGGAGCCTATAAATACAAATGTGTAGACCCAAATACAGAAAAAGAATAACAAGAATATGCCAAGGAATAATATCCAAGGATTCTTAATTAGATACATTCTTAATTAGGTCCATCCTTCTAACACTCCCCCTCAAGATGAGGCGAAGATACCACGAAGCCCCATCTTGTCAACCAATCCAAAAAAAGAGGATAAGCCAAGTCCTTTGGTCATAATATCCGCTACCTGACCTGATGACCGAATAAAAATAATGCAAATCTGACCCTGATCAATATTCTCCATGATAAAATGGCGATCGATCTCGATGTGTTTGGCATGATCATGCTATACTGGATTACTTATAATCTCAATTGCCGCCTTGCTGTCACAGTATAGTCGAAGAGGAGATTTGTTCAGGAGTCGTAACTCCTGAAGCAACTTCCGTAGCCAGAGAAGCTCACATATACCTAAGGCCATTGCTCTATACTCAGCCTCTGCCGATGATCACGCCACCACTGACTGTTTCTTGCTCCTCCAGGTAATTAAATTACCTCCTACATATGTGCAGTATCCAGAGATAGATCGTCTATCATTTAGTGATCCAGTCCAATCTACATCAATGAATCCCTCTACCTGGAAGGTGTTGTGTCAAAAGAATAGCAAACCATGATCAGAACATCCTTTTAGGTAGTGTACTACTCTGAAAGCTTCCTCCATATGAGACTCTCGTGGATCATGCATGTACACTAACAGCGTAGGCCATATCGAGTCTTGTATGTGAGAGATATATTAACCTCCCGACAAATCTCTGGTACCTTCCTCGATCAACTGGAGCTCCACCATCTGCCACTAGCCGATGATTTTAGTTTATCGGGGTATCAACAGGCTTACATCCCAACATTCCAGTCTCAGAAAGCAAATCCAGTACATACTTTCGTTGTGACAGAAAAAATTTTCTAGATGATCGTGCAACTTCTATATCCAGAAAATATCTTAGTGGACTCAGATTTTTCACCTCGGATACTTGCTTTAGCTTTTCCTTAAGTTGCTTAATCTCATGATGATCATCTCCTATAATTACAATATCATCAACATAAATCAAGAGTATAGTTTTTTTTCCTTTAAATGCCTATAAAATAGAGTATCATCTGCATTACTCTGTCTATATCCCATTCCTCTCACAGTCCGACTGAATCGATCAAACTAGGTATGAGGGGACCGTTTGAGGCCATACAATGAGTGCTTTAGTTTGCAGACTTTTTTAGCAGTCGCTCTAGTTTCAAATCCTGGTGGTATCTGCATGTATACTTTCTTTTGAAGGTCTCTGTGAAGAAAGGCATTCTTCACATCCAACTGATGTAACTTCCAGCCAAAGTTAGCTGCACACGATATCAAAGTTCAAACAGAATTCATCTTGACCATTGGAGCAAAGATCTCATCATAGTCTACTCTATATGTCTGAGTGTAGCTTTTTGCTACTAATCGAGCTTTGTATCTTTTCATCTTGTCTTCTGGAGTTTGCTTTATGGTGTACATCCACTTACACCCCACAGGATGTTTATCAGCCGGTAGAGTGACCAGATTTCACGTCTGATTTTTAAACAAAGCACTTATTTCTTCCAACATCGCTTCCTTCCACTTAGGTTCAGCCATAGCCTTTTGCTAGGTATTAGGAATACAAATGAAGTCTAATGCAGCTACAAAATATTGATAAGATGAAGACACATTCTTATATGAAACATAGTTAGCTATATCGTAATGGTAACGAGAAGAAGGAACAATTGGACGAGTACACTTTCATTTTGCAATAGGTATGTCAAAATCAGAAATAGTGTTATCGTTATGATTTGAGGACACTGAAAAAAAAAGCTTCAAGCAGTGGAGGCACTTGGACAGTTGGTGGATGCATATTGGACTCTTCAGTTGTCCCAATACTAGGCTCTCCTTGGACATCATCACTATGATACTCTCCCTGAACACCAGAATATTCAGGAGTGCTGAGAAATTCTTCCAAAAGAAGTAATTATGGTGTCCCACTATTAGATGGATGACTCCCATAGTAGGCTTTACTTTTTTGAAAAGTAATATCTATAGTAACGGACATCCATCGCTCGGAGGATAATAATACTTGTACCCCTTCTGAGTAGTAGAGTAATCGATAAAGACACATTTTAATGCTCGTGGATCTAATTTACCAATTGAGCGTCTATGATCCCAAGCAAAACAAACACATCCAAACACCCTAGGAGGGACCACATAATCACTAGACCCCTTCAAGCATTGTACGGAAGACTTAAATCTGAGTGTCCTGAGGGGCATATGATTTATTAAGTAGGCAGTGGTCAAGATAGCCTCATCCCATAGAAACTTAGGAACTTGCATGGTAAGGAGTAAGAATCGGACTACCTCCAGTAAGTGCCTATTTTTTTGCTCAGCAACCTCATTTTGAGTAGGAGTATCAACATAGGTAGTTTGATGAAGAATTTCATGAGTATGAAGATATGCATATAACTCTTTATTAATGTATTCGTTGTGATTATCAGAATGTAGAATTTTAACCTTGGCATCGAATTGAGTACCCACCAATTTATGAAACTCCTTGAAGCAGTGTAAAACCTCATTCTTCTCTTTTAACAAATATACCAAAGTTATCCGGTTAAAGCAATCAATAAAAATAACAAACCACCTATGATCGATAGTAGTACTATATGGGCCCCATACATCATAGTGAGTTATAACAAAAGGCTTAGAACTTTTAACCCCAGACATAGGAAACCTTTCTCTGGTGTGTTTAGCCAACTCACAATGATCACAAACTAGCAGGATTTTATTACAATTTTTTGAAAAAAAAGGAAATAAACGACTAAGAATAGAGAAAAAAATATGACTTAGCCTACGATGGGATAACACAAGTTCTGAAGTGGCACTTTCAGCAGACAATGCATATCCTTTCAAAGAAGACTCCACATTGTTTTCATCATTTTCTAGGTAATAAAGTCCATTATGCAGCCTACCACCCCCAAGTGTCTTTTCTTTTTTAGCTCCTGAAATAGATAGTGAGAAGGCCAAAATATGATAGAGCAATTCAAAATCTTTAGTAATGGAGTTAATAAATAGTAAGTTTATAGAAAAAGATGGGACATGTAATATGGATGACAATCTCAAACTAGAGGTACAATCAATGGATTCTTTTCCTAAAATAGAGGTAAATGATCCATCAGCTATACAGACCTTGTCCAGACCTAAATATGGTGAATATGAAATGAAATTATTCGATACGCCTGTCATATGACTGGATGCTCTTGAATCTATTACCCAAGAGGGAAATGTCCTATTGACACAATGAAATACATGTGCTAAACTAGGAGTACCTGATTGTACAAAAAGAGAGGAATCAAGATACCCATCCTGGTGGCTAGGTTGCTCTAGAGCAGAGGATGTGGTGCTAGAGGATGACTCGTACTTATCCATCATTCGTCGGAGGATCTGATACTCTTCGAGAGATAAACGATGCACTATACCCTCAGTCTTCCCAAAGAGATTGGCTTGGGCAAGTCCACGATCATGATCCCAGCCTTCAGTTCTTCCACCACTATGATGACCACCACCATGGCCTCGATTACCATGCCCAGGTTGATTTGAGCGACCATGAAGATCCCAATAAAAAGCCTTGGTATGCTCGGGCTTCTTACAATGAAAGCACACCTTCTCATCCAACTGCTGTGGTTGCATAGTAAGAATAGATCTTATAGTATTGCTGGATTCAGAAGTCACTCGCCGTCATGTTTTCTCGCTCAAAATAGTAGAAAAGACTTGACCTAGACTAGGCGACGTATCCCGAGTTAGAAGCTGAACTCTGATAGATTCAAATTTTGGATTTAGACTGTACAGGAAGTCCTGAACCCGTTCTACCTCTAAATACTTCTGAAATCCATCAACATCAACAGAACATTATGGAACAAAAGTTCTATAATGATCTGCTTCAGATCAGAGATACTTCAATTAAGTGGCATACTCGATGATGGATAAATTCTCCTGACGGAGCTGACACAATTGAGAACATATCTCAAATGTTTGGACTGAATTTTGCTTCTTTTCAAACATCTGGATCATCATTTCCTAGATCTCATGTGTAGTCTCTAGTAGCTGTAACATCCTGCTCACCATGAGCAAGCTTACTCTTTGTGCCGATGAGATATCCTTTCAATTCTCGCCTTTGAACAAGCAGACGAGTGCTCTTCTCCCATTGCAAATATATCACTAGGCCATCAAGTTTTATAGCTACTTGAAGAACATTTAGTGATCCACTATCTCTTGATAAACCACTAGATTGAGTGGTCACTATGATAAGTTGATTCAATAGACCTTCAAGATCTTGTACAGTTGGATATCTCAAATAAAAGAAAAAAAAAAAAAAAAATAAGAAGAAGAAGAAGAAGAAGAAGCACAATCTCACCGACACACTATCAATCAATCAAACTCTTTAACAGTAGAATAAGCAGATAGAAAGTTTGAAATTTTTTTTTTTTAAAAAAAAAACTTCTTGCTTTTTTTTGTTTTTTTTTTTAAAAAATCAAGAATGGAGCACGGAATCTGTTCCGTTGTATCCGGACCCAGCTGGTTAAGTCCGGTGGTTGGTCGGCAGCAGCGGCGGCGGTGGCAGCGCCGACGGCAGAGGGTGAAGCCGCAGAGGTCGGCGGCAGCGGCGGTGGCAGAGGAGAGGTCGTGCATGGAGGGTATGGAGGTCAACAGCAGCAGCAGGAGAGGCTGCGGAGGGTGGCGGCGGCGGCAGCGGCAGGCGAGGCCGTGGAGGGCGGCGGCAGCGGGCGAGACCCCGGAGGGGGGCAGCTGCGAGATCGCAGGGGAGCGCTACGGAGGTCGACGGCAGTGGCAGGCGAGGCCGCGGAGGGCGACAGTGGCAGCGGCGGGCGAGACCCCGGATGGCGGCAGCAGCGGCGGCAGAGGGGAGGTTGCGTCGCGCAGGATGCGAGATTGCAGGGGGCGGGTGAGAAGACGGAGGACGGCGGTAGCGGGTGAGACCACGGAGGCCGGCAGCAGTAGCGGCAGAGGGGGTCGGGAGTGGAGCACGACGGGGGCGATCGGCGGAAGAGATGGGTCAGCGGGCGGGTGAGACCATGGAGGGGTTGGGCGAAGGGGGTTCGGCGGCAGAGATGGGGTCGGCGGGCCAATGAGACCACGGAGGGCGGAGGGCGGTGGGTGGTGGGCGAGATGGGGGGGCGAAGAAGTGGGGCGGGGGGGGGGGGGTGCTCGGCGGCAGAGATGGGGTCGGGCGAAGGGGTAGGGAAGAAGAGGGAGAAAAGAATTTTTTTATTTTTAGGGAAAAAAAAGAGGAGAAAACTTTTATGGATCAAAGCTATGATGAATATGAGGAGAAAAATTTTACTTTTTTTATTATTAAAAAAATATATATATATATAAAAAAAAAATGTCAAAAAATAATATCTAAGAATACATTAGGCCCATTCTTCTAACAGTTATAATTCATTGGTGAAACTAAGATGGAACAAGAAGTTGAGCCAGCTTAGAAATATATTGCCAACAAATAATGAGAAAAATAAGTTGAGCATAAGTATCTTCTCACCAAATTTCCATCGAGCTTGGACTGGAGCTACTTCTGGATTATGGATAAGAAAAGAAATCGTTCGCAACAAAAAATCAGCTTCAGGTTGAAAATCTGCATGGAAAATGGCAACATAATCACAGTGATGTACGTAGTTGTGCTTCAACCCTTCCTTTAGAGCACCCGCCTTACATCCATGTCTATTGTCCCTTACCTCATATTTAATGTTAATCCCTTTGCTTGCCCATTTCTCGCATTCCTGCTCCACCAAGTCCTATTTTTCAAAAACAGATCACAAAATTTTAGATGGCTATAACTCCTGAAGATACCAACATAGTAAAATCGACATTACAAAATGTGTGCGAGCAAGCGAGAGAGAGAGAGAGAGAGAAGGAGGCCTGGAGGGGGGATTTTAAATAATACAATCAGTTATGAACTGCTATTGATTAGATTTCACATGAAAAATCAAATCAATAAACTAAGGGACATTAAAAATTAATATCTAATTTCTTGATGAATTAAGTGACTAATACATACTAATCCAGGTTTGCAAACTATGACTCACAAATCATAGGAGATAACTAGAAATCAGTTTGGTCAGGTTAGAGCTTGTCTAGGCCAAGCTCACGATGGAGAATTTGGAACACCAACATTTTTGCAACCAAAGCATAACTCGCTGAGTTTAAGACCTTAAAACAAAAACAAACAAAAAACAAAAAACAAAAACAAAAACAAAAAACAATTGTTCAAACAAATGAAGCCTATTTAACTTTGCTTTTGAAACTCCATCACTTTTGCAACCAAAGCATAACTTACTTGCAAAGTTTAAGACTTCCTTTAAAATAAAGAAAAACAAACTGTTCAAAAAAATGAAGCCAATCCGACTTTGTTTTAGGCGACTATAACTTAGCCCTTGTGAGGTTTGAGCCAAGTTTTATCCATTTTAACACACAAAGTGAAGTAGGAAATGTATCTCCAACAGATGAGCATTTAAGTTATATTGATTGACATTTATTTGATCATGATGAGCTTATAAGTTCACATATATTCTCTTTCTTAACCTAAATTACATTTACAATCACATATATTATCTGGATCATGATGAGCTTTCAAGTTTACAGGTGCGCATCAGCGCACACACTATATCTGTAAGCTGACTTGTGTCATCAACAGTATCAGCCAACTTGATCTTAATTTTTTTTATTTTTTATTTTTAGTTGTTAAGGAAGCAAAACACCGCCTGGAATTTATTACTGCAAGGAGGGTATCTACGGAAGGGGAGTGAAGCCTATATATATTGTTGAGAAGAGTGCCTCAAATTCTCTCATATTAAGCCCACAGCAAGATTTAGAACGATGAACGGAGTCCAACGAGTCCAAGAACATCCCAATCAAAGTTCAGATAATAAAATATGCATGAAAAAGCACATAGAATATCGAACGGGCTATCAAGTGGGGCCCATGGCCGGTGGCTGTATGGGCCAAGCCAGACCAACAAGCACTGGGCCACGCCAGGCCCAGCACGGTCAACTTCAGCGCACGCATGCTTCACCGACCCAGGCCCAGGCGATTGCGCACGCGGCTGCAGCCTTAGCCCAGGCGGCCTCACGATGGTGCGCGGACACGTGATGGAATTTTTCACGGTCCACATAGTGTACGCGTGGATCGGATCTTTCTTGCGGCCTACAAGGCTTTTGATAAGGTTTGTGCGATCTAACGGTCGTGGAGGATCGTGATCGCGATCCGATGGCTTGGGGGTGCACTATAAAAAGAAGGATTTTTGCGACCAAAAAATCGATCTCTAAAAATCAAAAATCGATCGCTAAAAATTTAGTGATCGATTCTGCGACCAAAAATTTTTTATCGCAAAAAGATTGGTTGAAAATATTTTTCAATCGATTTTTTCAATCATAAAATCTAACGACCGATCTACTAACTGAAAAAAATTATTAAAATTATTAAAATTTTAAAAAAAATAAAAACATGCGATCGATTTTTCAACCAAAAAATCGGTTGCTAATTTTTAAAAAAAATATAAAAAATAAATAATCTAATTTCTAAAAATTAAAAATTTATAAAAAACCAATTTCTAATTTCTAAAAAGAAAATTTTATAAAAAATATATAATTTTTTAATTTTTAAATTGGTCAAAAATTTAGTCATAAATTTCTTGATAAATATTTTTTTAAAAAAATTGATCATAAAATTGATTGCTAAATTAATTAAAAAATATTAAACTAAAAATTTAAATAAGAATCGATTGGAAATTCAGTCGCAAATTTTTTAAAAAATATTTCTTTAAAAAAATCGATCACTAAATTAATGAAAAAAATATTAAACTAAAAATTTAAATAATAATCGATCAAAAATTTGATTGCAAATTTTTTGAAAAAAAAATTATTAAAAAAAATTGGTCCCAAAATCGATCACTATTTTTTTAAATTTTTTTATTAATACAATCAATCGCAAAATTGATCGCTAATTTTATTAAATATTTTTTATTAATAAAATCAGTCACAAAATTGATTGTTAATTATTTTTAAATTATTTTAATTAAAAAATTGATCGTAAAATTGGTTGCTATTTATTTTTTATAATATTTAAATTTTTAAAATTGATTACAAAATTGATCTTTAATTTTTATTTTATATTTTAAATTTAAATTATTTTTATTTTTTTTATATATTTTATTTTTTATACAATATTAAATTATTAACATTTTAAATAATTTATTAATATTTTATTTTTTATATTTTATTTATTTTTTCTCGTCCTCCTCGCACATGCCTAAAGTGCTGCCTCCATTGCCGCCCTCGTACGCCAGCATCGCCGCCCTCCGATCCCCCGCACCCCACCCTCATCCGCCAGCACCGACATGCTTCGGTCCCCCACATTCCATCCCCGCGCTGCCCCCT
>QRFJ01000014.1:590857-623357 GCA_006176705.1 Cocos nucifera
AGGCCACCCGCATCGCCCCCAACCACCTGCCCTATCCCCGACCACTCTACAGCACCCCCTGACCGCTCGTACTGCCCCGAGCCGCCCGTCCTATCCCCAGCCACCCGCACCGCCCTCCGGCCATCCGCACTTTCCATGCTATCCATTGGCCACTAGCATCACCCCTCAACCATCCGCCCTGCACCCTGGGCACCTACACCATCCGCACCGCCTCCTGGCCACCCACTAAAGGAAACAGTGCATGGTTTACAGTACTACTTTCAAAAATAATAAAAATTATAGTAAAAATTAATTAATCTAATTAATTAATTATTGATCATATCAAATTAATAAACCCTATATAAAAGGATCTAAACATAATATGCATACATTTATATAGATCTGAAAAGAAAAACTATGCAGTAAATAGTTTACTACATCTACATGCTCAGAATATAATATCTTGTGCGGATAGTCGATCGCCGTGATCTGATCATCGTCTAGGAGGTCCGTTGGTCATGATGTAGCCTCACAAATATCTGGCCTTCATGGATCATCCACATGAGGCTCCTGATCCTGATCAAATTCTCCCGAGTGCTAGTTCGACAAAGAATGCTCCTGATAGCTAGATCTGATCAAACAGTTTCGATCATCCTCCACTGTAACTTCAAATGCTTCGAATCAATAGTAGGGGTAAAAGAGAGGATGAGGAAGCACTCCACAAAATCTTGTAAAGATCTGATGCTCAGATCTTACAAAATCAAAATAGGAATCCTAGATCATGAACTAGAGCTACGCAGCACCCAAACCCTAGCGCCAAGTTTTTTCCCTTAATTTTTATTCTCAAATTTTTTTTTTATTTTTTTTAGGCTATGTAAGGGCTCATGTACCAAAGGAGAGGAGTCTCAGAAAAACTTGCACCTAGAAAAAATTTCAGGAATTTTATAGAGGGCGCACAAGAGAAGGTGGCATGGAGAAAAGGTAAGATAAGGGAGTTGTTTCATTCAAATTCAAACTCTATTTGAATTTGAATGGCAACGAATCTTATCTTATCTCTCTAGGACATGGAAAGGAGGGGCATGAGCCATCTTTGTGTGGGAAAACATTCATGAGAAACTTTTTCTCATGGAGAATAGAATGGCGCAAACAAGGGTGATGTGGCACATATCAAGACTAGGTCAAACCAATCTTAAAACCTTTCATCCAATTGAACCAATCCAATCCAAATTGGTTAGGCCCAATTAGATAAGATTAAATCCAACTAATTTAGGCTCAATTAGGCTTAGTTAAATCCTAAATAAATCAAAAATTAATTAATCCCAACTCCTGATCAAATTAGGGATCATACTTTCTTGGTGATTAGGTCATCTCATAACCTAATCGGATCAAATCCAACTAAATCTAATTCAATTGGACTTGATCTAAAAATAATTACTCAATCAAATTAAGTTAATTAGTGATCAAATCACTAATAAAATCTTTCATAAATTTAGAGTCTAAATCCAGTAGGTATCCGAACAATAAAGTCCCATCAAAATAAAACTCTTGATCAAAGAGTCCCAAACCAGTGGGACTCTTGATCCCGGTGTCCGAAACATGTGGAACTCATGATTATAGAATCATAACCCTCAATCATAGAATCCTAGATAAGTAGGATTCCGAGTTTCAAAGCAATAGGTCTCTTGATCGAAGAGTCCCAGTTCAGTGGGACTCTTGACCACAGACTCCTAGACATTGAGATTCGGTGTCCTAATCCAATAGGACTCCCGGTCGAAGAGTTTCAGTCTGGTGGAACTCTTGACCATAGAGTCTCAGTCGAGTGGGACTCTTCATCAGCTATCAAATCAGATAAAAACCTCTAATATATGACTCTACAGACATGAAACTAAGTCGGTAGCACAGAAACCAATTTCTGTACTAATCAAAGTAACCATCTAGCAATAGTATCTGATATCTGGATAGATCAAATAGTTGCAATCACAATATTCAGAATCTGTGCGAATATGGTTAACGTATAATTCATCCCTTTGACCTCTATGCATAGGATGACTTTAGGATTTAACTGTCAACCCTAAAAGATATATCCAAATCATGTCTCAAAGCAATTAGTCCTATGTTCCCTCATAATGACTATCCTGGCCAAGAATTTGCTAAATTGAAATACTATTGAATACAGCTCCTGAAATCAGGAGTGGTCAATCTCATCTTGATACACGCACTGACTCCTCAAGTACTTAACTATGCTCAGAAACCTACCATCACTGAATTAGAAATTTAGGTAATCCAACACCAAAGTACAGTGAGTTGCTTGAAAGTGACCATGGTGATCTCAAATCGAAGGGATAGTTATACCCATATTCTATCAGAGTAAATTTTGACAGTAGAAAAGCTCTGGAGTTAGTCACGTTCAGTGCAGATGTACCCATATATCTTACTGCATGCCATACCAGTATCTCAATACTTCTTGGTTACGAGGATAACCAACCTATATGGCACACAACGACTTATACTTGATAAACATTATTATCCTAAGTAACAACGTATCATTTGGTCATGAACAATTTTAAAGCTAATAGGAATGCGATGTTGTCGTTAAGACACCGTGTTTATCAGTTTAATCCGACTTCTTAAAATCATTAAAAATGCGTAGATAGCAGTAAGTTGGGTCGAATCCATAGGAAAGGTAGTATTTTTAGATTTGAAATCTTTGATTTTTGAAAAAAAAAAGAGAAGAGTTTTGGGATCAAAAATGAAGTCAGAAAATAAAAAGTGAAAATTAGAAGGTGCAGAAATTTAAACTTGGTACTAAGATCTACTAGTTAGATCTTAGCATCTACTTACAAAGAAATAATTTAAAATATAGAAATTAAATTATAATAAAAATAAAAATATAGAAATTAAAGTATAAAAATAAAATTTTTATTAATTATAAAATTTTAAAATATAAATACATGGAATTAAAAAGAATAAAATAGCCTGATCTTTGATCTTGGATCGGCATTGACAGAAAGATGGTGTATAAGCTCGGCTCTTCTCTTTGGTATTCCGTTGCTTCGAAAGCAGCCTTTAACCCATAGCCTAGCTTAGCCCTGTACCAAAGCTTCACCTTGATTAGAGATGGAGATTTCTGAAGGCCTGGGGTCTTTTTTATAGAGCTAGGAGGACTGGATATTTTTTTCTAAAGGCAATGTGGGACTAATAGCCTTGTTAATCATCAAAATACAAAAAAAATTTGAAATAAATTTAAATCAAAATAGCTCTTGATACAAACTCTTGGTTAAGTCTGTGATGAAATCTAGCCATTCAATAGAAATCCAATGGTTCAAAAATCATCAAAATCGGATGCATATCAGCCCAGATCGGGTCGGATCAATTTTTAATCGTTGGATTGCGCTTGATGGAGGAAATCTGGCCGCAAATCATGCTTCAGGAATCCTGATCACCGTCGAGAGTATTCTAGACCATTGGATCTTCATCACTTGATTTTCTGACCATCGGATCGTGTTAGATCACTGATAGAATTTGAATCAAACTCGAAAATAACCACCACCATCCGATCTTGATCGCAATCAACCGCAACCGTCCGATCGCGCAATTACTGTTCCCATGGATCGCGTGGATCGGCCGCACCACACACCGCAGCCAATCAACACTCTTGTTGCTAGGTGAAAAGATCAAAATATCCTGTAAGCTGTGATAAATTTCTATGGACCCTTTAAGGATCTAGGTCCGCCACATGGCAATCTCTGATTCATCGGTTTCTGCTGAGCTGACGGTCTACACCTGGATTATGGATCGGCTGATGGTTTAAATAGCTGAGTTAGCTTTGATGACTTGGCTTGACTTGGTGGCTCAGCTTACGGAGCCAACCGAGCCATTTTCTTTTTTATTTAATTTTTATTTATTTTATACCTTTAAAAATTCATATTTTTTCTATTTTAGCTCCGTTTTACTCAAAATTTATTTTGTTATGATCAAAAAAATGAGCTCTTTCTATTGATAATAGAATTTTATTTTTTAATTTTTATTATTTTTTAATTAATAAAAATATGAATTTTTTAAAAATTATATATAAATTGATTAATAATTTTTAAAATTAATATAAATTAATTAATAAATTAATACTTTATTGATGGAATTTATGTGCTTATCACACCCCTCAACTTAAGCTTTGCTCGTCCTCGAGTAAAGAAAGAATTTAGTTTAAATATCTTTTAACTTTAGAGTTTTGAATTTTACTTAAGCAGTTTTCAAAATGACCATTGATATTCAGTAGAGCTTAAATGAGACTATTCATTGGGGTATTAATACTTATCAATAGAAAAATTAAGTAAAGAACATTAAACTTTTAGAACTTTTTCTAATCTATCCTACCTTATCTCTGATTTGTCTAAATTTTATATATAGGCAAGTGTATTGCGACTTTCGTCCTTCATTTATTAATTTTTATTTTTACATTGCCCATTTTTTGATGCGAATATTATTGGTTACCTAGACAACGGGACCCGATTACTCGATGGAAATTAATTATTTTTTTTAAAAAAAATATTGTAACCACTATTGAGTGTCTTAATTCTTTTTAAGCTTTTTATTTGATCCAATTGTAGCGAGTCTTGGGCCAATGACTCCCAAACTAGTTGGCTTTAGGGCACTAGGTATAGAATACCCCTCGGGCTTACTAGCTTAAATCAAATAGGCTACGAGTTTAGACTAGCTTTACAACGAACTTCTTTGCCCTTCCCACCTTTTGACGCGAAACTCAATGCTTGCTTAGACAAAAAGGCTCGGTTACTCAGTGAGAAATACTTAAAAATTATTTTATTAAAATAAATTTTTTATATGAAGAAATGTATAGTTATCCTACACAAGCCTATAAAAAGTAGATTTTTCTTTGAAGCTAGTAGAAATAATTAGAAATTCTCTAAGAAAAAATCTTTTATATTCTAGACTTAACTCTTTATTGAATTTTCTTAATACTTGATTCCTCAATATCTCACAGATTCTCTGATCTATGTATCAATTTTCTTTTAAAAATGCTTAATTTAATTCGATTCTTAAGAAGTATCTAAATATTAAATACTAATTTTTTTGAAACTTAAAATTTTAAAATTTTTTATTTTTCTCTCCCTCCAACATAATCGACATTGTCCTCAATGAAGAAGAAAAAAATAAAAGATGTAATAAAGAACATGAAAGAATATACCTAACTCAGTATATTTTTTTTTTTTGGTCCAGCACATGCCTTTAAAAATTTGAGCTCTCCCTCCAACTTATTCAAATTATCCTAAAAAAATAAACTAAAAAGATGAATTAGATAAAAATTAAATATTGGGTTACCTTCCAACAAGCGCTAAGTTTACTGTCTTCAGTCAGACACAATGCAGCTTACTATCCTATGTCGAATATATTGGATTGGACAATTTTAATTGGTTTTGGATTTGTCATCTCAGAAAGATGATTTATAAATCCTATTATTGATTATTCATTATTAAAGTTTTAGGGATATATTATGATTTTGCATTCTCGACCCATGTTTATTAGTTCATTTATCTTTAACATCGACGTTTTTATTAGTTAGTTCTTCTAAAGGTGCTGTAAAATGGTAGGCAAGACATTTCAAGTCTAAAGGTGTAATATGGGACGGCTAAAAATCCAAATCATTAACATTCTTCGATTTTTATAAGAGAATCAGCTTCTTAGGGTTAAAGGGAATAGGAACATTTTAGGTTTATAAGTCTCGAGTAAATCTCTGATTCTCTTTTTTCTATTATCTCATTAAATAAAATAGCACATACTATCTTTGGCTTTCAGGTTTCTCATATGTTTTATACTAACCAATTCCTCTAATTTTTATTGGTAGCATCAGTACGCCTCTTTCTCACCTAGTCTGATTGGTCACATTAAGATCCTATACTTTAGTCAAGAGTACTTTGGCTTATCAAAGGGATCTTAGGGAGTACATTTAATTGACTAACTCTTGATCCAACTGGATGTAGTTAGATATTAGATGGGTTGTTTGAATTTGGTTGGTTCGATGTTAGAT
Source organism: Cocos nucifera (assembly GCA_006176705.1). Lineage (NCBI taxonomy): Eukaryota > Viridiplantae > Streptophyta > Magnoliopsida > Arecales > Arecaceae > Cocos > Cocos nucifera. The sequence continues at coordinate 596,880 of QRFJ01000014.1, forward strand.
CCAGTCTCCTCTGTACTCATAATTATCCAATGAGCTTCTAGCTTAGCGAATAGAATTGCGTTGAGTCGAAGATCATTGTGAAGTTGGTTAAATCTAGTCATCAGCTTAGAATTTGGTCGATTAGTGAGGGAGGTGATGAGGATATAATATTATGATGGCTGGCATAAACTGCTAGGCTGACCATTATGAAGGATTAATTTGCATATTGGGATTTTATTTTGATTTATTTTGCTCAAGTAATTGAGGGTCTGAGGCCTGAGTTTTGTTTGGGATGTCAAGAAAATTAAGTACTCTAATCATTTAGATTAATGAATTTGAAAATTGGGTCATTAATCAATTTTAGGTATATCTTTAGTAGCTTGAACTTGTTCTTGGAATAAAGATGTGAAAACTGGTTGCAAGTATAGGACATTCACTCATAATGATGGGTTGGATAGTATAGATTGGATAAGTCCCTTGATATGAAGATGATGCTAAATTGGATAGAAGATTTGTTGCCTAGGATTAGGAATGTTTGACCTACTTTCTGAGCAGATAGGTCAACTTTTATTCTAATTTTTGGTACTATTTAGGTTCATATTAGCCATTTGATTATTTAGTTTAAGATGGAAATCAACCATTTAATGTAAATTCAACTAATCCAGAAAAAGCGATTTCCTCGTCATGTATTTAGTGTAACCCTAACGTGTGTTTTAAAAAAAAATTTTAGATTTTTTTATTTTTTTTTTGTTTTTTATTATTTATTATTTATTATATTAAAAATTAATTTTTTAATTATTTTATTTGTTAATTTTAATTTAATTTAATTTAATTTATTATTATTTTTAATATTTTTAGTTATTTTAATTTTATTTTATTTTATTTATTTTTTTTTAGAGGAGTAAGGAGAAGAAAGAAAGAAGATTCTAAAGAGAGGTCCTAGGAGTCCTGAAACTAAGAAAAATGAGAAATTTAGGATTCTCGGAAGTAATTCACAATCACTAAAATTTTCAAAAATTTTACTTTCTTGGAGCTAACAATATTAAATTCCCCCATCAGTTTCTTAATTAAAATTATTTTGATAGATAAAGAAGATAGCTCATAAATCCATATGTGCCAAATTGTTCGTCGTGTCTATCAATCACTATAGATATCTTAGGAGGCATTTACCAGAGGATTAGATGGACTATATTCGATACGTAAACCATCGTTACAATAAATATTGATAATATAGAAATCATTTTTAATTATCTTATAAAAAAATCGCTAACGAACCAATTATCTAAAATGACAGAGTTAAATAATATTGTAATTTTTAGTGAGATTGTCATAAAACCATAAGATTATGGCAGGTAAGGTTATTAGAAATTGACTATTATGTACTATAAGAAGTTGGACATAACATGAGCATTGTCAGACTATATTCTAGAGGAATAATTTTATATGAATTTAGAATTTCTTCAGAAGGTTCATCGATTTCTAAAGCTACGAATATGTAAATCGTGATTGTCGATCTCATTCTACCCAAACGTTTCAAGAACCTCTCGCCTTAATCAAAATTCCCACTGACTTGCAAGCCCTGCTAGAAATACAGAATATGATGAGGGCTTTCAGTATCTAATACCCAAACGTAGGAATGAAAATAAGAAAAAAATATGATAAGGTTGACTTAGATTCAAATAAATTTTATCTTACCTAGTAACCACTTGACTTCTTTTCTTCAGTCCTGTTTTGAAAACCTGGGAGGTAATGTAACAGAGGAATCATGTTTCTCTTTAGTGCCCCTGCTCTTAACAAAGAAAGCATTTCCGCCTAGCTCTGATCGGTTTCAAGTCAATTGTCGCATTCCTTGGTACAATCCTAAATTGCAGTCATTCTGGCCCTTGTTTACTGCCACCTTCTTGTATCTCTTTTTGTTGTTATTACTCTTTCCTTCTGTAAGGGTCGAATCTAACGAACCAGAAGAAGACCCCTCCCATCTATATACCCATCTCTTGTTGGAGTTGGTTGATCTTCTCAAAGTTCCACAGTAACCCCAACAAGCCAGTGGTAGTTGAATTTGCAGGTCTTTGTCATTCACTGAATACTATAAGATAGGAAAGGGAGGAAGGACTTGGTGCAAGAAATTAAAAGGATAGCATCCTTACCAAGAAGCTGCCTCGTGAAGAAGAAATGATAGCCAAAACAAACATTGGACACGCTAATCATCACAACATTTATTAGGGCGCTCGAATTCACTCGATCATTAAAATGTTATTAGCACAATAAACATGATCGGCTGACTGAGAACCGTTTTGAATTATTCTCCCTTTATCAGTCGATGATAGAGCTTTGTTGGAAATAAGGAGAACACACATTAGTTTCGTTAGTGCCTTTCAAACTGTCGTCAAGGCATGCAAAGAACTCATCAAAATATATTCCTAATCTATTACAATAGTCACAAGCATCTGTCCTGTGGCCTGGAGTATTTTCGACACATTTTAACATGAAATTTGCTGATCAAGCTAAACTCATCAAATAAATAAATTATTTAGCCATCATATTTATATGACTTTCAGTGATTGAGGAGTGGGTTTGCGGTCATTTGAGAATCTGTATAGTATCGGATATATTCCGGTACAGCTCTTCTAGCATTTTGGAAGTGGCTCCTCTCAACTGCTGGATCCATTCTGATCTAAAGGAATTTGCCTCATGCTACTACGGATGATTTATTAACTAATATCGTCATCACCAAACTATCATCTAATGATATGGATAACGCTCATTTATTATGATCAGAGTTGTATATATAATGATCTGTCACAACACAACACAAAGAATTAGTGGCCCTCATCTATACCAAAAAAAAATTAAAACTTAATTATATATATGAAAAATCCAATTACTTCTCACGCTAAAAAATCTTTTAGAACTTTTAAGTATGATCTAGAGAGTTCTTAAAATACCAACCTTAATAGATTATTTTTATATTGAATGTGATAGCATCTATCTCCTAATTCGACTAAAATTACTTTACATTTCTTAGTGGATATTAAATCTACATAGACTACACTACGAGCCCTTCAACTTTGGTTGGTCAACCACGAATGGTGCAACCTATCGGATAAGTCAAAATTAAGTTATATTTATATTTAATAATTTTTAGTATATCAAATTTTTACCTTCCTTGATTTAATTCAGAGATCTAATCAGTTAGAGTTTTGCGCCTCACACTTGACAATAAGGTACGAAATTAGGTATCTCTACATACCATTAAAAAATATGATTACTTCTGATCTTTGTTAACCAATAAATATGAATTTTATTGATCTTAACTTATTGTGTGGATCCCGACCTATACCATCATCAAAAAGCTTAACTAAATATCATCATTTATGTATTAATTGAATGATAATTTGATTGAAATCAGATAAAGATCACCAAGATGAAAGCCTTCAGTGGTAGATTTGTGATGGAAAAGTAAATCATAATTCTATCTTCCCTTCAGGACCAAAGGCCTATTTGGAAGTCTAGGATTTTTCAACTTAGGATAAAATCATGATAGGATATAAGTTATCGTTTATACAATTTATATTATCATATCAGAAGGTAGCCACCCTATTTTTGAGTGCGCTCTTGTATATGTAGATCTAATTAAAAAATTAAATTGAAACCCTCTTATTTATGTCACACATAATAAACTTAATCAGTGGTTTAGGAGTGTCTTATTTAGTGATGACACTGTGTGTTACTTGAGAAATATAATGTAATTTCAATTATTTGATTATTAAGTTATTGTTAAATAGTAACTCTTTAAGAATAAGAAATTATAGTTAACCGTTAATTTTTTAACAAGACGGTAAATCAATGAAGATCCAAGTTTTGTACCTCTATATCTAACCATTACATGTTCAGCCTCTTAAATGTTTTATGATTGATTATGAAAGAATCTAATCTAGTTTGGAGTCATTTTAGGTCAAGGCGCTCATAGAAAATCAGTGTGCCACGCAACTAGTATTAGAAACTCTATAATTGAACATGGATGACACTCCAGAAAATTGTTTATACACTAATGGATTTACGATCCTCCATAAGGAACCATATAATCTTTATACGGGAAGAGTCTCAAAGAAATAAAGAGTGATTCAAGGTGGAAATGATGGCGATATATTTAAGTTTGTCCACGTCATATGAGATCGAAGAAAGTACAGAAGTGCGATGTTCAGCCATGTGTAGCTCATCATGACACTCCAATAGGAGAGTACTGGGTCGGAAGTTCGACAATCTCTCTACATACAAGGAACGCTATCCATTCTTTTCGAGATTTATTAGACTCCAATTTGATCACTCTAGTAATTAAAAGGTATTGACTGCCCGATGCCTGAGATGAATCCCAGAATCCTATATGGTAGTTTGTCGCTCCATTTATACTGTCTGTGATAGACTTGATCATCACTTTACAACTAGGTGATAATTTGCGGTGTTGCTCTAGAAGTCCATTATGGCACACTCTATATATCATAAGTCAATTATGAGTATAATCTCTAAGTAACTGTTGATCTACACACTCTTAGAATTATATTTCATTGGTTTAATCATAATTACACCGCTTAGGATCTGAAACTCTAGAATCTGTCATGGATCTAATTCTGTATACGTAGCCTACACCACACACTAACTACTCAGCATATATTTTTAAATATAGCAAATTCATACCCAATGAGGTTAGGAGTCTTAGGTTCATTCTTTAGGTACTATAGAGCATCAAATTTCTAATTTTTTACACTTTAATTCCTTTAAATGTGAAGTCTACAATATAGTGGACTTTTGAGGGTATTTCAGCGCCAGTATCCTCGGTGAGAGAACTCTACGCTCATGTTTTCAATAATGTATTTGTTTCTTATTAAACTATATTCAAAAAGATTTTATTGGTGCTAGATTATATTATGGTTGATATTCATTCTATCAATTGGAGGTATGCACTGCTAGCTGTATAGTCAGAATATAGGAAAAAGATGATCAATAGGCATCTGGTTCACAGTACTAATAAGCAAACATATAAATAATGTTTACGTGACTTAGAAAAGTGACTAATGCGTATTGTTAACCTAACGACATTTATATGGCTTAGAAAATCTTCATGATGTAGCGTCATAACTCTTAATTCACTATCTGATTAAGCTTTCTTGCTAATATCACTCAACCAAAAAAAAATGATTAAGTTAAAGAAGCTCTAATCCTAATCAAGTAAAGAGTATTCTAGAGAAGAAGTTTACTATAGAGATAGTAGTAAAGAAGATCGCCTATCTGAGGAAAAAATTTTTGATCGAATTATAACTATTCGTAGATGAAAACATACGTACCAAGGACCATAATCCTTTTAATATAGAATGGAGCCGGTGGTTGGAGTAAAAACCAACTCTATAACAAACCGGATGAAATAACCTTCAAGTCTCCTTGACGAAATCTTTGTGCAATTTTAACTGTTTTTAGAATATTCAGTTTACTTGATAAAATATTTGAATTAATGCAGTTTAAATACTTTTTTTATACTTATAAATTATCAATCTAAATATATAGCAAAGCTATCATAATCACAGGTTTTAGAACATACACATCCTTACTTCTATTAAGATACCTAAATTTGTGAAGAAGTACAAACTAAGCTTAAACGTTGTATTGACATGAGTGCATACATTTTCACAACAAATTATTAGATAATATATGATTAAAATTAATAGGTAATAAATTAATTAATCTAAGGTGTAAATATAATCTTTTTAATCATATTAGGCTTAATAAATTCTATCATAAAAGAGGTAGGAATCTTAAATTAATCCTTTGAAAGAAACGTCCGACAGGAGTTTAGGCCCTGTGGCAATCTGATCGCAAATATGTAACATAATTTATATTAGATCTAAAAGAAAACTATGACAGTAAATAACCGTTTTATTATCTTACGTGTTTCAGTGGAACAATACCTAGGGCGGAGTTTATATGCGGCGAAAGGAGTTTGGCTTCTGAAGAAATTCGCAACACTTAATTTAAAAACTGGACGAGTTAGTCTATTGCAAGGGAGGGGTTCTGGTCCATCGCTCCCTGAGCGAGAGGCAATCCTATAAAAATGAATTTTGGACCTCCATGGATCATCCACATGAGGCTCCTGATCCTGATCAACTCCTATCGAGTGCTAGCTCGACGAAGAATATTCCTAATGGCTAGATCTGATTGAACAATTTTGATCTCCCTCCACCATAACTTTGTATGCTTCAGATCAGTAGCAGGGGTAGAAGAGTGGATGAGGAAGCACTCCACCAAATCTTGTAAAGATCTGACTCTCAGATCTTACAAAATCAAAATAGGAACCCTAGATCATGAACTAGGGCTGCGCAGCACCCAAACCCTAGTGCCAAGTTCTTTCCCTTAATTTTTTTCTCAATTTTTTTTTTCAGGCTATGGAAGGGCTCACGTACCAAACAAGATGAGTCTCAGAAAAACTTGCACCCAAAAAAAATTTCAAAAATTTTATAGAGGGCACACAAGAGAAGGTGGCAGTTGTTTCATTCAAATTCAAACTCTATTTGAATTTGAATGGCAACTAATCTTACCTTATCTCTCTAGGACGTGGAAAAGAGGGGTGTGAGCCCTCTTTGCATGAGAAAATATTCCGAGAAACCTTTTCTCGTAGAGAATAGAATGGCGTAAACAAGGGTGATGTGGCACATGTCAAGATTAGGTCAAACCAATCTTAAAACCTCTCATCCAATTGAACCAACCCAATCCAAATTGATTAGGCCTAATTAGGCCAGATTAAACTCAACTAATTTAGGCTCAATTAGGCTTAGTTAAATTTTAATTAAATTAAAAATTAATTAAACCTAACTTCTGATCAAATCAGGGATCATACTTTTTCGATAATTAGGTCATCTCATAACCTAATCGGATCAAATCTAATTGAATCTAATTTAATTGGACTTGATTCAAAAATAATTACTCAATCAAATTAAGTTAATTAATGATCAAATCACTAATAAAATCTCTCATAAATTTAGAGTCCAAATCCAATGGATGTCCGGACAATAGAGTCCCATCAAAATAAAACTCTTAATTGAAGAGTCCCAAACCAGTGGGACTCTTGATCTTGGTGTCCGAAACAAGTATAACTCATGATTGTAGAGTCATAATCCTCAATCATAGAGTTCCAAACAAGTAGGATTTAGAGTTCTAGAGTAATAGGACTCTTGGTCAAAGAGTCCCAGTTTAGTAGGACTCTTGACCACAGATTTTTAGACATTGAGACTCAGTATCCTAACCCAGTAGGACTCCCGATCGAAGAGTCCCAGTCCGGTGGGACTCTTGACCGTAGAGTCCTAGTCGAGTGAAACTCTTCACCAGCCATCAGATCAAGTAGAAACTTCTAATGTGTGTGACTTCATAGATCCGAATCTAAGCTGGTAGCATAGAAATCAATTTCTGTGCTAATCAAAGTGATCATCTAGCAATAATATCCGATATTTGGATAGATCAAATAGTTGCAATCGCAACATTCAGAACCTATACAAATATGGTTATTGTATAATTCATCCCTTTAATCTCTGTGCACAGGATGACCTTAGGGTTTGACTGTCAACCCTAAAAGATACATCCAAATTGTGTCTCAAAGCAATTAGTCTTATAACCACTCACAAGGACTACCCTGGCCACGCCTTTGTTAAATTAAAATACTATTGAACATAGCTCCTAAAATCAAAAGTGGTCAATCCCATCTTGATACACGCACCGACTTCTCAAGTACTTAACTGTGCTCAGAAATCTTTCATTATTGAATTAGAAACTTAGATAGTCCGACACCAAAGCACCGTGAGTTGCTTGAAAGTTATCATGGTGATCTCAGATTGGAGGGACAGTTATACCCATATTCCATTAGAGCAAATTTTGACAGCAGAAAAGCTCTGGAGTTAGTCACATTCAGTGTAGATATGCCCATATATCTCACATGCATGCCATATTAGTGTCTCAACACTCCTTAGTTAGGAGCACAACCAACCTATATGGCACACAACAATCTATACTCGATAAACGTTATCATCCTAAGTAATAACGTATCATTTGATCGTGAACAATTTTAAAAACTAAACAATAAATCCTTCTTTATCAAATTCTAGATAGGCCTAAGGATTTCATTACAACACAAGAATTCATTAGAAGACAACAAAATTTATGATGAAAAATATCAAAATAATTTTTATTAATTAATAATTCATATATAAGTACAATAAGTAGCACAACTATCAACAGACTAATGATTGGCTTTGGAACATATTTCTAACACCCATACTACCCCTCAACCACCCACCCTACCCCCGACCACCCGCATCGCTTGCACTGCCCCTTGGCCACCCACACCGCCCTCTGACCGTTGCTCCATGCTTCTGGCACCGTAACCTCCCACCCCTGGACTACTGCTCCATGCCTCTGGCACTGCCTCTCGATCCCCTGACTGCCTGCGCCACCCCCATTCCCCCGATAATGGAGATTGGTGGTAGGTGGCGGCAAGGCGAAGGGGAAGGGGGCCATCACGAGCAGGCCGGCGAGGGGAGGCCAAAGGGGAGGGAAGGGGGGTTAGCAATGGGAGGCCATTGCGGATGATTATCGAGGAAGGGAAGGGGGGCCATCGTGGCAGGCTAGCAAGGGGAGGCCATCACAAGCAGTAATCGAAGAGAGGAGGGGGGTCATCATGGTGGGCTGGCGAGGGGAGGCCATCATGAGTGATCGTCAGGAGGGGAGGAGAGCCCATCGTGGTGGGCCAGCTGCGAGGGGAGACCAAGTGGGCAATTACCGAGGAAGGGAAGATGGGGGTCGGGGCCGCTAGGACGGGACTGGGATTAGGGTTGCTTATAAAGTTTTTTTTCTTTTTTTTAAAAAACAACCACAATCATCCCAAAAAAAAGTGCCAACTAAAATTTTTTAAAATTTAAATTTATGATTGATTTTTTGTTCAAAAAAATTTAAAAAATTTTGTGATTGAAAAATCGATCAAAAAATACTAAAATTAATTTTTTTAATTTAAAATAATTTAAAAAATTTAGCAATCGATTTTTTAATCACAAAATTAATTTTTTTGATTGATTTTTTTATCATAAATTTTTCTACCAAAAATTGATCAAAAAATACTAAAATTATTTTTTTAATTTAAAATAATTTAAAATTTTAGTAATCAATTTTTTGATCATAAAATTAATTTTTTTGATCGATTTTTTGATCACAAAATTTATGACAAAAAAATTGATCAAAAAATATCATAATTAATTTTTTTTATTTAAAATAATTTAAAAATTTAGTGGCTGATTTTTTAGTCATAAAATTAATTTTTTTAACCAATTTTTAGGTCATAAATATATTTTACAATCAAATATAATTTTTTTCTATTTTTCTCTAAATATGATATAATTTTAAAATTTAAAGCCCATTTTTATCGTTCATTATCTAAATAATTATCATTAGAGTATCATCATAAAAGATTAACTCGATCCGATAGCCCTAGTTATGTCAATCAAGAAAATTTGATTTCAATGGCCACAGCCATAAATGGCCATATGATGATCTAATAGATAGAGACCATCGATGGATTCGAAAACTTGCAATAATGATCTCGATGATATTTGTAGCATACTATCAAAATTTTACTTTAATCGAATATCATTATCATGATTAATTTAGCATGGAATGATTTGGTTCGTTAAATGAAAAATGAGTGATCAAAAGGCCAAACGGTATCCGATTATAAGATAATTTTTTAGATAAATGATCTTTGCAACTACTTTGATTGTTTGCATAGTGGTGATCATAAAATTCAAATCATGTATATATGAATGATCTAAAACTATATGTTTCTTGATACTTATTCTTAAAGTTCTTAGGTAATTATACTTATACTTTTATAAAATCTACTTAACGTCAATGGTTCATATATATATGGTTTGGATTTTATGATTACCACCATACAAATGATTAAAATAGTAATAAAGATCATTTATCTAAAAAATTATCTTACAATCGGATGTAGTTTGACCTTTTGATCATTCATTTTTCATTTAATGATTCAAATCATCCCATACTAAATTGACCATAATAATGATATCCGATTGAAATAAAATTTTGATAGTGTGCTACAAATATCATCGAGATCATCGTTGCAAATTTTCGAACCCATCAGTGATTTCTATCTATTAGATCATCATACGATCGTTCGTGATCGTCGAAATTAAATTTTATTGATCGACATAGCTAGGGCTACTGGATCAAGCCGATCTTTTGTGACGATACTCTAACGATAACTATTTAGATAATGAACGACGAAGATGGACTTTAAATTCTAAAATTATATCATATTTTAAAAAAATTATATTTGATTGTAAAATACATTTGTGACCAAAAAATCGGTTAGAAAAAATTAATTTTATGATCAAAAAATTAGTCTCTAAAATTTAAAATTATTTTAAATAAAAAAAATTAATTTTGAAATTTTTTGACCAATTTTTTGGTTGAAAATTTTTTGAATTATTTTAAATTAAAAAAATAATTTTAGTATTTTCTGATCGATTTTTCGGTCAAAAAAATTTTGATCAATTTTTCAATCGGAAAAAAATAATTTTGTGACCAATTTTTCAATCAAAAATATTTTTAAATTATTTTAAATTTAAAAAAAATAATTTTGGTATTTTTTAACCAATTTTTTGGTTGGAAAATTTTTGATTAATTTTTTGGTTGAAAAAAATTAATTTTGTGACCCAAAAATTGAACGAAAAATTTTTGAGCAAGAATTTATCTTATATATACCGGAGTCAGCGTCGACCAGGGTGAGTCTGACTAAAGTTAGTCCAGAGGTGAGATACCTTTTTTCCCCCCTTTTTTCAGCAAGATGGTGGCAAGCTACTCCACTTTTCATGGATAAATGAAATGAGATCAATGGTGAGCATACTGTGCCTTGAACATGGACACATCCAAAAGTTGTGATGCAGAGAGTCCAGTTTCTTGACAGTTAAGGTAGCCCATAATTCCGATGACCTTCAGAATTGCAAGGTCATCAATCATCTTGTCCGAACAACTTAGAGTGATGACTCTAATCCTAGTTAGAACGAGTTTTATCTTAGTCCTAAAATAGGCTTTTATATCCTAGTCTTTCTCCTGAACAAGCCAGACCGATGCAGGGGACTACTACCTCAAACCATTCGTCGGTGCTGAGCCTGAAGTTACTGTTATTGATCGAACCGAGCAAGATGAGTTCCTGATACTGGCAAGCGACGGCCTTTGGGATGTTGTGTCCAATGAACATGCTTGCCGGGTTGTGAGACAATGCCTCAAGGGGCAACCGCACACGACATCCCAAAGTTTAGTGCTCCAGCGTTCCGCTTCACAGGCAGCTGCCTTGTTGGCAGAGCTTGCAATGTCTCGAGACAGCCACGACAATGTCAGTGTGGTAGTAATTCAACTTACGAAAATGTAGGATGGCAGTCACCTGTGAAGTCTTCGACACTGGCAGCTCAGTCTGTATGATTAATTATCTCTGTTCCATCGATCTATTTTCATGTTATAAGTAGTGTTGTAAGGGATGATAAGAATTTGGTTAGTATGTTTTAGTTTGTTTCATGGAGGACCCAGTTAGATTGCCTATGGCCATGCTGGTTCCTGGGTCAGGGTGTGAATAGTTTAGTTCTCTGAAAGCTGGTATAAAATTAAAGACCTTTGCTTATATGGTGTTTCTTGTATGTGTGCGCTCGTGTATATATGAGTGCCTCAACTCTGACATGTTAGCTTGGTTTTGGAAATATTCATCCTACCGTGGCGTTGGATTGTCGTTAGATTGGTTGTTTGACATGTTAGCTTGCCTTTTATATGGAACAGGTCCAAGTGGGCCAGCGCGAATCTCGAAGCATATGCACGGTGGATAACGCACAATCGGGTTATCCACCGTGGGATTTGGCGTGGTCCCTCTGCATATAATCTTGGGTCAGGAGGCGTAACGCACGACAGGGGAATGGACCATTTAATCGAGAGAATTTTATTCCAATTCCAATTTCGATTTCAGATGAAATGGGAATGGCACAATTCCCAAATCCAATCGGACACCCTTCTAGGATCAACAATCATTTCCGCCGTAATTGGCTTTGCAAACCAAAAATATAAAAAAATAAAACCACGGTTTCGGCCTCACCGCATCCCCACGTTGTACCCGTCCGATAGGCTCACATCATAGAAGTCAATGGTGGCGCCGCTACCACCACTGGTGAGGGTGAATTCGACGAGCGTGACAGGGGGCGCCGCCGCAGGGTGGGTGTTGGGCAACGCAAGCGGTGCGGGCCCATAAGCGGCCGGACCAAACCAAGCGGGGCGGTGAGGGAGACGGCGGCGTTGGAGACAGCTCGAAGCCCCCACGGCGGAGCACGACGGCATTGGAGCCTATAAAAGCGTCCTCCGCTCTCGCTCTCGCCCTCGCTTCTTTCTTTTCTATTCCCTCTCCCTGCACCCGTAGGTTACGTTTGATAGTAATTTAGATGAATAAATTATGAAAATTCCCTGAATTTAGATATAAATTATATTTATATTTAATAATTTAAAAAATTTATCGTTATATTCTTCAAGCTTATTTTTAATCTACACTTTAACATATGCAGAGGAGATTTTTATAGATTAAAAATAAATCTAAAAAATATGATAGTAGATTTTTTAAATTTTTAAATATAAATATAATTTAAATATAATCTCAAAGAAATTTTGGTAATTTATTCAATTTAGATTACCTACAATACCTGAATAGATTACCAAATATTGATTACTATATTTAATATACATAAATAATATTATAATAAAATTACTAAAAATCTTGATTGATATGCTTGGTATGATAATCAGATTACTAATAATGTAACATCAATTTTCTAAAATATTCTCAAATTAAATTTATTAAAAATCACATCCTATACACAAAATATAAATATAATATATATTATAATATATATTATATATAATATATTATATTTTAATATATTATTATAATATAATATGATATGATATTATTATAATATAACATAATATTATACTTATAATATAAATATATATTATATATAATATATTATATTCTAATATATATTTATATTTATCATATATTATAATATATTATTATCATATAATATAATATTATATTATATTATTATCATAATTGTTGGGGATAAACTCCGCTCCCACCGAAGTCCAGCGGATGCTCAGCCGACAATGCAATCGGTAGTCAAGGGAAAGCTTTAGCGGACAAGTCTTAGCCGAGCTCCTTAGTAGCCGAGCTCTTTCCGAACCCCTTCAGCCAGCCGAACTCATTAGCGGTCGAGCTCCGGCTGAACTCCTCAGTGGTCGAACTTCCCAGGAGCGGAACTCCCCAAACATCTCCTTCGATCGGACTTCTATAAGAGCCAAACTCCTTAGCAGCTGGACTCCTCCGATCGGACTTCTATGAAAGCCGAACTCCTTACAAACTATTGATGGATTCCTACAGACGATCCCACTACTAAACGATTACACGATAATAACGATTATCATTTATCAAGTCAATAATAATCAGCTTTATCAAGTCAATAACGATCGGCATTGATCAGGATGGTTACGACAGTCATTAATCAAGACAGTTACAACAAGCTTCGCCTATAAAAAGGATCCTCCAGATACGCTTACGCCAGGTTCTAAGCTCTTATCTCTTCCTCAAAACTCTATCGAACTCCATATCGAGCATTCCATTTCTGTTGGCCAGAGCTAACTTGACCGTCGGAGGGTCCTGCCGGAGCTACTCCCACCGGCTCCGAACGAAACTTTATTTTGCAGATCACCCACGGTGACCTCGTCCCCTTCCACTCCAGCTTGATCCGGCGTCAACCAAATTCTGCACCAACAGATTTGGCGCTAAAAGGAGGACCCTCTGTTCTTGAGGTTCCCTCGATTTTAAAGGAGTGCTCAACAACGATCTAAAGTTCTTCCCATAAAAAAATGCCTCCTAGGAAAGCTTCGATCCGACAATCAACGACCTCCACGATCCGATCCCGTTCAGATCCGTCTGCTCCCACTCCAGTCCCGGCAATCCAGGTTTCATCTATAGCTACGGTAGATGCGGAGCAGTTCAACCTACTCATCCAGCAGGTTCATGGCCTCACAGAGGCGATGCAGGCAGTGCAGGCCATGCAGCAGCCCCCAGCGGTGACTCCATCAGAAAACCCACCATCGGAATGTCGAAAATCGACCCCAAGGAAAAGTACCTGAGCTAACATACCCATCGCCCCTGGGAAGGAAAAACAGAGAGTAGAGGATCCATGTTCGGATCATGGTTCTCCTCTGAAGAAGACCTCCATTTGTAGCCGAAAGCCTCTCAAGTTTTGCAACCAAGACGACGCCCTCGATCACAGGCTGCGGGAGATGGACCGACGAATTGAGGAGCTCAGCCACGTCACCCCAGCTCACCATGCCGACGTTCGCACCGATCCTCCTTTCTCTCTCCAAATTATGCAAGAGTCTGCTCCATCGAACTTCGAGCTCTCTCAATTCGAAAGCTACGATGGAACTTCTGATCCAGTTGATCATCTAGAGGCCTTCCAGACCATGATGCTATTCCACGGTGCTTCAGACGACATACTGTGCCAATTTTTTTCATCTACCTTAAAGGGAGCAGCGAGAAATTGGTACTCAATGTTGAAATCGGATATGATCTTCTCTTTTGATCAGATGAGCCATCAGTTCATGGCTCACTTCATCAGCAGCTGACGTCCGCACCGAAGTTCGGATTTTCTGATGAATGTCAAGCAGAAGTAGGAAGAATCCATCCGGGCTTATATCACCCAGTTTAACGCCACGGCATTGGAGGTCCGGGACCTAGATCAGTCCATTGCGATGGCCACGCTCAAGGGCGGCCTTCAGAAGAACGACTTGCTGTTCTTTTTAGAGAAGAAGTATCCCAGGAACTTCACCAATCTACTGGCTCGGGCCGAGGGATATGCCCGTACGGAAGAAGCCTTCAAATTGAAGGATGAAGAAGTCATAGAAGAGCGACAGACGGATGAGTCTGATAGACCCACCGCCGATAGAGGGTCAAGAGAAGTTCGATCGCACTCACGGACTCCCTCCGAGCGCAAATGAGTCCGAACTCCTCGAGCTCGTCATCGAGAAAGCTCCGATAGAAGGACACAAAGTTCTCCCCCTAGGAGGGTTCACGGAAGGATGGAATGAAGTTCGATCGTGCTCACGGACTTCCTCCAAGTGGAGCAAGGCCGAACTCCCCCTCAAGCTTGTCATTAGAAAAGCTCCGACAAAAGGGCATGAAGTTCTCCCCTAGGAGGTTTCACAGGAGGATCGAGCAAAGTTCGACTGTGCTCATGTACTCCTCCCAGGGCACAAGCGAGCCCGAGTGAGCCCAAACTCCTCGAGCTCGCCATCAAGAAAGCTCCGACAGAAAGGCTCAAAGAAGTCCTCCTCCTGGAAGGTTCCACAACTACGCCCCCCTCAGTGCTTCTAAGGCTCAAATTCTGATGGAAATTAAGAATCAGGTACCAAGATCAGAAGAATTACGATCTTCTCCAAACAAGCGCGATCGAAGTAAGTTCTATCTTTACCATCATGACCATGGCCACGATACTGAAGAATGCGTTCAGCTCCAAGATGAAATCAAGGAGCTCATCAGGAGAAGTCAGCTGGGTCGATTTCTCAGACGCCAACCTGAAGCATGAGAAGATCAGCCAAGGGCGCTACCGTAGCTAGGAGCAACAAAAAGGTCGGTCGCCTCCCGTACCATCGACGCCACGACAAGCTCGCTCCAAATTGAGAAAGCCAGCATGAGATGAAGGAGGTCGCCCGGCTCGGAGCTTATCGCATGAAGAAACTCGGAGGGACAATGCTCCCATAACCCTAAAACATAAAAAATTTAAGAATGCGCTGCCAGTAACTTCCTTTCAATAAAATTCTTCTACTTCGATAATATTGTTTCTTGGTATAAAAACTATGTGATGACAGGAAAGAAGCAGTCGATAGTGGCCGTGTTAGAAATAGGAGGAGAACCTTGTCCTAACATTAGCCGGTCAAAGTCTTTCAACCTCGACTGCAGGAGATAAGATCTCTTTCGAGGCAACCTCAGCCACAAGAGATAAGATCTCCCCCGAGCGATCGGGCCAACCTCAGTCATAGGAGATAAGATCTCCTTCGAGATAACCTCAACCGCAGGAGATAAGATCCCCCTCGAGGCAACCTCGGTCGCAGGAGATAAGATCTCCTCCGAGCAATCAGGCCAACTTCGGCTGCAGGAGATAAGATCTCCCCTGAGGCAACCTCGACCATAGGAGATAAGATCTCTCTCGAAGCAACCTCGGCCATAGGAGATAAGATCTCCTCTGAGACAATCTCGATCGCAGGAGATAAGATTTCTCCCGAGGCAATCTCGGCCATTGGAGATAAGATCTCCCCCGAGACAACCTCGGCTGCAGGAGATAAGATATCTCCTGAGGCAAACTCAGTCGCAGGAGATAAGATCTCCTCCGAGACAACCTCGACTGTTGGAAATAAGATCTCCCCCGAGATAACCTCGACCATAGAAGATAAGATCTCCCCCGAGCGATCGGACCAATCTCGACTGTAGGAGATAAGATCTTCCCTGAGGCAACCTCGACTGCAAGAGATAAGATCTCCCCTGAGCATCAACATCAACCTCGGTCGTAGAAGATAAGATCTCCTCTGAGGGTCCACATCAATCTCGACTGTAGGAGATAAGATCTTTCTCAAGGCAACCTCGACCGTAGGAGATGAGATCTCTCCCGAGGTAACCTCTGGGGTAGGAGATATGATCCCCCAAACTTCAACTTCAATGGGTGCAAAGTCCAGGAAAGGACTTCGATAGTCGCCTATTTTGGTACTCCCTTTCTTCGAATTTCAAATTCGAGAGTGGGGAGACTATTGTTGGAGATAAACCTTGCTCCCATCGAAGTCTAGTTGGATGCTCCACCGATAATGCAACTGATGGTCAAGGGAAAGCTTCAGCGGACAAGCCTTAGCTGAGCTTCTTAGCGGCCGACCTCCTTTCGAACTCCTTCAGCCGACCGAACTCATTAGCGGTCGAGCTCCGGTCGAACTACTCAATGGCCGAACTTTTCAGGAGCCGGACTCCCCAGACATCTTCTTCGGTCAGACTTCTACGGAAGCCGAACTTCTCAGCAGCTAGACTCCTCCAGTCGGACTTCTATGAAAGCCGAACTTCTTATAGACTATTGACGGATTCCTACAGATGATCCCACTACTAAACGGTTACACGAGAATAATGATTGCCATTTATCAAGTCAATAACGATCGGCATTTATCAAATTAATAACGATCGATATTTATCAAGTCAATAATGATCGGCATTGATCAAGATGGTTATGACAGTCATTAATCAAGATAGTTATAATAAGCTTCGCCTATAAAAAGGACCCTCCAGATATGCTTACGTCAGGTTCTAAGCTCTTATCTCCTCCTCGAAACTTTGTTGAACTCCATACTGAGCACTCCATTTCTATTGGCCAGAGCTAACTTGACCGTCGGAGGATCCTATCGGAGCTATCCCCACCGACTCTGAATGAAACTTTATTTTGTAGGTCACCGACGGTGACCTCATCTCCTTCCACTCCAGCTCGATCCAACGTCAACCAAATTTTACACCAACAATAATATTATAATATATTTTTATTATATTTTATATATTTTTTATTATAATATTATTATAAGATATTATTATGAAAATAATAATATTATATTTTATAATATAAAAAATTATTACCTTATAAAATATTATTATATTATTATAATATTATTATTATATTATAGATATTATTTTCATCATATAAATATATATTATATATTCTATATATCATATATTATTATAATATTATATTTTATTATGGTAGATTGTTAATCACATTAAATAATATATAATATATTTTTATATTATATTATATATTATAATATATAAATTATTATATATATATAATTAATATATAATATAAATATTTTTATATATTTATATTTCATTATATTATTATTATATATTATTATTATAGTATATTATTATATCATAATATTATATATTATAATTATTTATAAAATAAATATTATTATAAATAATATATATTATATTATTAGGTATATATATATCTATTATATTTAAATATATAATTTTAAATAATATTAAATTTTTTTATTATATAATATTTTAAATATATTTAATTTATATTAAATAAAATAATCTAATACATATATATATCAATATATAATATACATATTATATTATATATATATTATAATACTATTATATATATAAATAATTATTAATTATTATATTATTTATAATATTATTTTAATATTATTATATTATTAATATATATATATTTATATAATATATCTATAACATATAATATATTAATATATTATATATATTATTATTATATATATTATAATATACATTATATTTATATATATATTATAATATATTATATATATAATTAATATTAAATAATATATTATATAAATATTATATATATTATTAATAATATAATATATATATATAATATTAATATATAATATTAAATAATATTAAATATATATATATAATATTATATTTATAATATAATATATCATATTATATTAATTATATATATTATATATTATATATTTTATAATAAATATTATTATAATAATATTATTATAATTATAATACATATAATATATAATATTATAATATATATTATAATATATTTATATTATATTATTATATATTATTATATTATTATAATATATATATAATAATATATATAATAATATTATATATATTATATATATATAATAATATATATATATACTATAATAATATATATTATAATTATATATTTATATTATAGATATATATTATAATATAATATGTTATATTAGATTATTATATTATTATTTTAATATATTATAATATATTATATATTATATATTATATAATATATTAAATTAAATTAATATATTATAATATTATTATAATATATTCTTATTAAAAATATTATTATGATAATATTATATAATATAATACTATGTAGTAATAATATAATATATATAATATTTATAGTAATTATTACTATATTATATTATATTATTCTATTATCATATATTATGATATTAGAATATTATAATATTATTATAATATTTTATTATAATTATTTTATTATAATAATATTATATTATATTATATTATATTATATTATTATATTATTATTATAATATTATATTATATTATATTATATATTTTTTGATGTAGGTATTTTTGTCTAAACTTATTATTATCAGATTATCAAATATTCATCCTCTTTTTTTGGTAATTCAAATTATCACATGAGAGATAATCTAGATTACCTGATATTCTAGATTACCAATCTAAAAAGTATACTAAACATAATAATCTGGTTGGGCCTTTTTAAATTATCAGTAATATAAATAGATTACTGACTACCAAACGCAATGATAAGATTTTGTCTCATGTGTGCAGCATGGTACATACAGTGAGTAGAGATGCAAATGGATCGGATCGGATCGGATCATGAGTAAAGTCATGATAAAAAAATTTATCCCATTTAATTATTTGAATTGAGTCGGGTCTATATGTATTCCGATCCTAATCTAAAAATTTTAAATCCAATTCGAATTCAAATTTTGGTCAGTTTATATGATAAACTAACATATGCAAAGTTTATAGCAAAAAAAAGTAAATACTATTTTGCCTTGACTCTTAATTTATAAATAATTTTTCAAAATCTCATAATCAAATTGAATAAAATTTTTAAAAAATAACAATGCTACAAGAGCATTTGGAATTCTAATTCCACTCTATTTATCTTATAATTTATATATTAGATTTAATACTAAATTCAGATCGAATCGGATTGGGCTAGATTCAAATTTAGTAAATCCAAACCCAATTTAGATATTGAACGGATTCAATTTTAAAATCTAATTCAACTCCATAGATCTTTTAAAATAGGTCGGATCATATTTAAATGGATCATATTGGGGATAAATCCCGCTCCTGCCGAAGCCCAGCCTGACGCTCAGCATAATGCAACCAGTAGCCGTAGAAGAGCTTCAGCACACTGGTCTAGCCGAACTCCTTCAGCCGGCCGAACTGCCAAGCGATCGAACTCCCAGCGGCCGAACTTCTTCCAGCAGGCCGAACTGGTCAGCTCCCGAGCTTCTTTCGGACTCCCAGCGTCGAGACCAAACTTCCTGGGCGGCCGAACTCCTTCGGACCGACTCCAAGCGGCCGAGCTTCAATGAAGTCCTCTCAGCGGCCGAACTCCTCAGCGGACGGGCTTTAGCGGAATCCCCAAGCGGTCGTCACTCAGGAGCCCGAACTCCTCAGCAGTCGTCACTGGGCCGAACTCCTCAGCGGTCGCCCTCATCGAACTTCGGCCGACCGAGCTCCTACGAACTCTCAAGTGTCCAAGTCTCAACCGAAGTCCAACAGTCGGCCGAACCCCCAAACGGTCGAGCTTTGGATTCTCAGCAGCCGAACTCTTCAGCGGACGAGCCTTAGCTGCATACCTCCAGCCAGACGCCTATGGGAGCCGAACTCCCTCCTATCTTCCTCTTCAGGAGCCCGAACTCCTCCAAAATGGGCACACGACGAAGGCCTTCAACCCTTCATTCGGCAAGCTCTGCAATCATCACCATCAGTCAGTCCACCGCAGACGATAGCGACCCACTGTCAGGCGGCGATGGCTGTCACCCTGTCACCCTCAATCCGCCGCACACGGCACCATCCCGTGAGACTGACTCCGCCGAACCTCGAGCGGCCCGCCAGCACGCGGCTGCAGTTGTCACCATCAAGCTCCACTATATAAAGGACCCTCCCGACACGCTAAGGCTAAGCTCTCTGATCTCTAAGCTCTCTGATCTCTAAGCTCTCTGAACTCTCGACTCTCTAAGCTCTCCTCCTCATCTCTAAGCTCCGGAACTCATTCCGAGCACTCCATTACTGTTGGCCGGAAAACTAACTTGACCGTCGGAGGGTCCTGCCGGAGCCACCACCCCACCGATTTCGGATGGGACTTCATTTTG
The DNA here is from genome assembly GCA_006176705.1 of Cocos nucifera. NCBI lineage: Eukaryota > Viridiplantae > Streptophyta > Magnoliopsida > Arecales > Arecaceae > Cocos > Cocos nucifera. Next base: position 617,985 of record QRFJ01000014.1, read on the forward strand.
CAGGTCCCCGACGGCGACCTCAGCGGCCTCGACTCCGGCGACCTCCGGCGAGGACGGATTTCTGCACCAACAGATTGGCGCTAGAAGGAAGGGCCTGAACCTTCGAGGTTCCCTTGTTCTTAAAGGAGTGCTCGGCGACCCTTCTCTTCCCTCTCCGGAGATCTTTCTTTTCTCTTTCGAAGAGAAAACGCCACCCAGGAGAGCTTCGGCACGGCGCTCGACGGCCTCCGTAACCCGATCCCATCCAGGCCCGTCTGTTCCTGCTTCAGCCCCAGCGGCCTAGGTTCCACCTGCACCTACGGCGGATGTGAAGAAGTTCGGCCTGCTTGTCCGACAGATCCATGGCCTCACGGAAGCATTGCAGGCTATACAGCAGCCTCCGATGGCGACTCCACCAGCAAGCCCGCCATGAGGGCGCGAGAAATCAGCCTTTAAGGAAGAGCTCAATTGCCCCGAAGAGAGAAACGGAGAGCAGAAGTTCCTCCGCCGAAGCGGAATGAAGTTTGGCTCGAAGAAAAGTCGGGCTCTCCCTAAAGCTCGGCATCAAGACGAAATGAAGCTCGGTGGAAAGCCGAACTCCTCAGCTCAACCTTCAAATGAAGTTCGGCGTCGGCAAGGATGGAACGAAGCCCCCCGCGGAATGAAGTTCGCCGCAAGCGAGGGCGGAGCAAAGTTCTCCCACGGAATGAAGTTCGGAGGAAGACCGAACTCATCAGCTCATCGAAATAAAGTTCGATGGAAGCAAGGCCGAACTCTCCCTTTTGAGCTCATCAATGAAGCTCGGCGCAAGGGAAGCCGAACTCCACCTTAAAGCCCACCATCACAGTGAAGTTCAGCGCAACCGGTGGCGGAACGAAGTTCTCCCGCGAATGAAGTTCGGCATCAGGGAGGCCGAACCCCGCAGCAGATCACCCAAGTGAAGTTCGGCCGCGCTCGAGACCGCCCCAGGGCGATCGAGGCCAAACTCCCCCTCAAGCACGTCGCCACAACGAATTCCCGGGAGGTGCGATGAAGTTTGGGCAAGCGAAGCTGACCCCCCTGCGAGCAAGGAAGTCCGGACAAAGAAGCATGAAGTTCTTCCACGGAAAGTTCCACGGGAAAGCGCAATGAAGCTCCGCGTAAGCGAAAAGCCCGAAGCTCACCACAAACGAAGCCCCCGCAGAATGAAGTTCGGCGTAAGTGAAGCCGAACTTTCCTTGGAAGTTCTCTTCGCTCAGGTCAGGCCAGACTCCCCCATCTCGAGTATGTCATTATCAAAACCTCCTACAAGAAGTTCATAGGAGGCGGAATGAAGTTCGGCCTCATCTACGATCTTGGGGCTCACCATCGAGGAAGCCTCGATAGAAGGATGCGAAGAAGCCCCCCTCCCGGAAGGTTCCACAACTACGACCCGCTCCTCTAACTCGAATTCTCGACGAAGTTTAGAACCAGCCACCAAGACCTCGAGGACTACGGCCTCCCCAAACATGCGCGGTCGAAGCAAGTAAAGCTCCTACCATCGCTACCACGGCCACGACACTGAGGAATACGTTCAGCTCCAAGACGAGATTGAAGAGCTCGTTAAAATGGGACGACGGGATAAATTCCTCCGACGTCGGTCTGAAGCAGGAGAAGATCGGCCATAGGCACTGCCGTAACTGGAAAAGATAAGAAGGTCGGCCACTTCGCGGCGTCATCAACGCCACCCCGGGGAGGAGCTAGGAGCTAGCTACATCGGGGACTGTCGTCCCCAGCGACAAAGTCAAGAGAAGCATGTTCCAAATTAAGAAGGCCGGCACGAGATAGAGGAGGTCGTCTGGATGGGACTTACTGCCCGAGGGAACTCCGAGGAACAACACCCCGACAACCCTCGAACGGAAATGCGCTACGATCAGCTTCTCTTCGGTAAAACTCTCCCCTCTCAATAAAATCATTTCTGGATGCGAAATCTATGCGATGATAGGGAAGAAGCAGTCAGCCGCGTTAGGAACAGGAGGAGAACCTCGTCCTAGCGCGAGCAAAGTCGAAGGCCCCGTCCACGAAGGACGGGATGGGGGGAGAGGCGAGGACGACGGTCCTCATGTGCCCCCACAGTCGGTTAGGAACAGGAGGAGAACCTCATCCTAGCGTGAGCAAAGTCGAAGGCCCCATCCATGAAGGACGGGATGGGGGGAGAGGGGAGGACGACGGTCCTCATGTGCCCCCACAGCCGGCTAGGAACAGGAGGAGAACCTCGTCCTAGCGTGAGCAAGGTCGAAGGCCCCATCCACAAAGGACGGGATGGGGGGAGAGGCGAGGACGACGGTCCCCATGTGCCCCCACAGCTCGTTGGGAACAGGAGGAGAACCTCGTCCTAACGTGAGCAAAGTCGAAGGCCCCATCCACAAAGGATGGGATGGGGGGAGAGGCGAGGACGACGGTCCCCATGTGCCCCCACAGTCCGTTGGGAGCAGGAGGAGAACCTCGTCCTAACGCGAGCACCAACCTCGGTTGCAGGAGATAAGATCTCCCCCGAGCGATCGTGAACTACCTCGGTTAGGAACAGGAGGAGAACCTCGTCCTAACGCGAGCAGCAACCTCGGCCGCAGGAGATAAGATCTCCCCCGAGGGAAGCTCGGCTGCAGGAGATAAGATCTCTCCCGAGCGACCGTGAAACTAAACTACCTCGGTTAGGAACAGGAGGAGAACCTCGTCCTAACGCGAGCACCAACCTCGACCGCTAGGAGATAAGATCTCCCCCGAGGGAAGCTCGGCTGCAGGAGATAAGATCTCTCCCCGAGCGACCGTGAACAACCTCGGTTAGGAACAGGAGGAGAACCTCGTCCTAACGCGAGCAGCAACCTCGGCCGCAGGAGATAAGATCTCCCCCGAGGGAAGCTCGGCTGCAGGAGATAAGATCTCCCCGAGCGATCGTGAACAGCCTCGGTTAGGAACAGGAGGAGAACCTCGTCCTAACGCGAGCACCAACCTCGGCCGTAGGAGATAAGATCTCCCCCGAGGGAAGCTCGGCTGCAGGAGATAAGATCTCCCCCGAGCGACCGTGAACAACCTCGGTTAGGAACAGGAGAAGAACCTCGTCCTAACGCGAGCACCAACCTCGGCCGCAGGAGATAAGATCTCCCCCGAGGGAAGCTCGGCTGCAGGAGATAAGATCTCCCCCGAGCGACCGTGAACAGCCTCGGTTAGGAACAGGAGAACCTCATCCTAACGCGAGCACCAATCTCGACAATGTCCACTGCAGGGGATGAGATCGCTCCCAAGCGACCACGACAACCTCGGCCGCGGAATAGGATGTCCCCCCGAGTCAACTTCAGCTGATGGAGACGATGTCACCCTCGTGGAGCTCAACTCCAACCCTGACCGCAGGGGGCGAGATTTACTTCGGCTTCAACATCGGCTTCATCGACTTTAGCTGGAAACGAGTTCCATTTCAACTCCAAACATCGACTGGAGATGAGACCTCCCCCGAGCAACTTCGGCTATGAATCAGATCTCCCCCGAGGAACTGGGCTAACCTCGGCAGTAGGAGATGAGATCTCCCTCGAGCGCCCGCATCGGCTCCGACTAGGGATAAGGTCTTCGGATAGACGTGAGGCCCACGACGACCTCGGTCGGGGGGCTTCAACATCGACCTCGCTTAGAGAAAGCTATCATGTCAACCTCGACCAAGAGAGCTTCGACATCAGCTTCATCAACTTTGGCTGGAAATGAGTTCCGCTGGAAGTGAGGTCTCCCCCAAGCCTTAGCTTTAACTTCAACGTCAACACTGGCTGGAGATGAGACCTCCCCGAGCTTCACCTACGACAAGCGCGGGGCCCGGAAGAAGGCTTCGGCAGTCGCCTATTGTGGTACTCCCTTCGTTCAAATTTTTGAACTCGGGAGTGGGGGGCTACTGTTGGGGATAAATCCCGCTCCTACCGAAGCCCAGCCCGACGCTCAGCATAATGCAACCAGTAGCCGCAGAAGAGCTTCAGCATACTGGTCTAGCCGAACTCCTTCAGCCGATCGAACTGCCAAGCGACCGAACTTCCAGCGGCCGAACTTCTTCCAGCAGGCCGAACTGGTCAGCTCCCAAGCTTCTTTCGGACTCCCAGCGTCGAGACCAAACTTCCTGGGCGGCCGAACTCCTTCGGACCGACTCCATGCGGCTGAACTCCTTCGTACTCCCCACGGTCGAAGTCCTTCGGACCGACTCCAAGCGGCCGAGCTTCAATGAAGTCCTCTCAGCGGCCGAACTCCTTAGCGAATGGGCTTTAGCGGAATCCCCAAGCGGTCGTCACTCAGGAGCCCGAAGTCCTCAGCAGTCGTCACTGGGCCAAACTCCTCAGCAGTCGCCCTCATCGAACTTCGGCCGACCGAGCTCCTAGAACTCTCAAGTGTCCAAGTCTCAACCGAAGTCCAACAGCCGGCCGAACCCCCAAACGGTCGAGCTTCGGATTCTCAGCAGCCGAACTCTTCAGCGGACGAGCCTTAGCTGCATACCTCCAGTCGGACGTCTATGGGAGCCGAACTCTCTCCTATCTTCCTCTTCTGGAGCCCGAACTCCTCCGAAATGGGCACACGAAGGCCTTCAACCCTTCATTCGGCAAGCTCTGCAATCATCACCATCGGTCAGTCTGTCACAGGCGATAGCGACCCACTGTCAGACGGCGATGGCTGTCACCCTGTCACCCTCAATCCGCCGCACACGGCACCAGTGAGACTGACTCCGCCGAACCTCGAGCGGCCCGCCAGCATGCGGCTGCAGTTGTCACCATCAAGCTCCACTATATAAAGGACCCTCCCGACATGCTAAGGCTAAGCTCTCTGATCTCTAAGCTCTCTGATCTCTAAGCTCTCTGAACTCTCGACTCTCTAAGCTCTCCTCCTCACCTCTAAGCTTCGGAACTCATTCCGAGCACTCCATTACTGTTGGCCAAAAACTAACTTGACCGTCGGAGGGTCCTGCCGGAGCCACCACCCCATCGGTTCCGGACGGGACTTCATTTTGCAGGTCTCCGATGGCGACCTCAGCGGCCTCGACTCCGGCGACCTCCGACGAAGATGGATTTCTGCACCAACAGATCATATTGGATTAAATCATAGATTAATCCGACCCATTTGCAACCTTAATAGTGAGCCAACTCACTCGTAAGGATAACCTGCACTCCTCATCGATCAACAAAAACATACATGGATCATAAATTTATTTCCTGCACCGGATGGTCACACGAACCGGCATTTTCCACTAGAGATCATGGCAAACGAAAGAGAGAAATAAAGGTCAGATAAAGAACATAAAAATTGTAAAAGATTTGTAGCCTACGCATATATAGTTTATACGAAGGACTTCTATGAATGCTGAATAGAGAAAAATATGTAGCGTAATCTAAGATGGCTATGGAGGTTCATTAA
>QRFJ01000014.1:628357-813514 GCA_006176705.1 Cocos nucifera
CTAGATTTAATCTGATTAAATCTAAATTAATTTTAATTAAATTTAATTCAGTTAGACTTGATCTCAGCCTAATTGCTCAATCAAATTGAGTCAATTAGCAATCTAATTGCTAATCGATCCTCTTACAACACTTACATTAGATCAAAAATCAATCGTATTGATGGATTGACCTTAAAACGATTCTCAATCATCGATTAACCATCTGATCAAGTTACAAGCTCTAATATGTATGATCCCATAGATTCGAACCTAAGTCAGTAGTACAGAAACTAATTTCTGTACCAATCGAAGTTACCATCTAGCAATGGTTTCAGACGTCCGGATAGATTGAATGTATGCAAAGCAACATTCTTAGAACCCTAGCCCATAGTTACCATATAATTCATCCCTATGATCAATAATGCTCAAGATGACTTTGAGTATGCTGTCAAACACTCATATAAATCATCTCTATTATGTTTTAAAATTTTGTAAATCTCGTGATACCTCACGAGGATTACCCAGGCCTAGGTTTTGCTAAATTGAAATACAGCGAATCATTCTCTTTCTGAAGTTAATCAAGAGTGGTCAATCCTATCTTGACTCACACATCGACTTTACAAGTACTTGACTGTATCCAAAAATCTTTCAAACCTATATTAGAAATATAGACAGTCTAGCATCAAAGTATAGTGAGTTGCTTGCAAGTCATCATGGTGATCTCAGGTCGGAGAGACACTTATACCCATTGGCCTTAGCTAGCTACTCTTGATAGTAGAGTGCTACATTGATCACGTTCAGTGCAGATGTACTCCTACATCTCACTTAGATACCATACCAGTGTCTCTACACCACTTGATTACGAGGACAATCAACGCATATGACATACAACGACCTACACTCGATAAGTTATCATCCTTATTAATTACTTATCATTTGATCATGAATAATTTAAGAACCATCCGATAAATTTTTTTTTTATCGATTGATTGTGATTCTAAGAATTTCATCATAATTTAGGAGTTTATTTAAGAAAGATAGAACTTTTATGATGAATCAACCAAATAACTATTATTATTAGATAATTCATATACTAATTTCAATCATCTACTACTTAGATGATTGGCTTTAGGATACATTTTCTAACAACTCCCACTTGGACTAAAGCTAATCAGAACGATATCAAATATCCTATCTTCCACTTGAGTTCGTAGAACTCTTTAGTTCCAAGGCCTTAGTAAATGGATCAGTCAACTTCTTCTTTTACATCGATCTTCTAAAGATCGACGTCACCCAGATCTAATATCTAAGATGAAAGCGATGCAAAATATGCTGATCCTTGGGTTCTTTAGCCTAAGCTATGGCTCCAGTGCTATGATAGGACTGGACCATTAGTGGAGGGTGTCACTTTCGACCAACTAATGAACCTCAATAACTACGTAGCTTACATGACAGCATCATATGCCACGATGTACTCTACATCACTAACTAAATAGGCTAAAGTATACTGCTTGGAATCTTTCCGGTAGATTGCTTCTATAATTAGGGTACGATTCGATATTTTTTTATTATCATTTTGTTCTGACTGAAATCAAAATATTCATATATTTTAAGTCAGTACTTCCATATTTGAGTCACTGGATCTTAGTATTTTTCAAATGCTTAGAGATTGTCTATACAATCTTTTAGTGGCTTTTACTTGGATTAGACTGGTATTTGCTCTAATGAGTATACCATGTCTAGTCTCATACATGAAGAAATAAGATGACAGCTAAACCTTTATTCCTTATAATGCTGGAATGTCATTCTCGATTAAAAAAATTTCATCCTCAAACAATATAAAAAATAACACTACAGAATATTTTGCTCAATTATAAATGCAGAATTTATTTTTATTCATAATAAAGGCATACGTTCAAAACGTATGTTCGATTTCTAAGATAATAGCAAAACAGACTTTAAGGTCTTTACCTTTCCACCTGCGCTACTCTGATCCTTTTGAAAAATTCATTCACACCCAATGAATTTTATTCCTTTAGGTGAATCAACTGGTATTCATATACTATTAATTTTCATAGACTTCAATTTGGATCATATGGCTCCAAGCCACTTCTTAGAGTCAGACCACTACATGTATCCCTATAGATGATCGGATCCTTGTTGTTCTCATCGAGCTCAATAGGATCGTCGTTCCAGATCTAAATACTAAAGTATTTATCTGGCTAACATGGTACTCTATTGGATCTCCTTAAAGATGACACTTTAATGGGCTTTGGATTTGATCTGATCAAATTCGATTCTATAGGTTTACTAGATTATGTCGATTCTTTTCTACTAGTCAAACTTCTTCGAGTTTAACTTGACAGGCATCAATTCCTTTTCTAAGAAATTTTTTTTCAAAAAGAATGCTCTACTGCTGAAGAACATCTCATGTTCTTCAGTATGGTAGAATTAATCATCCTTAAATACCTATTGGACCATGATCCAAGTTTATCTATGTGCAAACCTATGACATAGGCCGATCAACCCCAAAATCGAAGGTGAGAGAGTCTAGATCTATGCCCGATCCATATCCAAGCTGGAGTCTATGCAACAAATTCACTCAGTATAAATTTTTAGAGTAAAATAAGTAGTCACAAGAGCACAACCCTGAAATAGGCAGACTAGTGAATCCTATTGTGGATTGAACTATGTCTAACAAAGTTCAATTTCTTCTTTCAAATACACTGTGTTACGAAAAAAAATCCACTAAGAGAAAATTCAATTCTTTTCTAGATATGCCACAAACTCACTGGATAAGTATTTGCCTCCTTGATTTGTTCAAAGAGTTTTAATACCTTATCCAATTTATTTTTCTATTTTATTATTGAATCATTTGAATATTTCAAATGATTCATTTCAGATGCACCCATGCCCAAATAGATCATCTGTAATAAAATATTAATATCTTTCTTTAGCACTTAAGTTCATAGATCCATATACATTATTATATATGAGACTTAGAACTTTATCGACTCCTTCACCTTTTTTGATAAAAGATGACTTTATCATCTTTCCAAGAAGATAAGATTCACAAGCTATTAATGATTCATAATTAATGATGTCGAGGTTTTTCTCTCAAGCTAATCCATTTATCTTGTTCTTGTCAAGATAACTAAGCCTATAATGCCAAAGATAGATATCCATAACATAATCTAACTTGGATGTGTACATTATACTTAATAGGCTATATAAATATTAAATATTATTTTTTTATTATTCATGTATCATTGTAATATTATTTACAATAATATCATAATAATTTTTTTTATTGATAAATGATAACCATTCCTGGCCCAAAGGCCAACAGAGAACACATTTATCATAAAGATGGATAATAGTGACAATCACTCAAAATAACATATTTGAAAATAAGCTTGATAATTTTTGAAGCTAGGATTGGAATAGGACTTTCATCCAAAATATTTAGATATTTCTCACCATTTTTAAATATTTTATTTACCTATTTTTTTATAATAAATTGCATAGAACTATCGGTATCTCATACCCAGATAGCAGAATTTCATACAAAAAAAATTTAAGATGTTATCATATAACATCCTTGATAAGCAACTCTTACTCATTTTTCATGTTCAGTCTGTTATGGTCAAGAAAAATAAGACAATTCTTCTACCTATGATCCTGCTTCTAATAGTAAAAGTACTATGCCTGATTTGGATCAATTTTGGACTAATTATTTTTACTGATCTAAGAGGCCCCAGTATGATCCATTCGTACTACTGAACCAAATTTAACTTTGATACTAATTATCAAAGTTGGATCCAATAAGTAATCACTGTCTAACAGTGATAGGAGCAATTAGGATTTAGCCTTATTTTGAGAAAAGAGAATAATGATCTAAGTATATGAATTATATTAAGCCTAGAGACTTGGACTTTAGTCTAAAGGTTCTTCTACTATTTTATTCGAATTGGTAGCCTCTACCTCTAATTTAAGAAATTATTTTAATTTTTTAGTAGGTATTAGAATTCACATAGACTGCACATAAGTTCAACTATGGTTAGTCAATCCATATACATCTAAGGATAGGTTCATAACTAATTCTTTCTCCAAATAACTTCTAGTAATTTAATTTTACCTCAGAAATCTAATCAGTAGACTAGGACCTTCACTATAAAGATCCGATTAGGTCCAACCATTAACATGACTATACTTGATGCATCTAACCAATGAATGATTAAGTTCAACTATGGTTGGTTAACCTAACCACCATTAGAGAGACACATTCAAGTCGTCATATGATGAATGATAATTTCATTAGTCAACAAGCACTAGGCCTATGGGCCTCCAATGATTATTGAGTTAATGGATCCATTATCAAACATCTTAATGGAAGGTTTTGACTCAGTTATCTTCATAACTTTATCATTTTAAGGATCTAATAATTTTAAAAAATTTAAATTATTAATGATTTAAGAATAGAAAGGATATGAACCAATTTGCTCCTACTGATTTCATCAAGTCAAGTCCTCCCACTGACTTCTCAAGTCATTGATAAGGATTAGGATCAATTTTGGTCCATGGGCACCTATATCAATGTCACTGAGTAAAATCAGTCTTACTGATTTTCTATATGATATGGGTTAGCACAAATCAATAAGCAACCTAATCAAAATCTGATTAACTACATTGATCAAGTAAGTAAGATCGGTGGAAGGGTCTGCTAAGGCTTGCCTTAGACATCATCAGAAATGGCCAAATAAGTGGACTGCCAATTAAAAACCACTAGTCTGGAATGTCAGACTTATCTTAGACATCAATTGATTTATTAGTTTTAATTTGGTCTGCCTAAAGACTCGGGCTCAACTGCTGAGCCACGATCAGTATCCATTTGTTAGATGTATGAACTTTGATCAACTATAATTATTGAATTGATCTAAAAAAGTGATCAAATTTTAATTAACTATTAATTATATTTGATCAATTTTTTAACTAAATTCATATTTAATCTAACCCTAGGTCTAACCCAGTTAAGGACCTGATCAAGCTAACCCATGATCCTTTAATTCATGTTTAATGAAATTATCTTAGGATCTTTAAATCATAAATCTGGATCCTAAACAATCATTTAATTCTCAATTAAGTTCAAGACTTATGAGTTTAGATTAATGAAACCTCAAAACTAATTTTTAATTTTATTATTTAAAATATTTTTTAAATTATAAATACTTTACTTTGAATCAAATTCAAATGATGGTTTTAGATCTGATTTATTTCAATATTTCAATCATATCCTAGGGTTTTGAATCTAGGATTTTGTAGAAAGTAAGTTTGCAATTTAAATTCTATAAAACTTATATGTCATACATATGCAAACTAAATTCAAAAATGAAGCAACATATCAACATATGCAACATAAAGATCTAGATCAAAACATGAAACATATCACATGGATCTCATCTAAATGATCAAAATTAGATCATAAATTATTTAATATTAGATTTAAAATTTAAAAATAAATTATAAATTATTTTAGATCTTATCTAACATATTTATGATTTAGATTTTTTGGATCAGCACATACTAGGATAATCTTTTCACTGTAAGGGATAAATCTTATAGCAGGATAACCTTATGATAGTATATGCAATTCTAATATTATTTAGATCTAATCTAAAATAGATCTAATATCTATTTAATTTTAGATTTAAATTAAAAAATTGAATCATAAATTTTTTTAGATCTAAGCTAAATTATTCATGATTCATATTCAAATTCAGATCAGCATATACTACGACAACCTTTTCATTATAAGGGGTTAACCTTATAATAGGATAATCTTATGACAGTATGTACGATCTTTAATTAATTTTAATTTTTAGATTTATTCTAAAGCATACATGAACATGTTATAAAAGAATCTGACTTTGATACCTGTAGGAAAACATGCTGAGTTTCATGCATAGATTTTAAAATTTTTTCGAAATTAAAGCAGCAGATGACATAGATTAAATAATTTAATCTATAATATGCATATAATCATATTATAAAATTTTATATTAAATATCTATAATATATTATGATGCAAATATAAATCTAAAATTAAATTAATCATAAGTGGTATTGATCATATCAATATCTAGATCTAGAATAATGCTAGATCTAACCCTAGATCATATCTAGATTACCAAGAGATCAGATCTCTTACCTTGGGTCGAGAACTTCATAATTGATTTTCATTATTGTCTTTGGAGCCGCACACGTGTTTGATCTCTACAGGTGATCCATACGAGCCTGTAATACAAATCGAAGGTTCGTTGAACGAAGATCCGCTCGAAGTGCTAGCTTCTCGCGGATCCCTCATGATGGTCAATCAAGAACATATTCTCTAGATTTCTTGGACATTCCAAGAGATGAAGAATATGAGGAGGAATAAGAAAAAAGTCCAATCCTTGGATCTCTCATAAATCAAAAAATAAAAATTAAAAAAATAAATTCTAAGAGAAGATAAGTCTTCTCCTTCAGGACATCAACGATTGATGTCCTGAAAACATCTCTATGTTAAGATAAGAGGAGACCTTATCCTCTAAAATTTTTTCTAAGTTTTCAGATCTAAGATTTTTAATTTTATTCATATAAAATTTTCATAAGAAAATGGAGAAGAATGGTTCTCCAAGAAATCCTAAGAGAAGACCTTTCTTCTCTTCTCCTTCTCTTATCAAAACATGGCCAGATCATGTCCAAAAAAATATCATGCCCTAACAACTTGGAGCACTTATCCCCACATCCTAATCCTCTCTCTCTCTCTTAGATTTTATCACATAAAAATCACTGGGATAAATAAGAGGAAAAATATATGAAAGAAAAATAAAGAGAAGACAATCTTCTCTTACCTTTGATCATTCAAGACATCATCCTATGTTGTCCAAAAGAAAGGATTTTCTCCAAAGAACTTGGCACGTCAAACCTCCACGCCCCTCCAACTTTTCCTTCTAATTTTTACGTGAATATCTATGGAGTTTTGGATGCCCACACCTCTTATAAGGAGGCGTCCCCTAAGAGCCTTCTTTGACTAGGTCAAAACCTAGTTTAAGAAGGACTCCAAGGATTCCTATGGGATGTCCAACTCTTGGATGCCTCTTTGACTTTTTCAAGCATGAAAACCTAATGGCCAACGCACAAAAGAAAAGAAAAAAGGATGAAGAAAATAACTAGGCATAGAAAGGTTGATGCACAAAAGAAAAGGAGGAGTTTTGGTCAAAGAGGATTCTTCTAAGTAGGAAACAAATCCTAACTTTCTTCTAGTTTTGACCAAATCATAAAAAACTCCAAAACAACCAGATATATGAGGCATGGAAGGCCTCTTAAGCATGAGAATTCTCATGTAAAAATCAAAAATTAAAAGATGTGGGCATGGGCTCTTAGGCGCAAGAGAAAAAGAGAGAGTCCCAGACCAACTGGGACTCCTCTTATTTGATTAGGTTAAAATAGGTTTAAATCTAATTTAAATTTTATTTAAATTAAATTAAATATAATTTAATTAAGGATGATCCTAGTCCAACTAGGAGCTCAATTGAATCAGATTAAATCAAGATTTAAATCTAATTTAAATCCTAAGTCGATTAGGTGCACCCAAGTCCTAGTCAAATAAGAAATTATTCTTTTTTGTAATTAACTTATCGAATAAACCAACTGGACTTAATCTAATTAAGTTTAAATTAATTCTAATTGAATCTAATTCAATTAGATTTGATCTCAGTATGATTGTTCAATCAAATTGAGCTAATTAACAATCTAATTGCTAATCGATCCTCCTACAATACCTGCATTAGGTCAAACATCAATCGTATTGATGGATTGATGTTAGAACGATTCTCAATCATCGATTAACCATCTGATCAGATTACAAGTTCTAATATGTGTGATCCTAAAAATTCAAACCTAAGTCAGTAGTACAAAAATCAATTCATGTACCAATCAAAGTTACCATCTAGCAATGGTTTTCGATGTTTGGATAGGTCGAATATATGCAAAGTAACATTCTTAGAATCCTAACCCATGGTTATAGTGTAATTCATCTCTATGATCAATAATGCTCAAGACGACTTTGAGTATGCTGTCAAACACTCATACAAGTCATCTCTATTGTGTCTTAAAATTTCGCAAATCTCGTGACACCTCAAGAGGATTATCCAGACCTAGATTTTGCTAAATTAAAATACAGCAAGTCATTCTCTTCCTGAAGTTAATCAAGAATGGTCAATCCCATCTTAACTCACACACCAACTTTATAAGTACTTGACTGTACCCAAAAATCTTCCGAATCTATATTAGAAATATAGGCAGTCCGACACCAAAGTACAGTGGGTTGCTTGCAAGTTATCGTGATGATCTCAAGTCGAAGGAATACTTATATCCATTAGCCTTAGCTAGCTATTCTTGACAGTAGAGTGCTACATTGATCACATTCAGTAGAGATATACTCCTATATCTCACCTGTATGCTATACTAATATCTTCATACTACTTGGTTACGAGGATAATCAATGCATATGGCATATAGTGACCTACACTCGATAAGTTATCATCCTTATTAATAACTTATCATTTGGTCGTGAATAATTTAAGAACCATCCGATAAATCCTCCTTTTATCAATTGATTATGGTTCTAAGGACTTCATTATAATTTAAGAGTTTATTTAAGAAAGATAGAACTTTTATGATGAATCAGTCAAATAACTATTATTATTAGATAATTTATATACTAATTTCAATCATCTACCACTTAGATGATTGATTTTAAAATATATTTTTCAATAGCCGAGACCTTGAGAAATTCATGCATGGAAGAAAGAATGGTATGCATTGGCTTCTACGAAGGAGGTATCATTAAAACCATAAGGGAAAAGGATTAAAGAAGCCAAAAAATGAGAAAGAGAGATGTGTGTAGCAGTTGCTGAAGGCAATGAAGGGGGTGCTATCCCTTCCATAAGCTTGACTTGTTGGTGTTCCAGTTCCACATACTTCGCCTTGCCTTTGCTTGCTTTTTAGAACTTATCTTCAAAAGATAAAGACAGTGATAATCTAGATTACCGATAATCTGGATAGATTATCGATAATGTTGATTACTGTGTTTGATACACGTAGGTTATGTTGTAATAAAATTACTAAAAATCTTAATTGGCATATTTGGTATGATAATCAGATTACTAGTAATATAACATCAATTTTTTAAAATATCCTCAAATCAAATTTATTAAAAATCATACTCCATGAACAAAATATAAATATTTATTTTAAATAATATAAATTATATATATTATATATAATATATTATATTCTAATATATATTTATATTTATAGTATATATTATAATATATTATTATAATATTATATTATATTATATTATATTATAATGATATTATATAATATAATATTATGTTATAATATCATTATAGTATAACATAATATGATATTATATGTTATAATATATATATTATATGTAATAGATTATATTCTAATATCTATTTATATTTCAAATATATATTACAATATATTATTATAATATAATATATTATATTATTATATTATTATAATATTATTATTATATTATATTATATATTTAGAATATAAATATATATATGTTATATATTATATTCTAATATATATTTATATATAACATATATTATAATATAATATAATATTATGTTATGTAATATTGTATTATTATAATATTATGATAATCTATTATTATATTATCATATATTATAATATTATTATAATATATTATCATAATAATATATTATTATAATAATTTTAATCTCAAAGAAGAGTTTGATCCTACCGTCCCAAAGTATAAGATCATGGCCTATTCAACCAACCACTCTTTCCTAACTTAGAGACGTTTCATAATTATTGCAACGATGGAGTAAGGAGCTTAAGAACTACAAAATTATTACAAAAGGTTACGAAAGCTACGCTGGATGCCATTAATTGAGAAGTTTAGTAGGAGATTCACCTCCTAGAAAGGTAAGCCGCTTTAATGGGTGGCCGCATATATCTAATTAATGCAATTCTTTCCACTCTCCCATCTTATCACATGTCCATATTTAAATTTCGAATGTGGGTTGTGAACAAGCTAGACCAGATGAGAAGAGCCTTTCCAAAGGAAGGCAAGGAGTGTTGGCAGGTTCCACCACTTGGTCGATTGGGATACAGTATGCAGAGATAAGAAGGAAGGAGGAGGGTTGGGAATAAAATATTTGAGCAATTTGAATCTTTCACTTCTAGTAAAATGGGCTTGGAAAATGTTAAAGAACTCAAATACCACTAACGGTGGTGGTTTGTTTTTATGGCACCGACGGGTTGATTTTTTCTAACGACTCAAGGTGCAAATCTAGAGTTAGAGTGGCCTTACAAGGCTTCACCTATTTGAAAAGATACCTGCAACGATCTAGATGCTTTCTGGAATTACACATGATTCAAGTTGGGTGATGGTGAAAAAAATCAGCTAGCTAGGCCCATCTTTTTCAGGAGGCGTATGCTGGAGCATTAAAACGTAATTTACCAGTTCCCAAGTTTTGGAGGAGAAGGAAGCGTACTTGCTTGATTAGAGTTCATGATCCTCTCTCATCTTTAGACTAGTTGAGTCAGCTCACAGATCTTCTCTCCGCTACTCGACCCCTTAGGGATATGGATGTGCCGATTTTCGAACAAACTGTGACAGGCTCTTCAGTGTAGCCTCTTAATTGTAGAGGCTTGAAGTGGAGATTTCACAATCTAGTCTGGAAAGCAAAGGTGTCAGAGAAGGTCAAATTATTCTTGTCGTTAGCTCTCAAAAATAAATTGTAAAGTGGTGGGGTCCTTGCTAGAAAATGTTTGAGAATATCTTTGGGCTGCTCTCTTTGTAGTGTTCAGGAAGAGGGTCTCCCACCTATTCATTAGGTGCCGTTTTGCCCAAGCATATATGTTAGTCCCCTACTCTTTCATGCTTAAATGTTCAATATATGCCTCCCAATTTTTAAGCCTTTTAGACTACATCGAGGAAGAAGAGATCAATTCAACCAAGATTTCAGAATGGAAGGATCAGACTGGTCGGCTTCATTATAAATAGGACTGAAAACAGATCAGAATAGATCAGACTATACCACTATCCAAGCTTGGCCCAAAATATTTTTTCAAATTTTGGATCACACTTAGGTCCAAAAATATTTTAAAATTTAAGGCTCAAGTCCGAATCCAATCAAATCGGCTTGAATTATTTATTTGAGTCAAATATTAAGCTGGGCTGAACCATAAAAATGAAAGAAACTTTATCTCACTTAATGCCATCTTGAAACTCCTATTACAAATTAGATGCAACTCCAAGTTGATTTAATGAATGCCTCGTTTTTTTTTTCTTCTTTTTTTGCTGTGCGCACGTACGTGCAGCATGTGCTAGTATTGTATTATATTGAATAGCTCTATGGCAAACTCTATTCTCATGGATTATACGATTCGGTATTTTTCCTAACCAGATAGAATTCATTTAAATTCACAACCTAATTATCTATATTTAATTTTTTTATTATCATTTCACTTGCTTTGTTTATCTTCTTTGTTTGATGCTAAATTTCACTAATGATTCTGGGAGCGTGTTCTTTATGTGGACATTGATATCCACCACGGAGATGGTGTCGAGGAGGACTTCCACGCAACTGATAGAGCGACGACAGTTTCTTATTTTCCTGGAACGGGAGATATACGTGACACTGGATTTGGGAAAGAGAAAGACTATGATGTAAATGTCCTTTTAAGTATTGGGATGGATGATGACAGCTTTGAGTCCCTGTTCAAACCTATCCTTTCAAAAGTAATGAAAGTTTGAAAAATTTTTTGCACACGTCAGCTCACTTAGAATTAAAGTACGGTATGCAAAAAAAAATTATAACCCCGCAAGTCAATCATCATGGATGGATGGTACGTGCGGTTGCACACCATCTATGGTGCACAAAAAATTTCTCTTTTAGAGCTGATGCTGGTGCTTTAGTGCGGTGCCAATTTTTTATTTGGAAACTGGTTGGGCCGTTTCGACCTTTATGTGAAAGGCCATGCTCATCTATTGAAATTTGGGCTTAAGCCTAGATCGCCAAAGATATATCCGAGCTCGATTTGAACAATAAATGGATCTTATATTTAGACCCAGACCCAAATACAGCTTGAAATATTTTGGATCTAATTCGAAGTTCGATCTAAAATCAACTTGATTCGAGTCCAATTCCAACTCTAATTACAAGACACATATGGCATAGGC
The DNA here is from genome assembly GCA_006176705.1 of Cocos nucifera. Taxonomy (NCBI): domain Eukaryota; kingdom Viridiplantae; phylum Streptophyta; class Magnoliopsida; order Arecales; family Arecaceae; genus Cocos; species Cocos nucifera. Next base: position 640,629 of record QRFJ01000014.1, read on the forward strand.
AGAATTCTAAAATACTCTTGAAAAGAAGAATGACGGTAGCTTTGATCAAGCATAAAACTTTATATATATTATTATTAATTATTTTTTTATATAAGCAAATAGTTACATCATTCTGGTGCAAGAGCAATTCATGAGATTAAAATCTATGCAGACCCTCTACTATGCACCACATCGTGCGGTGCTTCATTCATCATGCGATAGACTCATGCACGAATGCGCACCCATTATACGTGACCGCGTGCAGCCATCCATCAAACGATGGATGGTGTGCTATGCAGCACATTTTATGGTAAGAATTCATGCTCAATTAAAATATATAAAAGATCTCATAAAGCTGGTAGATAAATATCATTCTGCTTTCAAATTCAGCCCTTTAAATGCTCCATCGTGGACGTAGCAGTCCAGTTTGCTACAGTATTTATCGTTCGGTATGCTGCAAAATAACGAAGAGAGATCCAAATGTCATGAATAAATGGATAAGCCTCCAGATGCATTGTATTACGAGATAATCCATGCTCTGGAAATGCTTCCATGGTCATAAAGCTATTTTGAGCAAGTAGTCCCTCTCGCTGTAACCGTATCCTTCCTTTTGTACCCATCCTTGATCCATCTATAAATTTCTTTTAGCGTTGGGGAAGTTTATCGCTTCCTCCACTTTTCCCTCAAAAAAGAACTACCTAATTCGCCTTCTCGTCCCAGAAAGAATACCACTTAATGCAACTTAAAGGTGCATCCACTTCATCGAGCCTTTTCCATTGCCATCAACCGCTTCCTCAAGCTTTGTCTCCCACTTCTCTATCACTGGGTGAATAGAGCCCTTCACCTGGAGGGAGGGAAATAGAAACAGAGGGGTAGCGATGAATCTTTGTCTTCATCGACGGAGGTGATTCCCGTTCTCTTTCCCTTTTTCTTTTTTGATGATATTTTTCCTTGTTCTTTCAAGAACCCCGTTTAGGTTCATCGAGCTTGCCTCTTAAGATGTAGTTTCTTTTAATAAACCGACAAATGACCTCGAAAAATTGTTGCTAGTGCCGGGTAAAGGGCCATATAAGCAAATAGTTAATTTCAGATTCTGATTTTTCCCAGTCTTATTTGTTTGCTATCTTTGGTTTCGCATTAATTCTTTCTATTTACATCAAAAAAAAAAATAAAAATTCTTGCTGTCTCCATATTTGTTCTTCTATTGTACTCCAATGAAAGCATCCTTTTCTTATTTATTTATTCCGCTTGACAATGTGAAGTAATGAAAAGCATTTGCATTTGCAACCATAAGAGAAGTGCATGCAGCGAAGCGAAAAAGAAGTGCATACGTTTCACCAGTCTTAGCATGTATTTTGTCCTCATCAAGTCAAATAAATAACTAATCATCTCAAGTCAGCACGCCACCAATGTGCATTATCCAAGTTTTAAAGCATGATTAATTTGACTAAATGAACAAAATAATCTTGCCTTCTTGTCAATAAAGATGTGCAAAGACACTATTTTCTTGACAGTTAAGATTCAGCAGAGGTTCCAATAGTAGTATTACAAGTTCTTTCTTTCCCCTCCCCTTTCAATAAAAAAAAAAAAGTATTTTTCTTTTTTAGGCAAACAGGAGGAAAAATGTACTAAAAATTGGTTGCTGAAAAGACAAGAAAAATGATAAGGGACCAGTGTTTTATTTAAGAAGATAGTTTGGATAAATATTATGATAAACATTATATTAATTGTTTCTTAGCTGGGCATAAAGGTCCCAACATAACCAATAGCCACAATGAAGAATGTCATGGCTTGGGGATAGATGTAAAAGAAGTAGTAGTTCTTCCCATAGGCGAAGTCCCAGCACGCACATATAAAAAGGTATACCGCCATTCCAAGCTCTGGAAGGAGAATCCTGATGAAGAGCAATTGCTAGATATAACTCGTCTTCAATCATATAAAGAGCCAAAAATTTAATCTCACATAGAAAAATTTAATAAATTAATACATTTATATAAACCTGCAATATGTAAATTGAATCGTTTCCAAAATGAGCAAAGGAAATACTCAGAATTTGTTGGGACGTTGGTTAAAGTCACTGACATTGGTTCAAACTATTTACTCACATAGATATCCACTCAACAAAGTAGAGAACTGACTAGACCCACATGAAGATAATTAAATAAATGGTTTTCTATTAACTACTATATATAATTAATAAATTCAAATGCCAAAACAAATAAAGTAGGCAAGGTTTGTCATCTCAGTACCAGACTCCATGCTAGTGCCAACATTGTGTTAGCATGGGGCCGGTTTAGCATAATGAACGACCGTATACCCCTTGCACTATGTACTAGTACTAAACTAGTACAGTATGGTATGCTTCATATTGAACTAGTATGGTACATTCTATACCATCCGGTTCGGTATGGCACAATAAATCTTAAAAGTAGATGCCCAAATTACCTTTTGAATATTGTAGATCCAGATTTTTTGCCAGATTCTTCATCTTTATTTGCCTTTACAGAGTTTCCTAATTTCTTGGTCACGACCCATTCATTTACTTTGCCTACACCCAATAGACCAGTCAAAACTGCTTTTGTTCGATGCATGGACATAACATTCTCAAAGAAAACCCAGAAAAGCAATAGGTGGAACGAGCTGCAAACAAAGAGATAAACTTGTAAGAAGAAAGCAAAATATTCAATAGTAGAAAATTTTCTCTAGAGTTCTTCAACATTTTTTTAAAAGTTATTTCAAGGTAATTGATGAACTTACACACCTTGGAGTTCCAACTGAATTCAAAAGAGTAATTGTTGTTGGAATATAAATCACTCCCCACCTCGAAATTTTGACCTCAGGAATGAGAACTGATGTTGGTATGACCACACAATAAAATGTAAAGGTAACAATATGGGCTATAATCCTTCGAACAGCAAAAAAGCTATACATCAAATGTATTTTCCTCCATAGTGATATTTTCTGAAACATTTAAAAGAACATTAAAAAATGAGGAAACCATTTTAGAACTAAAGCATGTGAGAATTCATAGAGTTAAAAACTACTGATACTAACCGCTGTCCTTCGTATCTCTTTTGCGATCTTTCTGAATAAATTAGATGGACCACAAGACCATCGATATTGCTGATTACGATATGCCTTGAATGTACTAGGCAATTCACTATTAACCTGAAATATTTTTTTAATTGCATTTGAAAGGAGATAAAGCGGAATTTCCATTCAGCAATTCTTAAATTATCAAAGCAATATTTTCTTTTTACTCTTTTTTTTTTTTGAGGGAATATCAAGTCATTATTTTCATGCATCACAGATAACCTCTCATCTTGGCCTTTAACTGGAATAAGCCATTCAATTTATAAGGAGAACAAACATCATTTTCCAATTACCTGGTGCTCAAGTATCATACATATGAAGAATTATAGTTTCATAGTGATCTCTTAAGAACATCTATATTGGTAACAAACAAATGATTCATGTTTGTGCAGATTTACAGTGGTTTATAAAGCTTGAGTTATTTTATCCTTACAAATGTGGTATATGTGAAATGAAAAGATGTTTTCCTAATTAAATCCATCATCATTAGAGCAGTTCTTCAGTCATTGGACTCATACTATCATACTGAAATATATCTTCTTCTTCTTCTTCTTCTTCTTCTTCTTCTTTTTTGGAGCAACCTTCATACAAGCAATATTACAACAATTAGGCCTATCTAACTATTGTCACATCCAAGGTTGAAATGAGAACCTCTTCCCAACATGTGCTAAGGAGACGGTGCCAACAAGCTGAAATAAGCATTATTGTTGCCCATGTAACTATAGCAAACTTTACACAAGCATGGTCAAGTACAATTTCGCAAGTAAAAAAGTTCATGATATATAATCAACTGAGAAAATGAGTGGTATTGTGGTTAAGGTTATCATGGTAATACCAAAACAACAAATGTAATATCAAAAACTTGTGTAAAAACTCTTAGCTGTGGTCAGGCTGTTAGCTGATTATTCCATTCCATTGGACAGATATGTCTTTGCATCTTATTCTTGATACAGCCAAGGGATGATACATGTTTCGTGTTAAAAATAATAACAAGTAGGAACACAACTGGAATAAACAGACATTCTGGAAAGTGGTTGAAATTTTATGCAAAGAGCGATATTGCATCGAAAATTTTATGTTTTCTCTAAACATGAGATGATTTTTTTTGGGTAAATATGGTGGTTATTCATCACCAGATAGGTTTGAACCTGAGATCTCTCAGGTGGACAAATGGGTGCCAACCGAGCTACCAGCTGTTTGTCTCTAAATATGATGACTTTTAGCCATAGAACTTAATGGCTTAACATCAAAATCAATCCAAAAATAATATATCTGATAAACAATCAACTGCTCTGCCAAAATCGACTAGGTTTTTTTTTATAATTTACATTTCAAATCACATTGCATCATAGCATGCTGAATTCTAACCAAAAAAAAAAAAAAACAAACAAACAAAGAAAGAAAGATCAAGCATCCAATTATACATAACAACAAAATCAATACCTTGACGTTGCCTACAAAAACGAATTTCCAACCACAAAGAGTTGCTCGAACTGCTAAATCCATATCCTCCACTGTTGTTCGATCTTGCCATCCTCCAGATTCTTCAAGAGCTGAGATTCTCCAAACACCAGCAGTCCCTTTGATCCAAAAAAAACAAAAATGAGAGCATAATTAGTGTTTCTAACCATGAAATCCTCCATTTTGATTTTGCTGATTTAGTTTCCAAATAATGAAAGGAACATTGCAAATTGGCTATAACCCAGGAGTAGGTTATAGGTTCAAACATTGGTGTTTTCCAAGAGCAAACACCAATTTGGTGGTGCTCCCACAGTCATTCTCCAAAAAAAATAAAAAATAATAAAGTTATAGAGGAAACATTCATTTTATATATGTTATGAGATTGATTATGTCTAAATTCACCTTCATTTGTGCCAGTCTATATATGAAAACTCTTTAATCCATGCTCATCTAATCAGCTGATTGCTAAAGACTTTCTTTTATGTTTCAAACCGCTTGATATCTGTTATAGTCCCATATACATTAAAATCTTTGTTTTCTTGTCTTCTATTAGTATCATGTTTCCATGCAATGAAAAAAAATATGTGATGAATAATTTTAGTATAGGTGTTACTTCTTGTGCCGTTGTTAAGGTAATTGTTAACTCGGCAATCACTGACATATGTTTGTCATGTGTTTATAAGATTAAAATTTTATTCATTTATATGTTGTCAAAACCTTAGTGACTTAATTGGACTTGGAATATACCATGTTATGCTCTCTTTCCATTAAAGGAATCTACTTTTCTAGCGTGGTAACAATTACATGTCCAAAAAGATCAAACTAAGTTTTCCGTTTGTAAATTCAAACTTTAGTTATTTATTCTCTCTCCATCACACATTTGAATTCACAGATCTAATTTAGTCAATAATCATAAGAAAACATAAAGAAAATTGTCAATCCAGTATAAATGTGAGATGAATGCTACAAACTCTTTATTGCTACATCTAATAGTACCTTCATGCATTTAAAGTCAGAAATTCTAGAAATTTAAGATGATTGCTTACCATTGAAACCAAAGAAGGAGTACATCGTTGAACCAGATTCTTGTTCTACTTTAAAATGGTAATCCATTGACATCTCTTGGATCCTTGTCATCATACATTCATCGGCATTCACTGCAAAATGAGAAAAATTATCTCATGAAAAAAAAGGCAATGGTAGAATCATAAAAAGTTTTAGTTGTGTGTAAACAAAAGATGAGGAACATGTTTAATTTATTCATCTGTAACTCTAAGCAGAAAACCTTATCTGATGAATATGAACTTAGTTTAGAGTTGCACCATGAAAATTTGAATTCTCCGTAAAACTTTAAGTGAATGGCATTTCAGACTAGAAGGCTAAAACTTATGTTTTGTATTCCTCTATGAGATTATTCATGATATTAATGAATGATGATAACCCACTTTGTGCCTAATCCTTCCTCCAAAGAAGAATGAAATACAGTCAAAGTAGATGATCTCTAGTTTAGAGGAATGTATCAGTCATAAAACTATTATCCTACATATTCTGCATGCATCACATGGACCTTACAAGCATATGAAATGACAGCATTTAGAGAAATTAAATAAATAAATGGCACAAGAATATGAATGAACGGAAGACTCACAAATTGCTGAGAATAAGCTAATTAAGTCTTGCCCTAGAGGATGACATTGTGTTGAAACATTACAAACTGAAATATGGGAGCTCCTACTAGAAAGGTTTTAGCAACAGTTTCTGTGTAACCCTAGAAGAGGCATCTTGAGAAACATATATTACCTATTATTGTTAACATTAACGATGTTTATTATGTTATTAGTCAACAAGAAATGTAACAAGTTATAATTCATTGGTGTGACTAAGATGGAACAATAAGTTGACAAATCATCAAATTTTCTTGTACTACAAGGCAATTTACTAGTACGAGCTTACAAAGTTATTGCCAATAAATAATGCGAAAAATAAGTTAAGCATAAGCATCTTCTCACCAAATTTCCATCGAGCTTGAACTAGAGCTATTTCTGGATTATGGATAAGAAAAGGAATTGTTTGCAACAAAAAATCAGCTTCAGGTTGAAAATCTGCATCAAAAATGGCAACATAATCACAGTGATGTGCATAACTGTGCTTCAACCCTTCCTTTAGAGCACCTGCTTTATATCCATGTCTATTTTTCCTTATCTCATATTTAATGTTGATCCCTCTGTTTGCCCATTTCTTGCATTCCTGCTGCACCAAGTCCTATTTATTCAAAAACAGATCACAAAATTTTACATGGCTATCATAACTACTGAAAATAGGAAACGTGGGTGCGAGAGAGATAAAAGTCAGTTATTAACTGCTGCTAATAAGATTTTACATGAAAATCAAATCAATAAAGGGACACTAAGAATTAATATTTACATTTTTTTTTATGAATTAAGTGAGTAATACATGGTAATCCAATCTTTCAAACTATGACTCATAAATCATAGGAGATAACCAGAATTAAGTTTTGGTCAGGTTAGAGCTTGTCTAGGCCTATCTAACAATAGAGAAATTGAAACTCCAACACTTTTGCAAATTGCAACCAAAGCATAACTTGCTGAGTTTAAGAGCTAAAAAAAAAAGAAGAAAAAACTGTTCAAACAAATGAAGCCAATTCAACTTTGTTTTAGGCAACTTTAACTTAGCCCCTGTGAGGCTTGAGTCAAGTTTTATCGATTTGAACAGAGCCACCAAGTGAAGTAGGGTATGTATCTCAAACAGATGACCTAAATCGTTTTATCAATTAGCATCTAACTTGCTCATGATGAGCTTATAAGTTTACAGATTTTCTCTTTTTTCCCTAAATTACAAGCACAAGAACACATTATCTTGCTCATGATGAGCTTATAAGTTTACAAGCGCACACTTGTGCATAGGTGCGCACACTTTATCTGCAAGCTTATGCGTCATCAACAACATCAGGAAACTTGTTCTTAGAAAAGTAAGACCATGTCTATTACTAGCTACCAAGCCATATTTGGTAGATGTTGATGCACCCTTTTTTCTTTATAATTACCGACCCACACGTACCTTTGGAATAACATTATGATTTTGTAGAACTGGTTGGATCTCTTAAAATTTTTGAAAAGTGATCATGCTGGATAATTTGCGGTTCTGTATTTATATTTTAATTTGTGGTTATTACCGTGTTGCCTATTCAAGCTTTCTGGAAATCTACTTAGTTTTGGTAATATTCATCCTACCTGTGGTGCATTATCGTTAGATTGGTTTTTTGACATAGCTTTCTTGTGGGGCCAAGCTCTATTCGTGTGTGGTGGGTTGCCACGTCCCTCAGCATGTAACCTTTGGTTAAGGCATAACACGAGCATAGATCCTCTCTATACAGTGCGATGTATGTCATATATGACCATATGTAGGCGTCCATTATAAGATGATCGGTTCGATATGATGCATCATGAGTATCGTGGAGAATATGTGCTCGACATGGCACACGATGGAGTACCGTGTATATGACTTTTTTTTATTAAATTAAAGACGCCCTTCAGTTACTATTCAGTCCAATAACTCCACTTGGTGGGTTCAAGTTAGAAAAAGGACGTCCTCACGCAAGCCACCGCATGACTCCGGTCCATGACTCCGATTACCTTGATTTCGGTGTCGGTTGAGTCATCCAGCACCTGAACTACGAGTCGATTGGCTGGCCACGAGAGCCCACACGCCGCTCCAATTGAGAGCTTGTACACCTGCAAAACAACGCAAGAATTCCCAACGCACGCGCTGACCTCGGAATGACATAGAGAATGAGCATATAATGGAAGGAAAGCAGCGGAAATGCCTGGCCGACCTGCCTCTCGTTGTACATGGGAATTTGCACAAGCACCATGGGATAGGCCAAGCTGCCCGTCTCCAAGTCCTGCCCCATGGGCAACCACTTGTACCGCCTCTCCACCCGCCACCGAAAGACTTTGGCGAACAGGCTGGTGGCGCCCATCGACAGCTTCTCCGTGATCAGCATCACGGACATGATCAAGCACAGGATCTCAGCAATCTTCAGCATCGGCGCCACCACGTCGGCTCTTGTCTTCACCCATATCCCCCAAATTTGGTGCCAAGAAAAGCTCGGCGACGTCTCCACGAAAGAACACAGCGACGCGAAGAAGCCGAGACCCTGAGAATGGTATACATTGGCATCTACAGAGGAGGTAGCATTAAAACCATAAGGGAAAAGGATTTAAAGAAGCCAAAAAAATGGGAAAGAGGGATGTGGGTACCAGTAGCTGAAGGCAATGAAGGGAGTGCTATCCCTTCCATAAGCTTGACTTGTTGGTGTTCCAGTTCCACGTACTTCACCTTGCCCTTGCTTGCTTTTCTCATATTTATATATGTGAAGGCCAAAGAATTTAATCGATGTCATGCATCTCTGTTTGCCAGGCAGGGCCACGGGAAAATGGAAAGCGATCTCGTGGTATTTTCCAAGACTGGTGGGATTATTTAATTCTTGGAACTGTACACGTGCCTGCCAAGGTCAAAGGAGAACGCCCTCTCAAGAGGAGTTAGGAATGGCGGGCCCTGCTCGTGTTTTGTGACCATGGCTAAATGTTAAAGTTAATTATTTAGACAGGTAGGCAGCCAGCTGCTGCTAGTTTTTCATTGTGAAATCCTTCCAAGAGTGAAGCAATCGAAACAACATCAAGAGCTCGTCTCTTGTTCGGTCCATGTGTCTCACGCACCTCAAACACCTTTCATTGTTTATCTCAATGTCTGGTATTTATTCTTAGCCATTGGATATCTCAATGGCAACGGTGTCGTAAGGGGTCACTGTTCAGAAAGATCTAATTGGACAGAATAGGTAATCTGTCGTATTACTTCGTGTACCATCAATTCTGGACCCGGTACATATCCATTCACATTAGTGATTGAGTGTAACACTAGTTCTTCCTCATCCCTTCTTCTTCTTCTTCTTCTTCTTCTTCTTCTTCTTCTTCTTCTTCTTATGTGACGTATAGACGGGAGACCTCAACCTCAAGTAACACTAGTATCTCCACTTCCTTTTCAGAGTCCGTCTGTTTTTTTGTTATTCCAATCAGAACACGGATAAGCACATCAACGCAACTCATCTGAGAAGAGATCTGAGCCCAAAACAAGCATCCAGCTGCAAGTCTGAAACCTAATTTTGTACTAATTCAGCTCATGTTCTACCATGATATAATCATATGGATTCATTGTAAGATAAAACAATTCTATATATTCATGTTGGAAATTATTCTTATCTTGAACTTGCTATATTACTGCTAAATTGATCTTACATCAAGATTATAAAATAAATATATTATTTAAAAGAAATTTTAAAGATTAAAAAGGGCTTGTCTAGATTGAGAACGCCATTCTAAGAACACGATTTGCCTGGGTTTGTAGCAATCCCATCTCCAAGGTACGGCGATCCCATCCCTAACGTACAACCATCCCCAATGAATATGGGTTTGTAGCAATCCCATCCCCAAGGTATAGCGATCCCATCCCTAATGTACAACCATCCCCAGTGGCTTCCTTCAAATGCCTGAATGAGGAAAAAAAAAAAAAAAGAGTAAAGGAAAGAAGAAATTGGAGCATGTTGAATGATCCATAATAGTCAGATCTAGAGACAATATATAGACTCTATCTAGGGATCGAGGAAATGCTACAATTTCAATGAGATATGATGTTTTGAAACATCGTATTTCTTCAAAAACTGGCATTCTTTTCCAAAGAGCTGGAAAGAGACATCATCTTAAAAGAGTTTTAAAATTTTTAAATAATTATAATTTAATGATAATAAATTTAAATCTTAATTTTTTAAAAAAATCAAATTTCAATAATTCCCCATAAAAATTTACATATTTTAAAAATTATAAAGAAGAATACTAGGCATCTTATAGATGGCCTTCAAACTTTAACCTCACTTAGTATTGAAAGTATCCATCCAAAAGAATCATAGGGATTAGATCTTCAACTAGCTCCTTTAATTTAGACTTACACTCATCACACGCAATATTGATCAAATGGGTCTTTATATGATCATTACCATTTAAAGGCCTTTGCTAAGTATTTTGATTTTTCATGAGAAGTTTATTAGGATTACTCCAAACTCCTAGTCGCGATTATAGGACAATTCTCATAAAGGTAAGTTCTTCAAGGATATTTGGATCTAACATTCTACAGATTTTCTATCTGGAACTTACAAAGAGTATAACTCATCATTTTCAAATTTATTTTATCACTGATAATATTATGCCCCAAATTCAGGACATAATACGATTATATTACCAAAGGATACAACCCTCGATAATATGAAGCCTATCCATCATAATTAGTTAAAATTCATCATAATTAAAATATAAATAAAGATTCAATTCCATCATTTCTTAAATAATTAAATCAAAATTAGTTTAGAGCATCTGGACCTTAAATCATATATATCTCAAAATTTATAAAATAATTGACTACAAATTCATAGTTATTTGATAAACTAAATTCATCCATAAAAATCTTCAAGCTTGCAATGCAGACCTCCAAGCCTAGATTCTTCATCGTTCTTAATCTTAATCCACTGTAAAAGAAAAAAAAATAAAAAAGATATGAGCTATACTAGCTCAGTAAGTATAACCTACATTTTCTTACCGGATCAAGCATAAATTTTTCTATAATAATGCATTATTTCAAAAATAATAATTATAGCAAATAAAGCATTTCATAGAACATAATATAAAACAGGTCATAAATCAATCATGCATGCATAATCCATTAAATTTCATAAACATGATTTGTAAATCATTCTTGATCATATGTTCATATCATATTTTAAAATCTTGCTCACAGATATTCGTACTAAGATCATCATTATATCCATGATAGGGCCATGTGTCTTAATCGACAGGATTCTTATTTCTTGTGCTAACTTAAAATCCATTGGTGGGATCATATTTCTTATGGATGCTAGCTCTGAATGTCAATTTTTTCAATAGAGATTCATTCATAGGTATCTGAGAGCCTTTGAAATCTTTATATATTTTTTTTAAAATATACTTATCTTAGATGGAAAAATATTTAAATTCATACTACATAAAATATGCTATTTTCATAAAATATATTCATGAAAGCAATGATCATAATAAAATATGATTTTCATACCTCATATGTTGATCCTTATTTTATGAAAAATATGAATTTATAATGGCAGTTCATTTACATAAAAAGACACAGTAATTTAAAAATAAATAAGGAACGTAAGATTCCACTTATCTTGCTCGTTCTAGATCTTTAGACTTCATAGGTGTTCCTATTTAAAATATTAAAAATATAATTAACTTTCTATCTGATAAATTTAATAAGATTTAAATTATAAGGAAAGAAAATTGTTGGCTGGATGTGTCGGACTGTCCAATCATCATTGCAATTTAGGATCTTTAAGCTGAGGATCAGATTTAAATGACTCGATTAAAGAATTATGAAATACATATTAGATCAAAGTCAAGATCGATCAATAGGATTCATCAATGATGGATTCTTAAGATACTAGACATGACTGAAGTGGGGTTGACATATGGCATGAATTTTAAAGTAACTTTGGATCATCCTATTAGAATCAACATGGATCCCTAGAAGATGAAGATATAACTCAGTACAGGATTCATGGATCTTCTTAGAGAAAAAAAGTCGATTAAGAGAGAGAAAGTAGAGAGAGAAAATAGAGAGAGAATGCAATCATGATTAGATTCATCAGGAATCATATCAGGATAACTTAATGTGGGTTAACTTTGATTAGATACTATAAATTTTTGGTAAAAATCAGACTAAAATCTGACCTACTGCATGAATTTCAGAGTAGTTCTCGATCATCTTGATTTCATCTTAGGTTCATTCTAGGATCCATGATGCAATTAAAAAGAAAGAGAGTAGAGCCCTAGAGAGAGAAAGATCCTAAAGAGAGAAGAATAGAGAGAGGAGAGGGAAAATTCTTTTCTCTCTCTTTTTCTTTTCTTTTCCTTTTTTCTTTTCTTTTCTTCTTCTTCTTCTTTCTTTCTTTTCTTTTCTTCTTCTCTCTTGGCTGAATAGGAGAGGAAGGGGGTGGCTAGTGCTCCAGCAGGGTGCGGCAGCACAGCTGGAGGTCCGACAGTGGGTAGTCGATGGTGAAGGTGCAAAAGAGAGGCCAACGGCAAGTGGCGGTCATCAAAAAAAATAAAGAATCCAAAAAATAAGGGATCGCCTCTTTTTCTTTGATTTTTTGGTCATAGGCCAATCACCGATAGCCAAGACTTTCAAGGTGGATAGCTGGCAGGACGGCGTCAGTGGTTGAAAAAATGAGCAATAAAGCTCAGTTAAAATAGAAAAAAATAGGGACTTCATCCGTGAGACTTTATCTGACGAATTTGATGACCAGTGTGCGGTCATGCACAAAGACATAGAAAGAAAGGAAAGAAAGAGAGGAGGATGATTTGACTTACCTTGGGCTCCAATAGCTTCTCCAATGAAGTATTTTAGCGAGCATAAGGAAAGACGTCCATGGCTTCAACGAAAAAAATAGAGAGAGAAGAAAGAGAGAGAGCCGGTGATGCTCGATGACTTTGAAGAGGGGAGGGAGAAGGGTTTTATAAAGGATCTCCTAGGGTTTGGAAAGCCCTAGGAGTCCAAATCCTAGTCAGCTACGGGAAGAAGAAGACTCCCAATGGGAGTCTTCATTCATTTTCATTTTTTTTTTTGTGTGGACCTAACTAGCTTAACTCAGATAGGCTGGTCCAATTTGGGCAAGTTATTACATATAAGAACACTCATCATAGAGATGGAGGAAGGATACTTCGAGAATGTGCTCTGGTATGATTACTCAAGCAATTTCATTTGTACTATATTGATCTCATTCATGGGATCTCCAATCACAGGGGTTGGGTATCCACTATCAATAATCACATAGTAGGCTTTAGCCCCACCACTCTTGATGATTCCAAGACTCTATTTCTAGACAATCCTTGATTAATTGATCTGCCAACTTTTTTTTTAGACTTAACAAATTTTAATGAAATTATATTATTCCTTTAGAATTATCTTACAAATTATTTATGAGATAAGATTTTTAATCTGCTCTGTCTCAATATAGATAGTATCCAACTCTATTAATTTAGCCTCTATGGTGCTCTGAAATATAATGGTTTGCCTAAAAGATCTCCAAGCTATGGCAGTACCATTGAGAAAAAAAGAAATCCATTTGTTGATTTAAAATCAAGAGATTCAAGTGAAATTATATGTGCATTTTGATTGAATTTGTTAAATTAAACTAAAAGAAAATTCTAAAAAGTCCATTTATTCTATCAATTCTCTTAGCTATCATTTACATTAAATGGCATAGAAGATGTAAAATAAAGAATTTAATATATTTTTCATATTTTCTTAATTTAAGGAAAGATATTTCTTTCGTGAATAGGCTACAAAAAAGTAATAGTATTAATAAAATTAAATAACTGCACTAAGAATATGACAAATAACGTAACTTTATGATCTCTGCATGTTTTTAAAGCAGTAGCAATATGTATTTCGAAAATAGCTAATAATATGCACAATTACTAAAGCAGCAGTAATTTCTGTATAGAATATTAAATATGCAGAAAAAATTCTGCACAGTAATTAAAGATGCAGAAAAATTTGCATAGAGTTTAAAGCTTTCAGAAATTAATATGTGCAGAATTTAGAGTTATAGAAAAAAATTCTGCATGGATTTTTAAATATTATTAAATTTCTATATAAATATTTTAGTCAAATATCTGCATAGTTTTTGAAGATGCAGAAAAATGCTGCACGGATTTTAAAGATATACAAAAATGCATACGGAATTTAAAATGTGCAGTAATTTATTTGCACCAAAATTAAAGTTGTAGGAAACTTCTGCATGGATTTCAAAGTTGCAGTAAATTTCTACACATATTTTGAAGATGCAGAAAATTTCTGCACAAGTTTTAAAGCTGTAGAAAAATTCTTCAAAGATTTTAAAACTACAGAAAGATTTCTATAATATTTCAAAATTACAGAAAATCAGATTGCACTATTTTCAGAGTAATATGAGTTTCTTAAATGGTTAATTTTTGAAATTATATACAACTTTAAAATGATAAAGCTTTCAGATTCTATGCAAACAAAGCAAAAGTAGTTGTATGGAATCAAATTAAATTTGATAAACAACTACTGGCAATTTCTAGTATAATTACTGATCACGTTATTTGGTTGTTGGAAATAATTCTTATCTTGAAATTGATATTTTGTTGTTATAATTATCTTTGATCAAGATTATAAAATAAATAAACTATTTAAAGAAACTTTGAAGATTGAAAAAAGCTAGTCTAGGTTGAGGCGTGCGAGAATACTATCTTAAGAACATGATTCACCCCTTACGTATAGGTTTGCAATGATTCCATCCTCAAGGTACAATAATCTAGCTTAATCCAATCCTCCCCTAACCGCTGGGAGACTAATCTAAATAACATTCTTAGATGCCCAAATATTTTTTTTTTTAAAAAAAAAGAAGTAGAAAAATAGATGGTAGAGCAAGAAAGAAATCAAAGTATTTAATGATTCAGCACAATCGGATCCAAAGCATATTTATAGGCACCGTCAAAGGACTGAAAAGATACCATGATTTCGAAGAGAGATGATATTTTGAAATATTGTATTTCTTCATAAACCAATATTCTCTTCCAAGAAGTCATATTTCTTGGCATCACCTTAAAAAAATTTTAGATTTTTAAACAACTAAAATTTAGGGATAAAAAATGTAAATCTTCTATTTTTAGAAACAAACTCCAACAATTCATGCTAGCTAATTTCCAAAATGTACCTACAAAAAATTTGTGGGAGTAGCTTATTTCAGATAATGAGTGAACAAGGTTTAGTTTTATGAAAGGAAATGTAAATTTCTGCATCATGTAATTTGTTTTTCCCCCGTCTGTAATTAAGGACATCGCCTCATCGGTGGAGAAGTCCATATAGAATTTTCCTTCTGCCGATATCTTGTGTTTGTTCCATTCATTGTCTTAATGAAGTTTGTAGGCTTCCCCTCCCTTTTTCTTAGAAACAAACAAGAGTAATTGAGCGAATAAATTTTGTTGCGTGGATGATTGTTGGAGTTTTCATTCAAGTAGCTGTGAATGGCAACCTGATCAACACAAAAGATGTGGATGAATAGGCATTGGAAGCTTAAAGCTGAATAATTGAGCAAGCCAAATAGGTGCTTGAGAAGAAGCTCAATGGGAGTTGAAATAAACTTTTCCTTTTTCGGCTGCAATAAAGGCTTCTAGTTGAAAATTTTCATCCCAGGAAGGCTCTTAGTCTAATGGCAACCCTGTATCAGATGATCTTCCAACTGATTTCACAACTGGTAAGAAGTGTTGCCATGTACAGGCCTAGACAGAAATTACTGAAACCAAAACGATAGAATCTGAATTTCTGCTAAAAAAGATGGTATTTGAACATAAACGGTACTCCCAATTGTGGCAGTGCGCTTCAAGAAATTCGAGGACAGCTTCAGAAGCTAGCTACCGGAGTTGGACTGCTTCAGTATATTACACTCTTTTTTCTGTTCAAAATTTTGGCCGTTGTCTCTTAAAAAATCTTTTGGGGCATGCTCCTGACCAGCTGCGGACCTTGAATGAGATTTTTCTTGCAAATCTTTTAATGCTTTTAGAACATCATTGCATGCATAAAACAAGAACTTTGATAACATTAACAGCAATGAGGACCAGTGGCAAATGAAATATACGACTAAAATTCTCTGTTAAGAATTTATTCTTTAATATTCCTCTCATAATGGAAGTTGCAATCTTACAAATGGTCGACTCTCCTGACGCTGAATGAATGCTACTAAAAAATTTAAAAAAAAAAAAAAAAAAATCGTACTTGTCTAAGTGCTAGCTTTGTTCCTATTTGACGGAATGGTTGTCTCTAATTCTGCAACAACAATGTAAATAAATTTGAATGAGAACAATTGTATAAAAATGGTTATTATGGCTGTGAAGCAGCTAGATCCTTCGACACGCTCCATGTCTATATTTGGCTGTGCAACTCGTTAGGAACCTGTAATGTTAAGAACCAGGAACATGGATGCCAACGTAACCAAAGCCTATTATAAGAAATGCCAAGCCTTGGAGGAAGAGGTAGACAAAATAACCTTTCCCCTCATTTGTAAGGTCATAATACCCGCAGAGTAGAAGGAACACTCCGAGCCCAAGTTCCGAGAAATAGAATCTGGCATTCAAACCATGAAAAATCATCTAAAGTAAATAATGATGCATACGAGGAAATGCTACGAGTATGAATACAATCACAAGCAGATCCAACACAGGGTAGAATGGTGCCACATTCACCATACATACATGCATGTAAGAGAGACACACACATATGCATGTACATATACAGTTCAACAAGATCACCCCACATTGTGTTGCCATATTTAGTGTCATGCTAAGCCATATCAACATCATTTAATGTCAACCCCCTTTTTTTCAGAGGGAATAACATCAACCCCTGTTAGAAGGTGATTAATATCTTTTCAAGCCAACACTTTTTCGCTGCTTGTAGTATATTAAGGTCTCCATTACAAAGGCTTAGTCTAAGCTTGGCTAGCTTCTTTGCGTAAGTATGTCTAAGAGGTAACACCAATCAAATATAAAATCCTCAATAAGACCATGTTTCTCTTGTTACCAATTTTGACCATAAAAATAAGCATGCACCAAAGCAGGTAGGAATATACCCATCCCAAAACCTTGGTCGACGCTTCCTCGGTCTGTCGATCAAAGGCTTTGTCTCTGGAGCATCTCTTGGCTTCTTTGAATCCTCCATTTTGAGAGCTGGTTTTGTCTTGGGAGCGTCTCCTAATTTCTCAGTGACAACCCACTCATTGACTCTCCCAGCCTCTAAAAGACCAGTTATGGCTGCTTTAATCCGATGGAAAGACATAACATTTTCAAATAGGACCCAAAGGATCAGTAGATGAAAAGAGCTGTAACAAAAAAAAAAAAAAAAAAAAACATAACTTTTCTTTTTAACATGGTAGGTCAAAATGATGATGATGTGCCCGTGATGAAGTAAGCAATTCAGCAATTTTATAGGTGTTTTACCTCGGAGTTCCAAAAGCTTTTAAGAGAGTGATAATTGTTGGAACATAAACCACCCCCCATTGAGGAATATCCACTTCAGGAACCAAAACAGAAACTGGGATTATGACGCAGTAGAAGATAAAGGTTACCGTGTGAGCTACAATCTTTCCAACAAAGAAGAAGCTATATATGACATAGAACTTCTTCCACATAGATACTTTCTGCGAAAAGGTAAAAAAAAAAAAGGTAAAAGATTGTGAAGACCTCCACATTTCCCTTCTTTCACAACTCTTCATGAACAACAGCAAATGAAAAAAGATAAACCTCATTACGTATGATTTCCATTGCCATTTTCTTAAATAGATTAGCAGGCCCGCAGGACCATCGATGTTGCTGATATCGATAAGCTTTGAAAGTACTTGGTAACTCATTTTTGACCTAAATTACAAGTAAAATTTGATTAGAAATTCCCTCAGACAAAAGTATAACAGTTAGAAAGTTGTGAAAGATTCTAAAGAATGATCTACATGTTGTTATAATGTGATACTCATCAATACCATTCTTAGATCTACATAAATTTTACTATATATGTGAATCAAAGGATATGTAACTTACTTTGATGTCACCAACATATACAAATTTCCAACCTCGAAGACCAGCTCGAACAGCTAGGTCCATGTCTTCTACTGTTGTTCGATCTTTCCACCCTCCAGCTTCTGTGATGGCAGAAATCCGCCATACACCAGCAGTCCCTAAAAGTAAAATGTAGATGTTTGACTAAAAGAAAATTTTTCATTTAAGATTATTTAGAAAGCTAGTTTATATATTATGATCAATTATATCTCTAAACAACTTAAAGAATTCAAATTTCAAGATATGACATAAAGACCTACCCATTGATATATAACATATATGGTCAGCAATTTAATTATCCTTTTCTTCAAGGATCAACTTCATTTTATTTAGATAAAAATGGACCAGATTGGATAAGGAAATAACATGTAAAAACAGCAAATGTAAAATATTGTATTGTTATTTTAACATATAATGATGCTGAGATTAATATCTTTACTACTTTATAATACCCAGTAGAGATCATGTATGTGTTCATTGAATCAACAGTCTTCCATCCTTTCTGAAGCATTCATCCACCATATCAAGGCATTCTTGCACTTGTTCATGCCTATTGCTAGTATGTTTAATAGTCTTTTATACTTTGCTACTAATTCATTAATTTTTTCATATCACATGGTTAAAAATGAGCAAAAAAGACACCGAACATTATACATAAAATATGTAAAACCATAAGATTAGTTTACCATTAAATCCGAAAAAAGCACATGTAGATTATCCTGCCTCTTGCTCGATCTTGAAGTGGTAATCTAATGACATCTCTTGTATCCTTGTCATCAGGCACTCATCAGCATTCACTGCATAATTGCGCAGATTTATCAGGATAACTCTTCAAATTCTAATAAATATATAGAATTAGTAAAATCCATAAAATAATAGAGAGGGAAAGAACTTAGTTCTCGATATTGACATGGAGCAAAAAAGGTCATTACTAACTTAGTTCTCGATATAGTTTATGTGCAGTACTTTATGATTAATTACTTGCACCACAATCACCAACTATAGTGCCCTCAAAAACTATCACTAATTACCACATTCAATCATGTAATGTCAGGATGAGGCTCCTTGTAACAGCTCAGAACTTTATACAAGAATGCTAGTTGCAAGTATTCTTTAGGTTTATTGGTCCTATATAAGTACCTAAGGTCTTTTGGTGAATAACCAGCGTAGGGACTAAATACATACAAGTGGAAGTCCTTGCATATCCTCCGAGTTTAAATTCTTGCATTCTTATTAGGTTAAAGATCTAAATTCAATCACAAGTATCATAAGCATCCCTTTCGTAGTTCTAATAAAACCCATGCTATAGTGCCCCTTGGTTTATATAGGTCACGGACCAAATCACCATGTAGGAATTGATCTAAAAAAGAAAGTTAGCTAAAAGATATTATTTTGGTTTTTTTATTTTATATAAATATCCAAGATTTTTTCAGTATATAATAAATATAGAACCAGATACAATACCTCTTCCTCCTCCTTTGGGAATAACAGTGCAAGCACTACCAATAAACTTACACAAGTCAAACACTTGAATAATACCAAGGTTTTGATTAGAACTTGTTACGAAATGTTGGATAACTGCTACCATTCGGTAAGCCAGTTTGAAATATACATGTTTATTACCATCATGCTTATATGTAGATCATATTAGACTCTCTCTCTCTCTCTATATATATATATATATGTGTGTGTGTGTGTGTGTGTGTGAGAGAGAGAGAGAGAGAGAGAGAGAGAGAGAGAGAGAGAGAGAGAGAGAGGGAGAGGGAGTGAATGTACAAATTACATTATTAAGTATCGAGAGTAGTGGTGCTTAAACAATTTGAGACTTCATTATAGTTGCATTCATGAATATCGATTTGGAAATGCATTTTTATAGTGATTTAGATAAGAATTCAATTTTCAAGCAGAAACACCTATCTTATATTACAATCAAATTGAAAATAAATTAACATATATTAACATGATTTCTCCCCAAAATTAAAAAGAAGGACAAGAAGAAGAAGAAATTAATAAATGGGGAAAATAAGAAAAACCTCACCGAACTTCCAACGAGCTTGCACAAGGGCAATGTCCGGGTTATGCACGAGGAAAGGAACGGTTCTCATCAAAAAGTCAGACTCAGGTTGGAAATCAGCATCAAACATCGCAATGTAATCACAGCTTCGCACAGAGCTATGCTTCATTCCTTGCTCCAGAGCACCGGCTTTGTATCCTCTCCTATTATCTCTACATCTATGGTGTATATTCACACCATTATTCTTCCATCTTTGGCACTCCATCTCCACTAATTCCTAGCCAATTCATTAAAGGAACTCATCAACTAACATGAGACTTGAATCAAAAAGCAGAGAAGATGAGCAATCCAATATTCACTCCTTGGTATGATACAATTATCATTCAATTCGATTTGCTACAAGAAAGTCACCAAGCAAGAAAAAAATGATGCACCCACCAGTAGGACTGGTAATGGGCCGGGTTGGCTCATACCCATATCCATCTTGCAAGTGAAAACTCCATATCCATACCCGATCCATATCCATCTCGGATCGGATCGGATCAAGTAGAGATGTGGATCAGATCGGATCGGATATGTTAGAGGAACTGATCGGATGGGATCAGATCGAGTATATATAAATAATATAAAATTATCATAATTTTGAATAAAGGATGTGTATCAAGGTTATTTCAAGTCGGATTCGAGTCGGGGCATCTAAACCCGCTTCGAGTATTTTTTTAAAACCCATATCCTTTCCAAATTCTAATCAGATCTGATAAAATCCGTTTCATTTGGATCGGATTAGTTTGGATACTCAATGGGTTGGATAAAATTGTCATCCCTATTCACGGGTGTCTATAAACCCTATTAACATGTTAGAGTAGTTAATTAAACGAGAAGCATGAAGAGCGCCCTCTGCGCGTTAACTTGAATTCTAGCTCACATGCCTCCACTCAAGTCCGTTAACGAGATCCTCTCCAGTCCCGCATATCAACCATAAATGGCTCAACGGACGGTGCCATGTTTGGGCCGGGGCCATGGTACAGGCTATGTGAGCAGTACATGGATCCCTGTGAGCCAATCATTGCAAAAGCCCAGTTAAACCATGGTCCTTTATATTTAAACGAGAAATTCTTCATGCACCGTGAGGGTGGGACCGGGAGGTGCGTTGGGGGAAATTTAAAAAAAAAAAGATGGGGAGGGGGGGGGCCTCCATGCATACCAATCATCATGCACCGTGTAGCTCGTTCTGCATGGTGTTAAACATCCAGGTAGAGATCCACTTGAATAGATTGTAACAGGTGAATAATTGAACCCTCCAGTGATTTTAGAAACTTGCAAGGAACCTAACTCAAAAGAGACGAGACATATAAACCGGTCCCTCCGCGACATTACCATCCACCTCATCTAGAGGATCCAACCAGAGATGGTACATATCTCACGATACATTATATCCTGCACCATATACATGCCAGTCATGTCATCTCATTCCCATGGAACAGTTTCCTTACAGAAACTTACAAGAATAAGACAACATGATTGGAATCATTTCTAATGTCTCGCACCTTCCAAAAGAATCGCTAGGTGGCAATTGAGCAATCCACCGTACGTGGTAGGTGAATAATTGGATCCTCAAATAATTTTCTGAACTTGAAAGGAGAGAAAATGCCGTCCCTCCCACGTTACCATCCACCTTATCCATGGGACCCAGGTTGAGTTCCTGAATGCGTGCCTGTATACGTGCCCGTGTTTCAACCTTCAAAAAATGGCAAGGTGGCAAGTAATTGAGCAACACCTGGATCTTGTATGCTATATTTGTTGCTTTGATTTTAGACAATTCTTGAAGCATCTCACGTCAACCAGTATTGGACTTTCATTCAGTGCGACTCACGACCGAACAAATTAGACCAGCTTCCAAAAAGACTTGGGTGTCAGCGACAAAAATCTTTGTCCACAACCTTGTAATTGGGGAAGGAGCATGAACTTAAGTTACGGTGGGTGAATACTCAAATCAAAATCCAAAACCATGCATAAGATGATCACATTGTGCACGGTCCACCGCGCAAATGCGTTTAAATAAACTGATTGATTGGTGAGCCAAAGCTCAAAATGGGTACATAATTATTAAGATTATCGAGATCTTAATGACTTTAGAAGAATTTTTAATAGTTCAAGATATTAATTGTTTAATGAAAATCTAATCACAAGAAATACTATCAATATTTACTCACTAATGTTTTAAGTCATCTGACTCTAATAATAACTGAAAGTCTGCACATGTAATGGGGGAATGTAGAGGAAAAGTATTTCATGGATGGATCTAATTCTAACATTGAGAGCGAGGAGGATGTGAGCGGAGTTGGAAGGTCGCAGAGGCTGTCCTTGTGTTAGTATTGGACTGAAGCTTTCAAATTATATATATTACCACAAGACCTGATAGTCTTTGCTAAATTTTGTGTGAGGCATTATATGAGTAAAAACATAACTCCCGAGTAGTCTTAATTAACCGTCTACGTTAAAATGATAATACTGCTGGTGTGCCTTAAAACCCGAGCTAACTTCTAAACTTATCTCTTTATCCTCTGTGTAGTATGAATGATGGATGGAAGAAAAAAATGGATATAAAAAAAAGGATGGACGATAGAAAGAATGGATGGAACTTGCATTCATCCTTCGATATATTTGATAAAATATGGAAGGATGGATTGAAATAATTCCTATCTCTATTTGGTATAAGAAGGATGAAAAGATGGATTACATTTACTAAACTATTCTTTGATAAAAAATATTATTATTTTTAATTTATAATATTTATTTATATTCAAAAAATAAAGCATGTAAACTTATAATCTTTATAATTTATAAATATATAATAATGAATAATTTTATAAATTAATTATATATGAATAAATTTATTTATATATTAATTATATAAATAATTTTAATTACTTATTTATAACTATAGAAAACATGTATTAGAATTAAAATAATTAGTAATAAATTTTAATAATATATGGTAAATAGTATAGATAAAATAAAAATAAATAAATAAAAGGAATAAAAAATATCAGAATTTTATCAAAAAATTAATCAGAGGTGATTTTGTCATTAGAGAAATCCATCCTCGCATGCTCTATCTATTCTTCTTCGCATCCTTGCAAGGAAGGATGCAAATTAATGGACTTGAATGGATGGGCAATCATTTTTTTTCATTCATATTTTCTAAAATATTTTGAATCAAATAATTGGTGAGAGCTATCCATTCTTTCTCTTATGATCCCAACTAAAGAGGTAGTCTCTTGGGAGGTCTTCAAGTATTTCTATATCTTTTGTGCATGCGGGGCTGCAGACAATTAAAAAAAAGAGAAATTTTTTTGATAAAAAAAAAAGAAGAAGAAGGGTTATCATCCAGCACTTTATTTCAAAGTAGACACTTTACATCATGGTAGAAATGAGCTGTATGCTTACATAAACAATAAGACATCGTTACAAGAAACCAAAGCTAAATAAAAAAGACCTATGATGGCTAACTAAAATAGAGGGAGCATGGTTCCTAATTCTATAGGGCCTGAATAAAAAGATCCAATGCAAGCTATCTCACCCTATATTATTAATCATCCTGCTCAAAACAACACCATCTACTGATTTGATCCTCTCTCTTAGTTTTTTCAGCATCATGTTGGAGCCACTTTTGTGTTTGCGGCTATTTAAAAAAAAAATAAATTAAACGACCGTTTCTTCTATTCGTGTTCTTTTATGGGAAATCGTGCGTCCTTAATTAATTATCACTCTCCCACATGGCTTGGAGTCAGAGTAGGTAGTCTTTGAGAAGAAATTGGATTCGAGTTCAGGGAACAAGTGAGATCCAACTCACTCCCATTTGTCAATTGTCATCCATATCACACTACTTTTAGCCTATCAACAGTGTGAATTCTCTGGAATCCACCGAAAAGCTGCCGAGGGATCAATGCTGTTTCCCATGTGAGTGCAGTTCAATGATTCCCTCCTTCTATTCCTCCTCTCTCTCTCTCTCTCTCTCTCTCTCTCTCTCTCTCTCCCCCCCACATTTTAGCCTCCAATAATTAGAATAAAGGTATGGGAAAGAAACACAAAACAATATAAATTTGCTCAAGTGAAAGCAAGATCATGTCGCTTTTTTGCTTCTTCATTAGCTAGAGAGGAGTGGTTGGATGTGCTGTTCACTACATTGTCAACAATGTCTCTGTTCAGAGTTGAGACACATACCTTAACAACAGGGTCAGTAGAATCATCCAACACTTGGATTATTATTCTATCCAATGGCCAGTCCAAACCACATGCTGCCCCAATGGAATGCTCGTATACCTTTGAATTAACAACACCAAAGCTTACAGATGAAGTACTCAAAACCTATAGAAGGAGAAAAAACAGAGGGCTGTTGGTTTTTTTACCTCTTTCTCGTTGTACATGGGTATCTGAACCAGGACCATCGGAAAGGCTACACTGCCCTTTTCCAAATCTGGCTCCATGGGTTCCCACTTGTATCTTTTCTCCGGCGTGAGTGCGAAAATCCTAACAATGAGGCTAACCATGCCGACATAAATCTTTTCAGTAAGGATCATCACCGCTGCGAGCAAGCACAAGAAGATGGCAATCCTTAGCAGTGGCACCACAACTGCCACCCTTATCTGATCCCAAACAAAGATAAGCTGCTCGGCGATGCGGCCGTTGTCCATCGACGCACCCAAAACCTCCCATGCTTTTGCCAATTGCCTCTGGACATCACCAGACGGTAGTCTGATTACGATTGATGGAGATGAATTGCCTGCATGCATTGGGTTAATTCCAATCCGAGTTACGTAAAGGAAAGAAGACTTGGTATCGTCAAAGAAGATGTATGAGCTGGTGAACTACCTGTTTGGAGATTTGATGCCACATTGGCTTCCATTCACTCTTTTAGCTGGAAGGACGGCTCAGATGAGCTCCTCTAGTAGTAGTGGCTCTCCTCTTCCATGGGCTCTGCTCCTCTTATGGCTAGCTCGGCGAGGCCTTTTTTTTGCCGGCGTGTTGCACGCAGTGCGCAAGGCTGCGATTGACTTCGGGTTGTGAGGTCTACTGAGAGAAGCCATGACATAACTTGTGATTAGAATAATAATAACGCGTATTACTGCTCGTTCTTGGAGGGGCCACCTGGACTTATGAATGGAAGAGGGACCGAGCACGTGACTTTCCTCCCAGGGTCCATTTTTTTTAAAAAAAAAAAAAAAATTCTGATCTTATTCTTCTCCTAGTTTTAGAGAGGACTAATGAGGCACTTGGTGTTCCAGGATCATCAGATCTGTAGTCCCAGGACAAATTAAGAACATGTGGGTATGTTTCTGAATAAAAGAAACATACCCACATGTTAGTTAGATCACTATTGTCCCCTAATATCACAGGCCTAAAGAAAGACTAGGGAACTCTTTTCCTCCCTTTCAGTTTACCAAGTATGCGATTCCTTTTAGTATCGATTGGCAGAAATTAACATGGATGATATCTTGTAATCTTGCCAACCGTACTTTGGTCCACTGTTCGCCACCCCCTTCCTCTGCTTACATAGGCTTGGGGGGAGGTGGTTTGTTTGGAAACGAAATATGGCATTCCCTCCATAAAAATGTTATTGTACTCCCAAATCCCAATTAGAGGTTATTGACGGTTGTAAAGGAGAGGGAAACCAATACATAACTCTTCGTTGGATATGTATACCGAACCAGTAATTTAAAATTGATTACTGTTGTGCCAAATTGTACTCATTCAGGTTTAATTGTATCACGTCCGGTTTTAGTTGATGCATCCCTGACCTTTTGTGAAACTAGGATTGCTTTGGACCTTGCCTGGCCAAGTTATAGGGATATCTGCTATGGTTTGGATCCGTGTGGATGGGTAATATGGTTAGATTCATGTCGCAACGAGGTGGGCACCTTTATTAGATACTTCACATTTATACTCATTGTGCACACGAATTGGATATTTTCTTGCAATCATTGACTGTTTTATAAGAATTAGTTTATGAAAAACGTTTGATTTGGAGTTTTATGTTTATGTCAGTACTTGGGTGCAGTTTTTTATGCTTCTTGAGAACTTCTTTTAGATATTTCGGCAGCATATATGTGGATCGAGAACGGAGCAGGCATCAGGCTTGAAACAAGCCTTATGCCAGCCAATCAGCATTTAGGAAATAAGTACGAGCAGCAAACACTTATTCTAGTCAAACTTATCAACCAGTATAATCATTGGCTATTCGATCTACTTTTCTCGTTCTAAACCAAATGCACCCTCAAAAGAATATATATAAAAAAAAGAGTTAGATTAGACTACATTCAAGTATAGTTAAGTCTAAATCTGATCACCTCTATCACCATTGGATCACATTGCAAAAAGTCATTAACAGCCAAGTCTAGTCCGTTGTATAAAAACAAAACATAATATAGAAGCATTAAGTAATGGAATAGGATGTGCTGTTCATGCCAGAGCCTATTTTTTGGAATGCATCTGCCCATGGTCTCTCTCTCTCCCTCTCTCTCCATCCCTTATTTTGTCCAAGATAAACACTAATACCAAAATGATAAACATCTGGTCTGTGAGCGTAAACACAAATATCTCAAAAAAAAAAAAAAAAATACAGTGATAAAATTAAGACTATCACATAATAAATAACAATAAAAAAAATAAACCAAAAATTGAGAGAAGTAGGCATTAAGTACTCAAAATAAATAAAAATAAATTATATATATATTTTTTAATCACTCTAGACTCAAAATTTTTAAATTATATAATTTTAATATATAAATAATTTAAAAATAATATATCACATCCAAATGGTTGGGATCATAGAGATCTTCATTGACCATCGATGTGCACCATATGGTACAAAGCGACATTGATGCTATGAGTTATTTGGCGATCGACATCGATGCTAAAAATTAACCTCATCTAATGTTTTGGGTAAGCAAATATTTTGAATCACAAAATATAGGGCAGTTTTCTTTTCTCCAACGGTCAGCTGGATTATTAGTTGAGAAGAAATATTATTAGAGAGAGAAAGGGCGTGATACCATATCCTACATGTCTCCCTCCCTCTCCTGCCGCACCCCCCGCCCCTCAAGATTAAATGGACAAAACGGCAAGCAACCGGAGAAAATATTCACGAATTCCCGATTGCACGTTAGCCACCGTGCACGTGCTTTGAGATTTACGCTGGTCTACCCGGGCGCGGTCCGGACAATAATTTCTCAAGCAACCGGGACCAAAAAGTTACAAAGAGCATAAAAACAGGGCACGTAATACCTTTTGGGAGGCTACGCGGAGGCGCGGGGGGTCCAGATTGCCGCTGTCCGCATGCCCACCTGGATAGCCTCGTGTTCCTCCGCAAAGTTAACAGGAATTGGAAGAGAAAAAGCGAGAACAGTACAATATATACGCAAATAGATGGTCAAAATATTTGTAAAGTAAATACAATTCCCCTTGGAATAACCGGGAATACCAAGAACAATGTATCTACGTTCCAAGAAAGGTAGGTGAGGAAAAGGGAAGGTATGGGCAAATCTGGCTATAACCCACTTACACCACTGCTTGGGAGCAGGTTCCCCGCCCCGCTCCAATTAGGGGCGGTGTTTTCCGAACGGTAGACCTCGGAGATTTTTCTATGATTAGTTTGAAATAATTGGTAATGCCATGGAAAGGGCATTTATAAGCTTTCCCAAAGGGGGGTAAGTGATGTAATATTTTAGTGAATATTTTTTTTATTATAAAGGCCTAAATCCCAGCCTTCCACCCTGCATCCAGCTTTTCACTTGAGGGCTGTCTCCAACCAGAACCGACCCCTAATTTATTCCACATATGGCAAGAAATTATCTTAGCCAAGAAAGCACACCGTGGTATGTACGTAAACAATTTTGAAATCAATTAGATGAGAGGCTTGGTCGAGCTTGTTTAACATAAGAGATGAGGCCAGTTCGAGTACTAAAGAGCTTGTTGTGAAAATTATTATTGTAAAATTAAAAAAAAAAAGAAACATGAATCATGGTTGGCAACAAGCAAGTTTCATTTAATGAATGAATTAAGTATAAGTACAGATTGTTAAACTCTGCTCAAGCTTGACTTGGACTCAATTTACTTTTTCATTAAATAATGACCAATATATATGGGTGGAACATGGTTGTATCCTTCATGTGGAAGAAGGATACATCTTTCTTTGCACCCAACAACCCATAGATCATCACTGCACACATCTTAAAACATTTTAATCGTGTTTTTTATTTGTTTGTACAAATCTCAAGATGAGCTGTAGGTATTTCAGTGGCCGTTGGGTATGAAGGAAGGCATATCTTTCTTCCGCATGAAGGATACAACCATGGTCTGTAAAGCTCCAATAATTTTTTTCTTTTAATATTACAAAGATCATTTAATTAAAAATATAAGTGCCACCGCCGGTGTTTGAATCTGGAACATTCAGTGAACCAGTCGAAATAATATTTGTTGGTTAATTTATGAAGTTAAAGCTATTTAATTGTATCAATATATATATATATATATATATAGAGAGAGAGAGAGAGAGAGAGAGTGTGTGTAGCCTCTAATTTTCGTACCTTATTGGTGTACCACATGTACAAAGTATACATCATTTAGTGCAATGGGTGAGGTGGAGTCTGTAGTGCTATTTTTTGTTGTTGAATTTGGCTATTTTACAAAATATTTGAATAAATACATGTGCCATCAATTTATTTTAAAGATAAATTAGTAAATTTGAAAAAGTATCCAACTACTCAGAACCATTACAGTTAACTACGTAGGCAGCCACCCAATTTGAAAATATAGTGAACAGTACATGAGGTAATACTTGATCTAAATTTTCAAATATCCATCACTAGTAGATGCAGGAGATAATAATTTTTGGATCCTCCCCTAATACGATTTCTCCGCTGTTAGGACGGTAATTTGATATTCTTTGCCTTTAGAAGCGCTCGTACCTCTTAGAAACAAATAGCTATCGCTTGTTAAAGCCGACGCATGCCCATGTCGGGACAGAAGATCACCGTGTATTTCCCGGAAAAACGGGAGAACATCACGTCAAATGGTGAATATGTTTGATGGCTTTATATGTGAAGTCACGGCCATGATGCCCCCAGGGTAGGGAAATTGAAAATACCTGAGAGTTTAGTTGGTTTGGTGGTAATTTGGCATAGAAAATAAATTTTATATTAAATTATCATATTTAAAAAAAAATAAAAATAAAAAAGATCATAAAATAAATAATATTTCATACCAATTTTATTGAAAAAAAAAGTAAAATAAATATTACTAAAAAATAATATTTTTGTTTAAACAAAATAGTATCTGAAATTATTATTGCTTGATGAATATACCCACATTTATATTATGATAAATATATTATACTTATATTAATATATTTATATCAATTAATTATATTTATAATTAATATATTATTTATAATATATTAACATATATCAGTTTTAATAAATATATCTTATCTACTAAATTCAATATATTTATTTATCAATAAATATGTTAACAAAATTTATAAATATCCATTTATTAATAAATATTTATACTTAAATATATTAAAGTTTATTTGTAATAAGAAATATATAGTTTTAAAATACATGCTTATTAATTAATTATTAATAAATAATTAATAAATATATTATGTTTAAAATAATTATTAATATATATAAATATATTTCAATTTTAGAAATGGTTCATACCGACAGCATTTATGCAAATGGGATTACTCCAATCAGATTTAATAATCTTTTATCGATACTATTTTTTAGAGTAATTTTTTTCACTAACCAAATATGATATAATTTATTTTCCTTCAAGATCATTTTCTCATATCGATAATTTTTAGCAATCATCAATATAAAATACCAAGAAAACCCTAAGAGGTTAATTGGAAAGGTGTTTGTGATTTAGGCCACCTATGCTACTCTAATTTTTCATGTGGTGCACCTATAAATCCCATGCTCCACCTATGCCACCATGTCCCTACGGTTAAAAGCCAATCACAAATGAAGTGGATCAAAAAGAAGCACAGCGTCCAATGGGTCATGTCCGATGATCTTTTGACCACATTCTCTTTTTCATCTTTAAAGTCATGAAAGTTGTGGGGTGTCGTATGGGGCTGTCAAATTTTTAGGCGTTGTTGGGTGTAATGTTCAACTGTCAAATTTTGAAGTGTTGAGAAAGTTGAGCATTAGCCGGTTCCCTCAGTTTCATTCTCTTCCCAAACTGTCCTCATGCTTTGACTTTGTAGTTTCACTTAGTCAGAGAGATACCAAGCAATACTGGTGAAAGAAATCCTAGGAGAATACCACCTTTTCGATGCACAGATGGGACCTGATCCAAATAAAGCTGATCATGGGCCGGATTTTTATTCGGGCTTCGATGCCGGCATATTTAAAATTTGATATTTTTTATATCCAAGCCTGCACCATGATCAGCTCTATTTCGAAACACTTGCAACACAAGTTCAAATCCAAATAAATTAGGATCTGTATCCGAGAGTGCTGGTTGGCCAATCATAGCCACCTATGATGAGCATAATGGCTATAATTGGATCGGCCCACTGACCTGCTGGCCACGTATGCTGCGGGGTTCATCCAATCAAGGTCTTGCACAAATCATGGATGACCATGTTTAAGCAACCAGGCTGGTCGTATCCCCCAGGCCAAAGAAGCATACACCTTCCTTCACGCCCTATCAACCCTTAGATCATCCCCATTTTGCTTCAAGATCTATGCAGGTAGATGAATGATGAAATTTGGAGTTCTTTGAGATTTATTTAGTGGAGGACCTAACAGTTGATGAGCATGAGGAAAGACGTATCCTCCTTCCACAACCAGGACGGCTGAACTAGATTTTAAGAGCTGAAGTAATATAGTAAAATTAAATTATTATATAAAATATTGATTTAATATGTAATATGAGATATTATCTAATATTATAAAAGAAAAATTGTAGCCAATGTATTAATTAATATCCTATATGCTGGTAACTTGATAATTTATATTAATTAAAATAAAAATTGATATTTTATATTGTTACTAGAGGTGCCCAGAAACTGTGTGCGTAGGTATTTGAAAAACTAAAATTGCATATATATGCTCTTTCAAAACTTAGAAATTTATAAGTATAGTTTTTGAAATAAAAAATTTGCATTACATTGTTCTGGTCAAATGACATCCTTCAAACAAAATGGATGAATTACTTATTTTATTTGATGACTCTAAATGCTGCAACATTACTTTGTCATTTTTTTTTTTTTTAAGATTTTTGCTTATACCTCTTTAGCATGTGTTTAATTTCGTGTTTGTCCTTCAAAATAGAACTTATATATGTACAAATTTTCATAAGAAAATCTTTTTTTTGTATAAAATAAGTTATCTTTTATTTTACATAATTAACTTTTTTAAGATTTCTTCTACACTCAGGACTATCATACACCTTGCTACTAAAGAGACTTCCTCTTTAGTAGCAAGGTGTATGATAGTCATGAAATTTTTTATTCTCTTTGAACAATTTATATTTTATATTAAATTTATATTTTTAATTTAACAATGTGTAACTCAAGCATTTTTTTTACTCATCAATGGCACGTCTACTCATTGGTTTCAACCAACAAGGGGATTGCATCAAGGATGCCCATTATCATCTTATATGTTCATTTTATGCTCTGAAGTATTCTCTCATTTTTTTGTAGTTTGCAGTGCAAAATCATTTGCACCATGCATATTGGCCTAGTAGAATGGGGCCTCCAATCTCTCACTTATTTTTTGCAGATGATTGTATGCTTATATGTAGGGCAACACTAAAGGATGGAGTATGTCTTCTCTCAATTATAGATGCCAATTGCTCTATTTCTGAACATGCCATTAATGTGCAAAAATTTCAAACTAAATTCAGTCTGCATACTCCATCCGCATTAAAGAGCCAACTTAGAAGTCTATTTTAAATTCATAAAAACAATGGTGTGTGAAAGTACTTGGGGGTGCCAATTTCAGGAAAGGCCTTGCAATTATCTGATTTCACTTTTATTGGGAAAAAGATGTTATTACGGATTGATTCTATCTTTCATCGGTAGAGCAACCCTCCTTATACAATTTGTGTTGGCATTAATTCCTCTATATTCTATATCTTCTATTCTTGTTTCTATGTTTTTTCTTTATAAGTTGGAAAAGAAATTCAGAGCTTTTCTTTGGAGGCATTCTTCAAATCGATTGGCTTTTCATCTTATTGCTTGATCAACAACGTGTACTCCTAAGCATCAAGGAGGGCTTAGACTTGTCACACTAAAAACAAGACACAAAGATTCTTTGTGTAAATTGGCAATAAATCTTGTTCTTCATTCCAATTCTCTTTGGGCTAAGCTTGTCTATGAAAAGTATCTTTTTTGGGATCTTGGGAAGACTATCATAAACCCCGGTATTACTCAATTGTTTGGTCTAAAATCTGCAATGTTGGATGCCTTGCTCATTCTCAATTCATTTGGTCTATTAGCACATAGGAAGCAATAAACTTATATCTGGATCGTTGGTTGTCTATGACCCCTATCTCTCGGTGATCTACTTTTATAAATGTTGAGAACATTAACATAGTTCAGACTCTTCAAAATTTCATTAATCCTAACAGACAATGGGATATAGATAGATTAGCTAATCAATTTTCTACTGAAATGATGATTCAAATTGCTGGTATTCTTTTACCACAAGGACTTTGGACTGATTAGCTTTATTGGGGATCTCTTGGAAAAACTCATGTTTCAAGCACTGATCTATATCTTCTTATTAGTTCCTTGCACACCGATGCTTCTTCCTATAATTTTGCTTGGATTTGGAAACTTAATGTGCCAAGGAAAGTCAAATTCTTTTGGTGGTGATTGCTTTGAAATCGCTTACCTTATAAAAGTTTTCTTCATACAAGAAGCATTTTGACTGATACTCAATGCCATTGTGATTTGTATGAGGCAACTGAGTAAGATACCCAACATATTATACTCTCTTGTCCCTTCGCAGTAAGTTGCTGGATTCTTTTGCTGGATATTATAAGGCTAAATTTTATACCTCCCACTGTATTAGATCTCGTGGAACTCCTTTCTACAAACCAAATTGAACATTATCATCAAGCCTTACTAGCTGCCTTTGTTTTCCAAATTTGGCTTGCTCGTAATGATCAAATTTTCCAGCAAGTTTATATAACTCTTCATTATTTAGTTTTTAAAGTTCTAACCAACACTTTGGACTTTGCTACTTTCAATTCAGCAATAGCTCCATCATGGCACTGGGGTGGCATCTCTCAAGTTATATCAGCCCCTAATAATAACATAGTCTCTTGATCACCCCCTCCCACTGGAGCTATTAAAATCAACTTTGATACGGCCACTAATTATCCCATGGTAGCAGCCAGATATGTCACTAGAGACTCTATGGGCAACCTTCTTTGTGCTGGAGGTAAATTACTTCACACTTTAGATGTTTTACAAGCTAAACTTATTGTGACCTAGATAGGATTATCAATTGTTGTTATGAAATTTCATAGACTTAACAATACACATTGAAGGAGACTCTGCCTCAGTTATCAAATGGTTAAAATCTTCCAGAAAACTTGCATGTTAAAAGTTCCCTCTACTAGCTGATATACATAACTGGTTGACAACTACTTTGAGCTATAAAATTTCTCATATTCATCGCACAGGCAATAAAGCAGCCAACCATGCGGCTAAGCGGGCATTGGATGGAGATTTTACTCTATTTCCAACTAATGCTATACCCGACTAATTTAATGCCATTTTGCAGGCTGATAAAGAGAGATTAATAGCTATTCACACTTAATCTGAATGTCACCATGGAATTTAATTTTATTCTATATATGCACGTATTCCTATTTATAATTGACTGGGTCTATGAGCAGGTCACTAATGAAAGCAATCTTGAACCAGCCCTATCTTCTTCTACAATTATACCTGTAAACATGCTTACTTTCTTACATTTTCTATGCAGCCATGGTGCTGCCAGGTCACGGGCAGCAGCCAGCAATCAAATAAAGGAGGGGAAAGACAATGAAAGTATCAAGAGCTACCATATAATGGAAGGTATTTTCAAACTAGGTCTGCAGCAGGTGCAATTGCAAAGGTCTACAGATGTATTTTACATCATATGGAAAGGTTTTCTATAGTACTATATACTGCGACTCTTTTAGCATTATTGTCGTATAATTATGGACTACAACTGTTTGCCTCTTAATTATTTTCTCCTAAATATTATCATGACCGGCGGTTACCATCTTCTTTTATGTTTTCTTCGTTGGAATGGGCAAAATTCACTTGTAATTGCCAACAAATTGGAATTTTCTTTATGGATACTTGGTTTTATGGAATCAATAACCTGCAGTTGCTGCTTCTGTTTTAATTCTTTCACATCTAGAAAAATACAAACTAAAATATACTTAAAGAAAATTACCTGATGAAGACCTTACCATTTTTCATCTTGTTCTATCTCATCTCCTCAATGGCCACTACTTCAAGAAACTGATATTTTCTAAGGAAGCTGATAACTTCATGTTTCTGATTATATATTTTACCTTCTTTTGCTTTAAGGAATTTATATTTATCTACGCTGGTCAGACATTATATGATGATCAACAAGTTTCTCTAATTTATCAATTACAAGAACTTTATGCTGAGAGTAAAGGTTATAACTTCTGTCAGGTAATACCTCATATTAAAACACGAGACAGTATTTTGCCACTCTTTGAACTTTTATTCTATCATATGGGCGTCTACCTCTGTGTGAAAATCTTGTTGAATTGTTGTTATAGTCAGAAGTTATTCAATCATTTTCTCTATCAACAGTATCTATGTACTAACATAGAAAATGGATTTTTTGTATATCCAGTTGCTTTTCAAATAACTTATATCGAGATGAACGTAGTGCAAACAATAGCCAAGACTTTATATATTTTTTGGATTTCTGGGTTTAAACTTAGAATTGTTATTGTACAGTTTCGATGGGCTTCTAGGGTTAAACTCTTTACAGCTTTCTCTTTTTGGATACGATGTAATATGTTTTTGTTTTGGGTTCTATAGTAGATGTTTTTCTCATTAAGATACTATCTCAGTTCCTACCAAAAAAAAAAAAAGTTCAGCCATAACTATTAATTTTTGTTCATTTTTTTCTTTCTTCTCTAAATCCAATAAGTCAACAGAAGTAGAGGTGTTTCTCTCCATTCTCACCTTCCAAGTTGTTAAAAAAATGTGTATATTTGAATAAAAATTCTCTTTATTTTCATGATTTTGAAGATCGGATGCAGCACCAATTCCATGATCATCAAGACTATGAAAACTATAGAATACATTTTGTAACTCAAAATGTGAAGGTACAAGGACTCTAGTTTGTCCAAAAGATAAATATCAATCAAGTGTAACCCTACATTCCAAGAGATTAAAGTCATAGTAAAACTAAAACCAATTTATACCTTCAATGCCACAAAGAATAATCCTTTGTGCACTGCTTATGGTGTAGAAAACTACACCATCTCATTTGATTGCACCACATAGCCATCGGTTTTCAATACATATTTAATATCTGCAGCATTTGAAATTTTGAATGATGAAAATGTTCCTTTCCAAAAATTATGACATCCCTTCAGAAAAATTATGATATACTTTCATAAAAATTATGATATTTCTATAAAAAAATATAATATTTTATTTAGATGTATCATAATTTTTATAAAAAAATATCATAATTTTTAAGAAGAGATGTCATAATTCTCTTTTCGCATATATTCATTACCTTTTTTCTTATAATACTTCTTCTTAAAAATTATGACATCCTTTCATAAAAATTATGATATTTCTGAATAAAATGCTATATTTTTTACATGATGTCATAATTTTTGTAAAAAAATATCATAATTTTTATAAATAAATATCATAATTTTTGAAAAAAAATATTTTCATCATTTAAAATTTCAAACACTGCAAGCATTAAATGCACATTAGAAAACAGTGGCTATATGGTTCAATGGGATAATGCGGTGCACTCCATGTCAATTTTATCACACCGCATGCATGTAGTGCATAAAAAATTTTTCGTGCCGCAAAACAAACGAAGCATTTAGTAAATATCACAAGGATTCTTTTCATCTGCAATCACTTGATATGCCGGAATCATTCTTTTCTCGGTCCCACATTGACAAGCTGCTACCCAACTTGAGCTTGCCGGGATCAAACCGGTCTCAGCCCTATGTTGATCAGAGATTACAAGGCGATCCTGTTCATCTCTCTCCTCAATGCACTCCCTCACCGGGCTTCCAATCGTGTTCACTGCAAGCTTAATATCCTCCAGGGGGTTCCCAGGCACGACCCACTTGTACAAGTTGCTGTCAAATATCATCTTCTGTACATAATCATCTGCACGCATCTCCACGGAGGCCCCCCTGGCTGTATCTACCATGTAATGAAAACAGATGGTGATGCTTTTGTTCCCGTAGATGAGGTGCTTTCTTCCTTAAATGGTATAAAAGAAGGATCAACCCTGCTTCTCAAACTCACCAAAATGTTGACGGCAAATGGTATATAGGTAATGAGATAATTTATCCACATATAAATTCTTCCACTTCAAGCACTAAATCAATCCACTTTTGGTCTTAAACCTGGAACTAGTGCTTTTTGGAGAGAACAGTCACAGTCCTTGGTAGCCGTTAGTACATGAAAATTTAAAAATTTAAACCGATCTGCAATCGTAAAACGATCCACATATAAACCAACCAAGGAGAGTTGAAAGGCACTACGTTACAGTCTGCCATAATTGGTCATTTGGTCCTTTCACCATCTGGGAGGCATTCCTTGTTCAAAATATGTAGTTCAGTGTTATCAAACTTCGTATTACATTAGCATACAATTGGTACCACTAAGTTCTGATTGCGTTAAGCCAATATGATTCAGTCTCGTACCATGCAATCTAAGCATATTGGCCTTTTTTCTTTTTGTTGAAAAGGAAATATGTTTAACAAAAGAGAAAAGGGGGGAAAAGAAAGAAGAAACTAGTTTGTTATTTATTTCATGTATCAGAATAAGACACCAAATACGTCAAGAGTACTTAGAGTGAGCACAAAGAATAAATAAATAAGCAAACAAACAAACAACCTTCCATCATCTCAGTGTTGATCAATTGTATACATTGATGACATATATCCTGAATCCAAAGAATGCATAAGATAATGATATCACAAACATAATATATATATATATATATACACTCCTCCCTCTGAAATTATCACATGCATCTCAAATCAGAGGATTACAATCATTAACAACGTAGCCTTTGCTCTTGACTAACAGGCATTGAACAACTCCCGTGCTAATAAATCAAGAATGAAATTGATGACCCAAAAAAATGAAAAAGGTTACTCTCATATGTTATATCGTGCAGAACATACTCCCATAAAGCAAGAACAGAATTGATGATCCAAAAAAAGAAAAAGAATAAGATAACTCTCAAATGCTACAACATGCATCCATCAAATACACTTCCCCATCTAGTTATTTAGGTCGATTGCACCTGGGGAATGCTGAGGCTCAAATTTGATGATATAGAAATGGAGATGAACAGGCAAACTTTGTAGGAATGAAATGAATTAGATTGCTCTACATAAAAACCTTTACAATCATATACCCTCTCCATCGAACTCTGCTAACAATATGGTCCTCCCCAGGATATGGTACAGAAGGGAAATCTTAATCCGAACATAATCCAGAACGCTAGTCAACAAGTCAGTTGTATCTACCTAAAATTGCCACCAACGAAGGACTCGGTGGCTATCATGTCAGAATCTTGGCCAATACTTTACATACCAATCCGTGGTAAACCAAAACCTCTGGTCAGTTTTCTTCTTGCACGCTGGTAAAATCCTCCTCTATAATTCTCAGGAAGCATAAGAAGTGGCATGCCATAGAAGAAAAAATCTGTTCTCAAGCAAGCTCAAAAACATCCTCGACACATATTACTCTCCACAACATGTTGCCCGATGTGTCTCCTGGAGCTTTCCCCATAGGCATAGCATCTCCCGAGGCTCCTGATAATGGGCAACCACATAACCAGCCTCACAACCTTCATTATAGACCCGCTCCTCCTTCATATATTTAACATCCAACCCTTGCTTCTTCATCTCATCTATCCATATGCCCATTGCCACATCCTCCAATTTGAACATCTGCACATGAACAATATTCTCAATTTTCAACATGCAATTTAGTTTCCCTCAAAGCAACAAAGAGAGAGAGAGAGAGAGAGAGAGAGAGAGAGAGAGAGAGAGAGAGAGAAACAAGAAAAATAAAGCAACCTAACTTGAAACAACATGCATGCTACCCCTAATCAGTAGATTTTAATAATGTATGGCATCCCACATTCTCAAAAAGCAAGACAGAAGACAAGGCCTGGCAGGCGTGAAGTTACTTCACATATCTTAATTACACCAAGAATAACGAAAGGTCAAGTACCTTTAACCGACCCCTTTTGTGCTGCTTGTAGACTGCCTTTGCAATGTCTCGTGACACAACATAGCCTGGCCCATGCGCCCAAGGAGGATATTTATTTTCAGGCCATTCCTTCATAAAAAGAAAACAGTGTAACTTCAGTAAGAATTAAAAAAAGAAAAAACTAAACCATACTAAAGCTAACAAAAATACACATGATAACAACAATACATATGTTGTGGAACTTTCATACAGTTATTTACAAATAAACCCTTTGTATTCGGAGTCTTCTTTGTGTAGTAAACTAAATGCCTATATATATTTTGTGGAAAAAAAAAAAAACAAATGAGATCACATGCAGCGAAACTAGCAAAACACCAAATATTTGAGCTAGAAAATCTAGGACAGGCAGGCAATACAGCCTGATATGCCACATGGGCATGAAGAAGTTTCTACCATTAACAAACATTTAAATATATATATATATATATATATATATATATATATATTGAAATTGGACAACACACTTAAGAGGCTAAAAATTATAACTTCTCAAAAGAAGTTAATGTTACATGGTGTTCGGACATGAAAAGATAAAAGGATTTGCATTGAGAAGTCTGGCCACCAGATACAAATCTTAAATATTCTCAACAAGGCAGTGAGCACAAGTCTCAACCTTGAGAAGTCATGTGAATAGCACCAATATTAGTGAAGGTTAGCTCTGTCCACAAATCTCTAGATGCCACGACAGATCACGAAAATGATGGAAATGGATCTAGAGAAAGACAAATATCTGTTGTGCTGAAAATAAGGAAAAACTTAGAAATAAAGCAAAAGTCAGTCTATCAGAAAAACCTCCAGATGGGGCACCATTTTACTAGATAAATCACAAGTTTATCTCGAAAGTCAAAAGAAGTTTCCAAAACAACAGCAAATTACGTGCTGGTTATGCTTGACAGAAATTGCACCATGCATTTTGAAAATTAGTCTTCCTCCATGGTGTTTTCTCGTTGGCAAACTACTTGATAAGTAGATATCAGCATTGAAATTACCTCATGACTTATATACCATTTGCTGTCAACATTTCGGTGAGGTTGAGAAGCAGAGTTGATCCTTCCATATAGTAGCCCACGTGTGACATTTATACTATTTAAAGAAGAAAGCACCTCATCCACACGGACAAAAGCATCATCATCTGTTTTCATTACATACTTGGCAGATGCAACTTCTGTCTGTTGGACCAAATGAAATAACCAGTTAGAACATAAAAAGGAAAATATCAAATAAGCCAACAAAACTACTGGTTCTTCAATAACTGAGGTGGGAATTTACCCCGTAGATGCAAATGGCAATGGTTTTCCAGGTAATTAGACTATAATAATCAACAAATGGCATTAACTGGATATCTCCATAGGCCTGCGCCTCATTCCAAAGTTCCTCATTCACCATTTGGTTTTTAT
The DNA here is from genome assembly GCA_006176705.1 of Cocos nucifera. NCBI lineage: Eukaryota > Viridiplantae > Streptophyta > Magnoliopsida > Arecales > Arecaceae > Cocos > Cocos nucifera. The sequence goes on from QRFJ01000014.1 coordinate 680,886, forward strand.
GCTGTGAAAAAACACAAAATACAGTTTAAGGTAACTGTTTGTGGAAGCTTTCAAAACTAGCCTATTATATAGAAGGACAAATAATTAGGAATACATATATATAACAAAGAAAACTATAAACAAAAGGGCAAATAACACTGGAGGCAAATTCGCTATCATAAATGAGGGTAAAACTTACGTCACATAAAAATGAATATTCATATACTGAACAAAATCTGGACACTCATAATGATTAAAAGTTGCCTACGCTTCTAGAATCAACCTAACTTGCAAGGTTGTTTCTGCAGTATGAAGCATTAGGCCATTCAGATATGAGTGCTATGATTATACAAAGAGGGCACAACTTTAACATTTAATGTGGGAACAAATGGAGGAGATAGGATAAACTGAAAAGTAGATATGTAAGTTGGATAGTTAGGAAAGCATGTAAACTACACAATGGTGAGTCAAGCATTTTGAGCAGTTTGCAATTAACAAGTCTAAGGTGTATGAGTTACTAATTTCCAACTAATTTGTTGTAGTTCAGCAGTCTTAGAAGGCAATAAGTCAGATGCTCTCAAGAAGCGAGAATAATGCAGCAAGCTTAATATCTTCTATCCTTACTAAGCCAACAAAAAACCGCACTGCTACTGCACCAGACTTCACAGCATCATATTGCATCCATGTTCTTCGAACAGCCATCCTATGCTTGAAATTGTTTGCGGTGGAAAAGATACCAATAAAAAGATCCACAGCTTTATGAATGGGCATAGGTGGCGACTTTAGCATTTCCAAGTCCATTACATGATCTAAATCTTCAGATGTCGGTAAGCCGCTTGCTAGGACAGATATCAAATTAATGTCTCCTGAAATCCTTGCTTCACTTACAAGCCATGGCTCCAAGCTCTGACAAGACAAAAATTTGAAGATGATTAAACTAAGGTGGCAGTGGCTTCCAAGACTTATATCAATAACTGAACAGAGACAAATGGATATATTAGTAGTGTTAGTACTTCTCGGTAAGCAAAGGATGTTATATGCTTCCCGTCCACTGTCATTTGGATTCCCTCCACTCCCACTCGAAGAGTAGCTATAGCAAGATATCCTTGCTTAAATGGAAAATATCTTCTAGGTTTTGCACCCTCTTTTGTGCTAGAAGGCTGTCTTGATGCATTAGAATGCCTAGATGCAAAGATTCTTTTGTCATCTTTACCCACCATTGCACTACACTTCTCCAAGTCATCCACTGCAAGAAAAAGAAGTGATAAAGAAAATCACATAACAAAAGATGGATTTCAAAGAAAATTCACAAAACAAAATAAATATGAAAAAAGGGAAGCAAAGGGGTATTAGTTTATATAGCACAGGCTTATTCTCCAGCCTAATTGTACCAAGTCATCACATATTAGCACCCACATGATGAGTTCACTTAGAACATATTGGGTGCCTTAATTAAGGAACAATGGGCATATGGTATAACAGCATCTGATAAGTGAAATAAGTTGTTTAATGAGACAAAAGCTGGGTACGACAAGAAAATAGAGGAACAAAATTGACAATTATACTTTTGACCCTGTACGCAGACAATTACGATGAAGAGGTGGTGCTAACCTTGGTCCTCGAACTGGGGAGTCAAAGCAGGAAAAAGTAAATTGAGCTCTCATAGGTTCTGATCTAATCAACTTATTTGGGAGGTACATCTCATTGATCAACAAGGTTTATGACTACACATGTGTGTGCCTGCATAAAAGTACATGTGCAGCTGTAGACAGACACTCTTAAGAACCAAAAAACCACAGAACATAGTTATGTTTAGCGCAAAAATGAATGGTGGTATTTAAAACAAGAATCCACACCACTGGTTATAAACATTGAACTTGTATATCTAAATATCCTTCTATGATTAGGGTCATACAATCTATCATTATGGGCATCCAAGGTGTAAGCTCATACAATCAGGAAAGAATCACCTATAATTCCTCCACTATCGGAACAGTGATAATCTGATGTAGGAATTATTTTCGTCTCAAAGGTGCAGATCGTAAACCAAAAGTTCTAGATAAGAATACAAAATTTATTGTGAAAACGTGAAGATTCCTGGTATTTTTTAAAAAAAACTAAAAATGATATTATGAAAATCACAGCACAATGATCCCATTATTTCGAGGAAATCTTACATGAAACTTATTATATCACTACTGCAAAAGAAAAAGTAAAACTCGATATAATATAAATTATAGAAGGTAATTAATAGATGGACAACATGCACAAGAACCAAACAGAAACTGGTTCAGCGAAGAAGAAAGAAGTAAATCAAGCATCTGAAAAACTAAGGGATCAACCAGAATTTCATTATGTGCAGGGATACCATCATAGACAGAAGCCAAGAAACCCATAAAACAGAACTTTAATCATGATTAGAACTTCTGCAAGCAATCAGTACCTTTCTTATCATCATCGTAATCTGGAGAAGGACAACGCTCCTCTGCACCCCAATCATGGGCTACAGTCCACGTATTTTGGACAATTACTGGATCCTCGGTAATTTTGTCACCATGCAAACGAACATTGTAATGCAAAATAATGGGAGGATCTGGTTCTCCTGGAAGTGCTGTTGCTGTTAAATCGATACGGAAATTACCCAGAAGGCCACCAGGAGTGCCAATAAAAGTAATGGAAGAACCCTGAACCAGTCCACAAGGAATCTTCAACTTAAAAATGCCATCACCAAATTCTGAAGCATTCATTCTTCTAATAGAATATGGGCACTGCTTCTCTTTTATTTTCTGGTGTGCACTGACATTTCCAGAATTTATCAGTCTTTCATCTTCCACTGAGACCATAAGGCTTTCCCATGCAGTTCCAGCTTCCTTGATAGCCTCAACTGCATGAGGCAAACCCTCTACCTGACTGATTAAGTGGTGCAAATGGTACCAAGTCTGCAGAGCTCGTAGCTCTCTGTCAGAAAGATTTCTTGGCATAAAAAGATCGGAGACTAATGTATCAGCTGGCACTACTTGGGACCCACTTTCTGGATTTTGAACTGCAGGTGGATCTCCGATGATCAGCCACTGTTGATGGTCAGATGAATTGCGAGAAAAGGGATTATAAAGTGATGTTTCCGCCAATGGATTTTCCATTATCCCATACCTCAAAACCAGCAATGTAAATAAAAATACTAATATGACACATCCAGACCACTTCTTCATCTTTCGCAAGACTATATGTGCAACAATGCTTTAGATCTTGTATTCCAATGAGAATAAACTTCTTGGGAAATGAATGCATATAAATCTAAAATGAATCATGTATGTGAGAAGTCGATTTCAATAAGTCTTAAAGTCATCCAATGAGAGCAGTTCTGCGATGCCCTGCAAAGTGGACTCCAGCAATGCATCCAGCCAACTTTTCGTCTGGATCCCTGATTCTTCAATAGCGATCAAACCAGCAGGCTTGCTGTCAGAAATTATAATTTGCTAGGCACCTCAATGGCAATACCACCCAGTAATACTGTCAAAACTGTAGTTCACCTGAAGGTGAAGTGTCCAAGGAAATCAACATGGCCAACCTTCACTCAAAGCATCTGTTCAAACAAATAAGCAATATTAGAAAGACAAACTAGAAAGTTAGTACAGGAAATAATCATGAATTTATATAGTTAAAACAGTGAACAGCACCATGATTATTTACATGGGGTTAAGAAAGAACCAAATATGATTCTTAAATAGCAAAGATGGTCTGCACGAGCTTCCAACTTTGTTAGAGGAAGCGAACAGAAAACAGATTAGACCTGCAAGCCAGGGATTACAATCCTCAGGTATAGACTTTCAACAATGAAAACTAGCACAAAGCCCGCGCAATACACAAGATACCTTCTTTAATTTAAAAAAATATCATTTTTTAAATATTATTTTATCATTTTTTTAAAATATTTTCATGTATATGTGGCGAATGTACCACATATAAACGTGGTGGATGGAGGCTCTATCAATCCAGAGCCACGTTATATATATGTATAAGATTCTCTCTCTTACACTTCATATGTTTAATTTATTTCCCATGAAACTTATATTTCCAAAAGGTATTTCTATATATTGCTGGAAATTTGGAACGAATAAAGCTATATGAAATAACAGTAACAAATTCTCTCGTAAATACAAAACCAGATAGGTTCAAACATTATCCAGTTAATATGATTTCTAGTGGTCAAATTAGCTTTCAACCTAACTGAAACAACTAATGTCATTTAGTTTAAAAAAAACAACAATGAAATGAAATAGCCTCCTGAATTTCATGCAATCAGGTAAATTGTCAGTTCACAAATAGAAAGTGCAACAAACCCGTTAAAAAAATACACGAATAATATCCATGCACCCACCCCTAAAATTTTCTACTAAAAATACAGAGAATCTAATATCAGCCAATCATTGTGAACCATTAATACTAAGCTAACCCCTAAAAATCATATCTCAATGCATACTTCCAAACTGGAAAATGGTAGCTATATCATCAACAAACAGATTAGTTTCAGATTAATTTGTAATTTTAAGAATACTACTTAATCATGCCAACCACTATTAATTTTTGTGGTAACAATTCCACTTCTTCCTTTCAATTCTCACAAGACATAACTTTTAGCCCAAGGCAGATGACACAACTACCACTCGCTCATTTCATCTACCAAACACTTTCTCTATTCCACATCTTTCTTTTTTTTCTGCAACTAAAATAATCAACCCCTGCTCTAGTTTCAAGCCCGTGTCCTTGGAAAAGTACGATATGAAATTATGAATAAGGGGTAAAAAACCAACAATCAGTAAAGAGGAGGGGGAAAAAGGCACCGTGATAAAAAGCGTCGACAATGTGTAACGCTGGAATGCCCTTAAAATTCTTCGAAACAAAAGTATTTTTGAGCCACTTCGAATCCCCACAGTACAAGAAAGAGATCATTCTTCAGAGGGAAAGCAAAAGTGAAACAGATAAGTTTAGAAGTTTTAAATTTCAAAACCAGGAAACTTTTTTAATTATTATTATTATTATTATTATTATTATTATTGTTTTAATATTTGAAAGTAAAGATGTTTTAGTCGGTGTTTGGTTGTTAAATAGGATAGAGTTCGAAATTAAATGAAAGCTCAACATAACAAAAGCGAAAAATCATTGAACTAGGAAAATCCTGCTCCAACCTTTAACAAAAATAATCAACGTCCGTGATTGAAGGAATTTTTTTAAGCTTAATGGCATTTCAAGCTTATCCAAAATCAAAATAACTGCTGGAGAAAGGCAAAAAAACAAAGAACGAAATTAACTGTAGAAATCCGATCCAATCGAAGCGGAAATTTTGCTACCGTTATCAAATCAAAAGCTAAAGTAGCAAAAAACTAAGCACAATCATCGATTCAAAGAAAAATAACGAAAAAGGACGAATAGCATTAAATGCTTCAAAAAATCATCTCCAAATAACTTTAATAGAGATCTAAATGCAGCAAACCCCATCATCTAACCTTCCCCAAGAGACAAATCTACACACACACACACACAGAGCGAGAGAAAGAGTTCTACCAAGCAACAGCTTAGTATCGACCAAATCTCGAAAGAATCCAACTACAAACAACCCCATTAGAGATCCAATTCCACCGATCTAACTAACTTACCAGCAGGACAACACGAGAGAGAGAGAGAGAGAGAGAGAGAGAGAGAGAGAGAGAAAGAGAGAGCCGTACCTTGGCATTTGCCCCAAAGAGAGAGCTAGAGATAGAGAAAAATCCCCAATGCTTTCTTCGATTCAGTTCGGCCGATAGCCAGACAGATGGAGAAAGAGAAGGAGAGGGAAGGAATGAGAGCTTGGACTCCACGCCAAAGACCGGACCGGCTCTCTATTCTAGTCCGGAGAAAAAAAGGAGCTAGAGGCTCCCAACGACAAACCAAACGGTTGCTTGCCCTGCTAATTATTTTATCTACCATCTCCTCTTTTAATTTAACCATCTTATTAATAATAATTTAACCTTTTTTAAACCATATCAAACGGTGAGCAACAATAAGAACAAAAGCTAGAGGCCATCATAACCTTGGTCTGGTCTTACTGAAAGCTTTTATAATGATAGCATTTGCTACAGAGGCAAGAAAGAAAGAAAAAAAAGGTTAAAAATTATGAGGCCTTCAAATTTCGGACTAAGTAAATGGTAATTAAAATTAGAGGGAAGAAGAGTCGGGAGCGCGAGAAAGGGAGCAGAAAAAGAAGACCAAGCCGAGGAAAGGTCGGTCTCGAATTCGTCTTTTCTTGCTGCCAGATTTCTTCTCCCTTTTCTTTTTCTATTTCTCTGTGTTTTACTTTTTTTCAGCGGTACAAAGTGTGCAGCCCAACACTCTTACCAACTGGCATACCTGACTTCACTAAGCGTTGCACGATCCGATTGGTAATTTTGAGCAACATCCCACTTTTCTGTCCAATAATGTCCTGCCACGAGGCTTGAGCCACTTTTGGTAGAATATTTGGGGTCCGTAGCTTTATTTTTATTTATTTATTTTTTCCGTGGCAGGCCAAGGCCGGTCAATACGCAAAGCTGATGGCACTTCCCCTTGCGAGCGGGTCGATAAAGTTACGATTACGCCCTCTAGAAGATAAAGGAAAGGAACCGCTTTAATTATCGCTAAATGACCATTTTAACCCTGCTTTTTCGTGTCAATTGCGAGGAGACTCGCTACCGTACTTGACTTCGGTCGAGTGGCAATCGACCGGCTCGGATATCGGATTAAAACCCGATCTAGTTATAAACTGAATCTATCAAATTTAATTAACAGATAATCCTACTTGGTCTGCTTAATTCATTTGATATATAAAAAAAAATCTACTTAACATATTAATATATTAATCTATATAATCTATTAACCTAAATAATCTATATAATCTGCCAACCTATTAACTTATTTAATAATAAGCAAGTAACCTAGTTAATCCGATCCATCTATTGAACTTATTTAATGGGCCTAGAATCTAGAATCTGAATTTGCCCCAATTATGATACAGTTTAAATGGGTTGATCAATTCACAATCCAAACACATTTAGTTAAAATCAAATCTATTTATTATAGATCAAACATGAATCAAATTGATGAATCAGATCCGATTTAACTAGTCTTTTGGTCTTATTGCCAGCTGAATTTTGACCTTCAAACAGCTGGTCTACCACGGATCCCATTGTATGGAATACAAAAGAGAGGGAGGCCGAGGATGACGCTCGGCAGAGGAATAATACCACCTCGGAGTTGACTAATATTTGTGGTGGGTATCCAAAGGCTAACCGCACCAGATAGGTGGTAAGGGTTGGTGAAAACGATAGATTGGCGAAGGTGATGTTGAAGGGGCCAAGGCTTGTGTTACAGATGGCTTTGGAGAAGGATCTTCCGGCAACCACCAGTTGGAAGGTCCCTGTCATGGAAGGTTTGCCTGCTTGTGTATATATAACTAAGAGTCTAAGACCTTTTTTTTTTTTTTTTTTTTTTTTTGATTGACAGGGAGGTATTACCACCCATTAATTTATTTATAACTATGGTTAGTTTTTGGTTAAGGACTTGATGATATTTACCCGCCTACGGAAATAGCAAGACTGACTCCCTGTGTGGGGTTACATCGTGGTGGATCCGTGTGTAGGTAGAGGGAAAGGGGCCTTTTGAGTACTTTAGCTATCTTCATACAAAATATTTGCTGTATATTATACAAAAGCCACTCAGGTGTGATAGATAAGTATCTGCAGAACTAAGCATTGATGATTTCACTAATTATGTGAAATAGGATTATTTTTCGCCTTGTTCGCTATTTTGTGTGCATAGGATCAAGTCTGAAAAAAAAAAAACAAAGAGAGAGGAATAGGTCATGGTACCAACGCTTCTACCTAGGAAGTGCTGCATTCTAGTCTTTTCTTGGTCACGATACCATCGCATGTGTCTGGATTATATGCATTTGTATTGTGTAATTAAAAATTTAAAAAAAAAAATCTTTGAGAAGAAAATGGATTTTTTTTCATAATTTATTTTATAAGATACGAAATGATACAAACAAAATACAATACAAATCCAGACAGAAGACTTGGGAAATATAGATTCTTCTGAAGAAATCTAAACCATTGGCATATTAGAGAGGACTTGGAAGATGGATTTTGAAGAAGCTCTTAAAGTTCTCTCACTCCTTCGAAGCCAGAGCCCCTACCAAAGAGCTATAATCAGCAAGAACCAATCAGGTTTGAGGACCTTCCTAGGTATGAATCTGATCTATTACGTCCAACAAGATGTCAAAGATGAAGTACCAGCACCAACTGCCCATAGGAAGTGGTTTCAGACTTGTCCAGAAAAGATCCACACCAAACCGACCCTTTCCATCCGACATGACACAATGTCCCACCCCTTTTTAATCAAATTTTTGGCGATAAGAAATTTCCATACTTTAAATCCAAGCGTGGAATTTCCTCTGGCAATTAATGATTTTCGCGTGTCAGCTTCCACGTCATATTTAACCTCCTTTGAGTAGGAGGCTTTTTTTCCACCGTCGACCAGATCTTTAGCACACGATTCGGACATATTTGGATTTTGAAGTTTGACCGGGCGGTGCAGATGTTACTTCCTAGGTTTTCTTCATTCAGATTAAATCGATATTTTTATTAGATGAAGTACTTCTTTAGACAACATTGGTCGTTTCAAACAGGAGATAAAAGGCGAGGGAGGAACACGAGGAGAGAAAAATGTCTAAATTTCCAAGCCTAGGCCCACACAAAGCCGATGGAGACGATGGTGTGTGGTGTAATTATTTGTTAGAAGGAGTACTTTTTAATGAAACCACGTGATGTCACGGGCATCGGAAAGGAGAATAGTTTGCGGCCATTGACATCAAAGTCTTTTTCGACGTAGCTGGTGAGTGGTAAGGACCGGTCAGGTGAGGTTAACGCGGAGAAAACAATAGGCAACCGTTCCTCGTCCCTTGTCCCACGCATCTCCATACGAAATTTCCGCCCATGAAAAGTTGAGCACCCTTGCCTCCATTTGTAATTTGAGGCTATCATGCGTGGTTAACTCTTGAATGATGGATGTCTTTTTGTTACCACTTTGGTAACAACACTTGTGTTACTTTTTAAATAAAACAATATCACGTTGAGCCATGTATCATCCAACTCTAAATTAAAGGAGTTTTGCGATGGTGCCCTTTTATTCTTTCGTCAAAAAGGGAGAGTTTTTCTAACTATCGGTTATTAGCGAGTATCTTGTCTTATCAGATCGATCATCTATGATCCTTAAATATTAATTGGCCAAATTATAATACTTACCACAGTCAATATATCAATTATGACCGTTAGATTTTATTCAAATTATGATACTTTGCCATGCGTACCAGGACTTCCATCGGCTATAACAAATTGACATTAAAGAAATCAACAGCATTCATTATATAATAAATACTAAGTAGAAATTAAAAAAAATTATCTTATATATATTATGGGAAGTACCGCAGCAAAACCCGAATCAAAATCCAAAGTCTAAGGCATGCATGCATTTGAGGTTAGCATGACTGCAAGAAGAAAATTATAGAGGGAGAAAAAATGGAACCATTTTACTCGTTCTCACGTACCAATAACAAAGTTGCGATTTCGCATTCTTACTAAGATCGATGTATATCGAAATTACAAATAATTTTAGGCATACAACATTATATGCTGCCTATAAACCAATCATCTGATCCCACTTACGTGACTCAGGTTTCTATACGTTGGATGCACGGCATGTGTTTTTGTCGACACCACTTTCTCACGTAGAATCCGGTACTTCTGGTGCTGGACTTATCCACGTACCCATCATGGATATCTTATTGCAGGTACTTGAAAATGCCAATACGGCAAAGAATCATATGAATTATATATAATAAGATGGCTTTATTGGATAATATCTTTCTACGTGAAAGGGAGGCCCTTAATGCATACCAGGCGAACAAGGTGGAACAAGAACCTGGCTTTCTGGTTGCCAAAGCATGTAGCATGTTGCTTTAATACAGAAGGAATCTAATGCTAGTCCTTTTTTGCGCTGCACGTTCGAAAAATCAAATGTTATTACTTAAGTATTAGGCTAGCAAGCAAGTCTAAGTAAATTTTAGAGAGGATATATGGTAGTCCTTATATTCCAAATCTAATTGGACATAAAGGCTTGTTATATAGCCCTTTAATTCATAGCGTACCGAGACACAGCAGAGGTTGTTCGATGCTTATCATGAACCAATATATAGCACTAAAAACCATATATCACGCCTACACTAGCTACTGATGACACGGATTACTTGCAGGAGTTTCTTTATTATTTTGGTCCGGCTTGTTAGATTTCTTGGTCCGAACTTGGCCTAGTTACCTGCTTAGCCACATAGCTCACACATGATAGCTAGCTAGCATTATTTCTTGAATGATAGCATGAGTGGCGATCATTGAAATCTTATTTAAAACAATAATGCATCGAAGTATTCAGGTTGTTAAGTTATGATTGGAAAGAAAATGACTGCTCATCGCATGGCATAATTGAATTGAGGTCCAACATACATTGATATGTCAGGTCCAGTGGTGGAGGATAAGAGGGCCCGCCCATCTAAAAAAAGTTTTAAAATATATATATACAAATGATGGTCGGTGGTGGAGGATAAAATCGTACGAAAGATTATAAAACATATATATAATTATTTATTTTAATTATTTTAGTTATACATTTAGAAATAAAAATATAATATAATTAATGTACCTAGTCGTTGGCCCGTTATTCATCTCTGGACTTCGAAAAAAATAGAAAATATAAAAATAGCAGACGCACTGACCTCTTATAATCTCATTAAATATTTGCTAAAGTTCTGCGACTACTACTATAAAAATGATCTATGACAGCGTATACTATGGCAACGATTTTCGAAACCGTTGACATAGATTTTACGATAGCAATTTTCATTAACCGCTGTTATAGATCTAATCTATGGCAGCGATTATTGTAACTACTGTCATAGATCCAACATATAGCAGCGATTAACGAAAATCACTGTCGTGGGTCGGACCTATAGCAGCAGTTACAAAAAATCGCTGCCATAGGTCGGACCTATAGCAACGATTCATCGTAACTGCTGCTATAGATCGGATCTATAGCAGCGGTTAGTGAAACCACCGTCATAAGTCGGACCTATAATAGCGGTTAGTAGGAACCACCGCTATAAGTTTATTTATAGCAGCAGTTAATTATAACCGCTACCATATATATTTTTTATAAATATTATATAATTTTAAAATTTAATATCCATCTTCACCGTTCATTATCTAAATAATTATCATTAGAGTGTCGTCGCAAAAGGTCGCCTCGATCTGATGGCCCTAGCTTCGTCGATCAAAAAAATTTGATTTCGATGATCAAAAATGATGATACAATGATCTGATAGATGGACACCTCCGATGGATCTGAAAACTTGCAATGATGATCTCGATGATGTTTGTAGCATATTAGCAAAATTTCACTTCAATCCGATATCTTTATCTTGGTCAATTTAGTATAGATTAGTTTTGACCGTTAAATGATAAACGAGTGATCAAAGGATCAAACGGTGTCCAATTATGAAATAATTTTTTTTATAAATGATCTTAGCTACTACTTTAATTCATTTTTTTACGATGGTGATTATAAAATTTAACTCATGAGGATAAAGAATGATCCTAAAACTATACATCACTTGATAACCATTCTTGAAACTTTACGTTGGTTATTATGCTCGTGCTTTTGCAATATCTGCTTAACATGAATAGTTTATACGAAAATAATTTAAATTTTACTGATCATCATCATATAAAATATTTAAAATTATAACAAAGATCATTTAACTAAAAAATTATCTCATAATCGAATGCCGTTTAGCCCTTTGATCGCTTGTTTCTAATTTAACGGATCGAAATCATTTCCATACTAAATTGACCATGATAACGATATCCGATTGAAGTAAAAACTTTGATAGTATGCTATAAACATCATCACCGAGATTCATCATTGTCAAATTTTTGCATCCATCGAAGGATCTTCTATCTATCAGATCATTCACATCATCATTCGTGGATCATCGAAATCAAATTTTTTCTGATCGATGAAGCTAGGGCCATCGGATCGAGGCGATCTTTTAGCGATGACACTCTAATGATAATTATTTAGATAATGAAATGATGAAGATGGACATTAAATTTTAAAATTATATAATATTTAAAGTAAAAAAAAAAAATTATTTTCAACCTACGGCAAGCGGTTATCAAAAATCACTGCTATAGATCTACGGCAGCGGTTATAGAATCGCTGCCGTAGATCTATGGACAGCAGTTTCGAATAATCACTATGCCATAGGTTAGATTAAAAATTTTTAAATTTTTTCTGCTTTTCTTCCGTGCGCGCTCGATCTCTCTATCTCTCCCCCTCCTCTCCATCGTCTGTGAGGCTTCTTCTCTTCCGATCGACACTGCCCCTCCTTCCCCCTCCCCCTCTGCCCCCCCATCCCCCACCCTCCCGCCGCCTCCCCCCCGCCCCCCCACCCCCAGTCGCCCCTCCCCGTCCTCCTCCGATCGCCTCTTCCTTGTCCTTATCACCCCCACTCGACCCCCCACCCTCCCCTCCCCTCCGCCCCCTCCCCACCCCGCCCCCCGCCCCCCCGCACCCCCCCCCCCCCATCCTCCCCCCCCCCCCCGACCCCCCACCCCCCCCCCTCCCCTCCTCCTCCTGTGTCCCCCTTTCCGTCCCGCCTCTCTCTCTCTTTCCTCTTTCTCTCTCTTCTCTATCTCACTATCTTGCTTTTGTTTCGTAGGTTACCTCTAGTGCCGTCGTCCTCCTTCTAGCATCATCGTCGATGACCCTCGGAGCTTTCGGTGCGACCCGCTCTCTATAGCCGTAGGTATATATTTTTTTTAATTTTATAGTATTATTTATTAATCATATATATTTATAATATATTTTAATAATTTATAAAATATTTATAATAAATATTATAAATATTTATTATAAATATTATAATTATCTGCATGCCATAGTTTTTGGATCGTGCCGTGGTGGTAGCCTTGGGCTATGCCATGTCGGCGGCTGTGGACTAGATCTATCAATGGATTGGTTTGGATCGAAACCTAGATATTCAGATTCAGACCTAATTTTAATTACTGGATACCGGATCCGAATCCGAATATCCGATGGGTCTGTACTTGAAGTACCAGACCCGGATCCTAATGGATCCCGGAAGGTCGGACCCGATTTTCGGGATCCGAAACTAAGAAACGGAGAGACTGAGAGGGAGACCGATAGATTGAGAGAGGGAGGGCCAGTCGCTCATCGGCCGTCGGTAAGGGAGATCGAGAGTGGGAGGGAGGGGGTCCGACCTCGCCGTCGTCGGCGAGGGAGATCGAGAGAGGGAGAGGAAGGGAGGGAGGAAGGGAGGGATCCGACCTCGCCGCCATCATTGGGAGGGAGGGGGTCGATGAGGGAGATCGAGAGAGGGAGAGTGGGAGATCGAGAGAGCGAGAGAGGGAGGGAGGGGTCCGGCCTCGTCGGCATCACTGAGGGATGGGGTCGACCTTGTCGAGGGAGATCGAGAGAGTGAGAGAGGGAGGGATGGGGTCCGACCTCACCGACGAGGAAGATCGAGAGAGGGAGAGAGGAAGATCGAGAGATGGAAAAGCTGGGAGGGAGGGGTTCAGCCTCACCGCCGTCGCCGACGAGAAAGATTGAGAGAGGGAGAGAGGGAGTGATCGAGGGGATGGCACACAGCTGAGCTAGCTCGAATACGCAGTCGAGCCAGCTCGGGTCATGATCGAGCTGGTTGGGGGAGAACCCGAGCCGAATGTCTCAGACATGGAGCCAGCTGTCTCAAGCATGGAGCCGACTTAGCTTTTGAATGAATAGAATTTGATATATCTCTCTAACGTTCCAACTTTAAGCCCTAAGGTACCACCATCATCTACTTTGTTCTTCTTTCAGATTTCTGAATTAACACTAAGGTTCGTGCAAGAGATCGGATCTATGACTGTTGCTCATCCTTAATTATTTATGAATGTAATTCATATTATAAAATTTATTGCATAATATTTTCTGAATGTTTATATCTTGTTGCTTTTGTTTATTGCATTGTATAACGATAGACCGTCAATTGATTAGTGTACATATTAGAGACTATTTATTGATGTTATACTAATATTATTGTTCAACATATTATATTGATTAATGTTCATTAATGTTGTAGGTCATGATGGCATCGAAACGCCATCTAGCTTTCACCCTTGCCCCTCGGTGGGTTACGCACAGTTCAACATCCAAGGAGCAGTCGGAGCATACTCCATCTACCTCGGCATCGACTACTCAAGGACCTCCACCGTCGGCATTTACTTCACCGACGACATCTACTCCACCGGCAGCTGAGCCTCTACCGTCGTCTATATCTAAGACACATGCTACTACGCAGGCATCTGAGTGTACGTTTTTATTATATTAGCACAATTTTATTTTTTATATAGTATTTATATACTTATATATTTGCATAATATATTTACATTGCAGGTGTATCATCTAATTGGACATTATGCAGTTCTGCACGTATGGCACATGTGTGGAACCGCCAGCATCAAGTGATGGTCTATTATGATGCGAAGGATAGATTGGTAGGGGAGATCGCGTGGGAGATGCATTTCTTTTTTGGAATGCTTATGAGACGGTCAGACATCATTCTCGTAGAGCCTAGAGACTGACATTTGATGGATGCTGCCATCAAGATCCGAGTATAAAAGGAGATATGGGTAAGTACGTGCATCTTAGTTATATTTATGTATTTTATATGTTTACACTATATATGTTTGATTAGAATAATTTTGTGATTGATTTTTGATAACTTTGTGCAGAGAAGGTACAACTTTCTCGATCATAAGAGGGCTTGAGATGCCCGACTAAAGAAGATCGAAGAGTTATACCGGGGTTACAAGGTCAAGCTCTATAGAGAATAGCTTGAGCACCAATGAGACACTCCGGAGGAGCTTATTTTCTAAATACAAGACTGTCCTCCGAGTCAATGGAAGAGGATGGTTAGACACTGGAGGAGCCAGGAGTTCGAGATAAAATTTTAAACTTTTAAATTTTTTAATACGCTTAAAATTTTATTTAAATATTTATTATTTATTTGAATATTTGTTAGGCTACCTCTTAATAGAACCAGAAGAACCGTGTAGCTTAGGAGTATACGCACACTCTAGGCCGCGAGTCTATGGCCAGTCATGTGCATAGAGAGGTAATTAATTCTAAATCTTACTAGATAAACATATTTTTTATCATCTTTCTGATAAATTTGATTTTTGTTATAGCTGATGAGAGATGGAGTGATATCCAACCATAGCGAGATCTTTCGATCCAGCCGCACGGACAAGATGGGCAGGTCGATGAATGCCGCAATTGGACATATTTTGTAAGTATTAAATATATTAGTATATATGATTAGTATTATAGCATTTCTTATAAAATTTTATTTTAATTTATAATTACAGGATCAGTTAAATGCGCTCGCTCGCGAGGGCCCGAATACCTCTGGGCCCCATGACCATCTGTCTTAGGTCTTGGGGCCTGAGCACTCTGGAAGGATCCGATGCAGGTCCGAACACATGTCGATGAGCTACTGGTCCGAGGTGAGCATCTCCTCACAGACTTCTGATGTCGTCAGTCGGAAGGAGCTTGAAGAGGCATTGGCACGGGCAGATCATGCTACGACACAAGCAGATCAGGTTGAGGAGCGCGCATCTCATCTGGAGGACATTGTAAGAGACATGATGTCGACGCTCAGCGTGCGTTTTGAAGTTACGGACTTCGAGGATATGTTGGCCCACATTTCAGCTCCTACTTCGGCTCCTGCTCTAGCTCTAGCTCCGACTCCAGCTCTAGCTTTGACTCCGACTCTGGGTGATGACGACGATGATATAGATTTAGGAGATTTTTGATGTATTTTATTTTTTAAAAAAATATTATAATAAATTTTATTTGATAATAAAATTTTAGTATTTTAAAATAATTTTTATATTTATTATATTTTCTTATGTTATATATCTATATTTATTAGTTAAAATATATAAAAAAATAAAAATTTTAATTTTTTTAATTATTCAAGATCTACGATAGTGATTTTATAATCATTGTCATATTCTTGCTAACTGCTGCCATAGGTTTCTGGTGCAAACAGTATCAACCGCTGCATTAAACCTATGGCAGTGTTTAAAAAACTGCTGCTATAGATTATCTATGATAGTGTTTATATAACCGCTGCTATAGATAACCTATGGCAGCGGTTACATAACCACTGCTATAGGTCGATCTATTGCAATAATTTATAAATCGTTGTAATTGGCTATCTATGACAATGGTTTAAACAACCGCTACAACAATCGCTGTCATAAAGCTACGACAATGGCTGTAGTGACAGCGGTTAAATAACCGCTGTCATAGCCTATGACAGCAATTTTTTGGACTATGGCAATAGTTATGAACCGCTGTCATAGCCTTTTTTTATAGTAGTGGACCCTTCATCTGTCCTCTCCATCGTCTCCTCTTCTGACTCTTACTCTGCTGCTTTATTTCCAAAACTAATGCTGCTTCCTTTCACTCAAAAAAAAAACACTGCAAGCAGCAAGTTGGTTAGCTACAATGCCAGGCGCAACTTCATCTCTCCAAGCAAGCTACAATGACAGCGCATCTTTATCTCTTCGAGCTTTTTGTGTTTGCAGTATTTTCTTTGATAATTCGACTCAATAATTTTGGATTCTTAGAAAATTTTAAAAATTAAAAATTCATAGATCACAGCAAGGTATTGAATTGTTACTTTTTTTTGGATAAAAGTTAACTGTTACTTTGAAAACCCATAAAAAGGAAGAAAAAGTTATTGGTGACTATCACTTACGTTCTCTTTGAAACATTATGATTTTTTTTAGTTTTTTTAATTTATAGATTTATTCTAGGTATTGTAAGTTTCATGGGAAAACAAAAAAATCTTGATTCTTTTTTTCATAAAAAAGATATTTAATTAAATAAAAATGATAGATTATTAAATTTTAATATTGAAATTTTAGAACATGAAGGACGTCCTTCCAAATATCTTAGAATTGAACCTAATCATAATAAGTCTTTTAAAGAATTTGACATTGCTTATTTATAACATGATCTTGGATTACGTCCACAAATGTGGAAATATCCAATAAATTAATGTGATAAAATTAGATAAGCTTATCTTAGAGCTGGACCATATCAACCTCGACTATCCAATTATCCATTATCTAAAAAGCAATACCATCATTTTTAAGCTTCTTGGTTTACATAAGTTTCCTCTTGGCTTGAATATTTTCCTAGTAAAGATGCTGCATTTTGTCTTCCTTGTTATCTTTTTAACATAAAACCTAATGGATGACCTGGTTGGGATGTATTTATAGCTAAGGATTTTAAAAAATAGAAAAAAGTAAATGATGGAAAAAGATGTGCTTTTCTTAATCATATTGGAGAGGATCCTTGCTCATTGCATAATAATGCTCTAAAATCTTGTACTGATTTAATAAATCAATCTAGACATATAGATAAAGTTATGCATGCTCAGTATTCTGAACAAATTCAAAATAATAGATTGTGAGTTAAAACTTCTACTGATGTTGTTCGTTGGCTTGCATTTCAAGGTTGTCACTAATACAAAAAAGGGCTACGGCATGGTTCATAACCACTACCGTAGCTCAAAAAACTGCTGATATAAGCTATGTTCAAGGTTGTCACTAATACAAAAAAGGGCTACGGCATGGTTCATAACCACTACCATAGCTCAAAAAACTACTGATATAGGCTATGCTTGCGGTTTTCTAACCATTGCTACTACAGTCGTCACCATAGCTCTATGGTAATGGTTGTTGCAGCGATTGTTTGAATCACTGCCATAGATAGCCTATTGCAGCAGTTTCTAAATCGCTGCAATAGATCGATCTATAGTAGCGATTATGTAACCACTACCATAGGTTATCTATGGCAGCAGTTATATAATCGCTGTCATAAATAATCTATAATAGCAATTTTTTAACTGCTGCCATAGGTCTAATGCAGTGGTTAGCATCGTTTGCATCAGAAATCTATGGCAGTGGTTGGCACGGATATGATAGTAGTTATAAAATCACTACCGTAGATCTTGAATAATTAAAAAAAATTAAAATTTTTATTTTTTTATATATTTTATCTGATAAATATAGATATATAACATAAAAAAATATAATAAACATAAAAATTATTCTAAAATACTAAAATTTTATTATCAAATAAAATTTATTATAATATTTTTTAAAAAAATAAAATATATCAAAAGTCTCCTAAATCTACATCATCGTCGTCGTCATCGAAAGTCGGAGCCAGAATGTGGGCCAACATATTTTCAAAGTCTATGACTCTAAAACATGCGCTGAGCATCGACATCATATCTCTCACGATGCCCTCTAGATGAGATGCGCACTTCTCAACCCGATCTGCCCGTGTCGCAACATGATCTACTCGTGCCAACGCCTTCTCAAGCTCCTCCCAGCTAACAACACCGAAAGTCTATGAGGAGATGCTCGCCTCGAACCAGTAGCTCATCGGCATATGTCTGGGCCTACATCGGATCCTTCCAAAGTGCTCAGGACTTAAGACCTGAGATAGATGATCATGGAGCCCAGAGGTATCCAGGTCCTCGCGAGCGAGCGCATCTAACTGATCCTGTAATTATAAATTAAAATAAAATTTTATAAAAAATGCTATAATACTAATCATATATACCAATATATTTAATACTTACAAAAATATGCCTGATCGCAGTGTTCATCGGTCTGCCCATTTTGTCCATGCGACTAGATTAGAAGATCTTGCTATGGCTGGGCATCACTCCATCTCTCATCAGCTATAACAAAGAACAAATTTATCAAAAAGATGATAAAAAATATGAATTTAATTTATCTAGTAAGATTTAGAATTAATTACCTCTCTATATACATAACTGGCTATAAACTCGTGGCCTAGAGTGTGCGTATACTCCTGAGCTGTACGGTTCTCCCAATTCTGATGGAAGATAGTCTAACAAGTATTCAAATAAATAATAAATATTTAAAAAATATTTAAATAAAATTTTAAGTGTATTAAAAAATTTAAAAGTTATCCATCAAATGCAATCCCTAACGGTAGCATCCATCAAATGCCATATCTCCTCCCATACCCAGTTCCTGACGATAGCATCCATCAAATGCCAGTCTCTGAGCTCTACGAAAATGATGTCCGACCACCTCACAAGCACTCTAAAAAAGGAATGTATCTCCCACGCGGTCTCTCCTACCGACCTCCCCTCTTCATCGTAATAGACCATCATCTGATACTGGCAGTTTCACACGTGTGCCATACGTGTGGAACCATAAAATATCTGGCTGGATGATGCATCTGTAATGTAAATATGTTATACAAATATATAAGTATATAAATACTATATAAAAAATAAAGTTATACTAATATAATAAAAATGTACACTCAGATGCCTGCATAGTAGTATGTATCTCAGATACGAACGATGGTAGAGGCTCAGCTGTCGATGGAGTAGATGCCGTCAGTGGAGTAGATGCCATTGGTGGAGTAGATGCTGCCGATGGAGGTCCCTAAGCAATAGATGTCGAGGTGGATGGAGTATGCTTTGACTGCTCCTCAGATGCTGAACTGTGCGTAACCTACCGATGGACAGAGATAAAAGTTAGATGGCATTTCAGTGCCATTGTGATCTGCAACGTTAATGAACATTAATCAATATAACATGTTGAACAATAATATTAGTATAGCATCAATAAATAATCTCTAACATGTGTACTAATCAATTGACGGGTCTATCGTTATGCAATGTAATAAATAAAAGCAACAAGATATAAACATCCAAAAAATATTATGTAATAAATTCTATAATATGAATTACATTCATAAATAATTAAGGATGAGCAATAGTCGTAGATCCGATCTCTTGCACGAACCTTGGTGTTAATCTAGAAATCTGAAAGAAGAACAAAGTAGATGATGGTGACACCTTAGGGCTTAAAGTTGGAACCTTAAAGAGACATATCAAATTCTATTTGCTCAGAAGTCGAGCCGGCTTCATGCCTGAGATAGCCAGCTCCGTGCCTAAGACATCCGGCTCGGATCCTCCCCCAGTCGGCTCGATCATGGCCCAAGCCGACTCGGCTGTGTATCCGAGCTGGCTCGGCTATGTGCCATCTCCTCGATCACTTCCTCTCTCCCTCTCTCGATCTCTCTCACTGACGACGGCGGCAAGGCCAAACCCCTCCCTCCTAGCTTTTCCATCTCTCGATCTTCCTCTCTTCCTCTCTCGATCTTCCTTGCCGGCGAGGCCGGATCCCATCCCTCCCTCTCTCACTCTCTCGATCTCCCTCGTCGGCAAGACTGGACCCCATCCCTCCCAGTGATGTCGACGAGGTCGAACCCCTCCCTCCCAATGATGGCGGTGAAGCTGGATCCCTTCCTTCCTCTCGCTCTCTCTCGATCTCTCTTACCGATGATAGAGGCAAGGACCCCGAACCCGCTCCCTCCCTTCCACTCTCGGTCTCCCTTACCGATGGCCGACGAGCGATCGGCCCTTCCTCTCTTAATCTGTCAGTCTTCCTCTCAGTCTCTCCATTTCTTAGTTTCAGATCCCAGAATCGGATCCGATCTTTTGGGATCCATTAGAGTCCGGGTCTGATACTTCAAGTACAGACCCCTCGGATATTTAGATTCGAATCTGGTACCAGTAATTAAAATTAGATCCAGATATGAATATTCAGGTTCCGATCTGAATCCAATCCATTGACAGATCTAGTCTATAGTCGCTGATATGACATAGTCCAAGGCTACCGCCACGGCACGATCCAAAAATTATGGCATACAGATAATTATAATATTTATAATAAATATTTATAATATTTATTATAAATATTTTATAAATTAATATAAATATACATGATTAATAAATAATACTATAAAATAAAAAAAAAATATACCTATGGTTATAGAGAGTGGGTCGTACCAAAAGCTCCGAGGGTCACCGGTGACGATGCTAGAGGAGGACGATGACCCTAGAGGTAACCTACGAAACAAAAATAAGATAGTAAGATAGAAAAGAGAGAGAAAGAGGAAAGAGAGAGAGCAGGGGGTCGGGGATGGGGGATCAGAGGGATGGGGCACAGTGACGAGGAGGCTCGGGAGGCATAGTGATGGAAGGATCAACGATCGAGAGGAGAGTATGGGGGTGGGGGCCGGTGGGGAGGGGCGGCGGGGATGGGGGTGCCAGGGGTGGGGGTGGCAGGGTGGTGGGGAGGGGCGGTCGGGGATGGGGGGAAGGAGGGGCAGTCAAGGAGAGGGTGGGGCGTGAGGGGTGGAGGGTGGGGGGTGGCGGGTGGCGAGGAGGAGCGGCCGGGGATGGGGGAAGGAGGTGCGGCCGGGGGAAGGGTGGGCGGGCGGGTGGGGGGTGGCAGGGATGGGCGGCTAGAGATGGGGGGTGGCGGGAGGGGTGGCCGGGAATGGGGGTGGGGGTCGGGTGGTGGGTGGCGGGGAGGAGCGGCCGGAGATGGGGGGAAGGAGGGGCGGTCGGGAATGGGGGTGGGGGGTCGGGTGGTGGGTGGCAGGGAGGAGCGGTCGGAGATGGAGGGTCGGAAGGGGAGGGGGAAGGAGGGGCGGCGTCGATCGAGGGGGAAGGAGGGGCGACGTCGGTCGAGGGGGAAGGAGCCTCACCAACGATAGAGAGGAGGGGGAGAGAGAGAGAGAGATCGAGCGCGCATGAAAGGAAAGCAGAAAAAATTTGGAGATTTTTAACCTAACCTACTGCAGTGTTTATCGAACCGCTGCCATAGATTTACAGCAATGATTATTCAAAATCGCTGTCATAGATCTACGGCAGTGGTTCTATATCCGCTGCTGTAGATCTATAGCAGCTGTTTTTAATAACCGCTGCCGTAGGTTAGAAATAATTTTTTTTAATTTTTTTTCTAAATATTATATAATTTTAAAATCTAATGTCCATCTTCATCGTTCATTATATAAATAATTATCATTAGAGTATCATTGCAAAAGGTCATCTTGATCCGATGGCCCTAGCTTCATCAAT
Organism: Cocos nucifera; assembly: GCA_006176705.1. Taxonomy (NCBI): domain Eukaryota; kingdom Viridiplantae; phylum Streptophyta; class Magnoliopsida; order Arecales; family Arecaceae; genus Cocos; species Cocos nucifera. Next base: position 703,048 of record QRFJ01000014.1, read on the forward strand.
TAAAAAAATTCGATTTCGATGATCAAGAATGATGATGCGATGATCTGATAGATGGAGATCTTCGATTGATTTGAAAATCTGCAACGATAATCTCGATGATGTTTGTAGCATACTATCAAAGTTTTATTTCAATCGGATATCGTTATCATGATTAATTTAGTATGAAATGATCTCGATCGTTCAATTAGAAATAAGCGATCAAAGAATTAAACAGCATTCGAATATGAGATAATTTTTTAATTAAATGATCTTTATTATAATTTTAAATATTTTATATAATGATGATAGTAAAATTTAAATTATTTTTATATAAACTATTTATGTTAAGCAGATATTGCAAAAGTAGGAGCATAACAATCAGTGAAGTTTCAGAATGATTATCAAGAGATGTATAATTTTATATCATTCTTCATCTCACGAATTGAATTTTATAATCACCATTATAAAAAATGATTAAAGTAGTAGCCAAGATCATTTATAAAAAAATTATCTCATAATTGAATACCATTTGGTTCTTTGATTACTCGTTTATTATTTAACAATCAAAACTCATATATACTAAATTGACCAAGATAATGATATTCGATTGAAGTAAAATTTTGATAGTATGCTACAAATATCACTGAGATCATTATTGTAGATTTTCAGATCCATCGAAGGTCTTCATCTATCAGATCATCGCATCATCATTCGTGATCATCGAAATCAAATTTTTCTGATCGATGAAGCTAAGGCCATCGGATCGAGGCGATCTTTTACAATGATACTCTAATGATAATTATTTAGATAATGAACGATGAAGATGGACATTAATTTTAAAATTATATATATATATATATATATTTTTAAATATATATATATATGACAGCGGTTACAATTAATCGCTGCCATAAATCAGATTATAGCAGCAGTTCCTACTAACCACTACTATAGGTCCGACTTATGGCAGCTATTTTACTAATCGCTGCTATAGGTCGATCTATAGCAATGATTTTTTGTAACCACTGCTATAAGTCCAACCTACGACAGCGATTTTCGTTAACCACTGCTATATATCGGACCTATAGCGGTGGTTACAAAAATCGCTACCATAGGTCTAACCTATAGCAATGATTAATAAAAATTGCTGCCGTAGGATCTATGGTAGCGGTTTTGAAAACCACTGCCATAGATCATTTTTGTAGTAGTATATGCTTTTAGAGGTCATGATGAGACTATTAGCTTAAAAAATTGAGAAAATTTTCTTAAGTTGATTAGTCTTTTAGCTTTGTATAATGATAAAGTTGCAAATATTGTTTTAGAAAATGCACCTATTGTAGCTAAATATACTTCACATGAGATTCAAAAAAAAATTTATATGTTCTTGCAAATAAAGTACGTAATAAGATTTATGAGGATATTGGAGATTCTAAATTTTGTATTATTATTGATGAGGCATGAGATGAGTTTAAAAAAGAGCAAATGGCTCTAATTTTAAGATTTGTTGATAATGATGGCTTGATAAGAGAATATTTTTTTGATATTGCTCATGTCACTGACACATCTGCATTGACTCTTAAGAACAAAATATCTTCTATTCTTTTTCATCATAGTCTTGATATTCAAAACATACGTGGTCAAGGATATGATGGAGCTAGTAACATGCGTGGTGAATGGAAAGGATTACAAGCTTTATTTCTTAATGATTGTTCTTATGCATATTATATACATTGCTTTGCTCATAGACTACAGTTGGCTTTGGTTGCAGCATCTAGAGAGATAATTTCTATCCATGAGTTTTTTTCATATTTAACTTTTATTATCAATATTATTGGCTCTTTATGTAAGCGACATGATGAATTACAACCTTCTCAAGCAGCTGAAATTGCACATATGTTGGTAATTAATGAACTTGAAACTGGAAGAGGTGCTAATCAAATTGGCACTTTAAAATGAGATTGTGATACTCGTTGGAGATCTCATTTTTATTCTATCTATAGTCTTATAAATATGTTTGATGTAACTTGTTCTGTACTTGAAATTTTAAAGCAAGATGGATCTACTTATGCTCAACGGGGGGATGCTAATGCAGCTCTTAAAATGATTATATTTTTTGAATTTATTTTTATTTTACATATGATGAAAAAAATTATGGGTACTTTTACATATGATGAAAGAAATTATGGGTATTACCGATATCCTTTATCATGCTTTACAACCAAAATCTCAAGATATTTTGAATGCTATGCATTTAGTTTCAAGTACAAAAGTCCTCATTCAAAAACTTAGAGAAGATGATTGGAATAATTTTTTTGATAGTGTTATATTATTTTCTAAGAAATATGATATTAATATTCCTAATTTAGATGCATAATATATTGAAGGTAGAGGTCATCGCCAATAAGATCATATCACTATAGAGCACCATTATCATTTTGATATATTTAATGCTACTATTGATTTTTAATTGCAGGAATTAAACAATAGATTTAATGAGCAGACTATTGAGCTTTTGACTCTCAACTTTGCTTTGGATCCAAGGGATGGTTATAAATTCTTTAATTTTGATGATATTTGCAATCTTGCAGAAGAATATTATCCTCTTGATTTTACTGATCAAGAAAAAATAAGTTTGAGATTTCAATTAAAATATTTTGATTTTGAGAAAGCAAATCATCCACAGCTTCAAAATTTATTATCTCTTTCAGAGTTATATCAAAGATTAGTAGAAACAGAAAAGTTGAAGACTTTTTATCTTATTGATAGATTAGTTCGTCTTATTTTAACTCTTCCAAACATTTAGCTCAAATTCAATACTTGATGATTTTGTGGATCTAAAAGAACGTCACATATAATTTAGATAAAGATATTTTAAAATTTTTTTATCTATTTAGAGACTTTTATTTATTGCATTAAAATTTTTACACAATCAAAATTATTTTATAGATGATATAAGATAATTTTTTTACTTATCTTTATTTATATATGAAATTAAATATTTATCAATATTTTTAAATATATATTATTATTATTTATTATTATAAAATATTTTATTTAAAAATTATCAATATATTATTACTTCTCTGCGCCCCCGCAGCAGCACCCCCCCCCGGGTCACGTCCTAGAGATGAGTCATGGGTGGAATATTGTGCTCACTTTAATTAATTGCTCAATCATTCCTATGAGAGCTCCATTGTATGTGTAGTATGAAAGCACCAAAAATCATTGACATGGATGATAGAGAAGTGGACACTCTCTATGTATTATTGAAAGCCATTGTATCTTGCATCTCTTCCATGTGGTTGTTTTGATTTGTTTCATGCTAGTCGCTAAAAGTAGAGTGCAATCCATGTGATCAACAACTTTCGGTGTATTATGTGAAGTCAAACGTGATTCTTTTAGAGTCTATCAAAAACAATCTATCATAAAATATTTAAATTATATATATGTAATAATTTCATCCTGCATTATACGATCTTTGGTGGGGAACAAAGATGGTTCTAAATAAAAATTCTTGGCAAATAAAGATCTATAAAGTTGGTCTCAAATAGTTAAGAAAAGTTAATAATTATTGTATGGTAGTTTTGCCTTGCATTGTACGTAGGGGTGCAAATGAGTCGAGTTGAACCGAATCATAAATAATCCCGATATGATCCAGTTTCTTAATCAAATCTGAATATTAGATCTAAATTCAATCCAATAGAAGATTAGGTCTAGTCGGATCGGATCCATGATCAAATTTTTTAATTCAACGGATCATTCGAGTCAGGTTGGGTCCGTGTATAACTTGATCCGATCCATAAAATATAGATTTGAGTCTAGGTCGGTTCAAATCTAGGTTATAAATAACAAAATCAATAAGTAACTTTATTTACACTACTACCAGACTTAACCAACTTTTTTTTATTAATGAATCAATTCTTTCTTCATTTATAGGAAACAAATGGTTAAAAAGCTTACTATATTCAAATTAGTATGCTTCTATCACTTCTATAATATTAGATGAATAAATATACTGATTCTATTTTCATCGTGCTCCTCTTTGATATATATTTAAAACCTTGAATGAGATTGATGGAGCAACAGAAATATGAGTTTAAAAAGATAATTTTTTAAAGAACTGAAGAATTATAAGTATGAAAATAAATAAAGAAATAAGAGACACGAAAAGAAGTAAAGCTTTGAAAACTTTAATAAATAGAAGAGAACGAAATCAAAGCCGTCCGCATTTTTCTAGGAAGATAGTAGATTGATCAGAAACGAGAAAAAAGAATAAGCCTAAGAGATAGAGAGAACAACGATTAAGAATGGAGAGAGAGAGCATTATTTTATTTTAAGAGAGTGTCTAAGAGGCTGAGAGAAAGACTCAGATGGATTCAGATTCAGTCATTCACATGAGTATTCGATTCTCATATTGGGCAGGTTGGTTTATTTATATTAAGATCTAAATCAATCCAAAAATCTCCATAGATTGGATTAGATTAAAATTTAATAAATTTAGATCCGATCTAAAAAATGAAATAGATTCAATTTTAGAACCTGACCCAGATTTATGAATCTTTTAAAATGGCTTAGGTCGGATCTATGTAGATTGGGTTGGGTCATGGGTGAATCCGACCCATTTGCAACCTTGTACAAGCTTGATGTTGTGTTTATTGTACAACCACATATTTATCAACTTCCATCTTGTTTATTTCAACTTATATAATACAAGTTACCTGTGCAAGGAATTCCTCTCGTGAAAGAGCCTATCTAGCATGAGTGTATCAAACTTTGAGACTTTTCATGATATGAGTTTTTAGATCATGAGAAAAATAGTTTTCAAGATGCAACAATTTATTTTCATATTGGATCAAAAAATGAAGGGTTGTAAGAGGAGCACTTGAAAATACTAATAGCAACGAACGGAGGCTAGCTTAATAAGTTGCTCATTTATAAATTTTGACGTATGCATCTCTCCCATCCTCCTCCCTTCCATCCACATCCCCAAAAGCATGCAACTTGTTCAATTTGTTGCATGTCTAAATAAGCTCAAAAAGATAGTAATGTTATATTGATTTCTAGATTAGCCTATATAAGTGCATGGTAGAAATGTCACACAAATTACACGCAAAAATAATTTTGTTGTTTCAAAGATTTGTCATGTTTGAATGCTGCCTTAATCATTTGGTAAATATATTGCTATGCTGATATAATTTTGTTGTGAAGTTGATCCATCGGACCATGATACTCGGGGCTCACCCTCCAAACCACACCTAACGACCATAACGATAACATCGGTTAGACAACTACACTTTAAGCGGGGATGGAATGATCCTCATCAGCTTCCATCCAATCCTATGCTTGGGCACCAACTGATCCCTGAGTCGGGATTTTACCTATGATATGGATATGTCCTTATAATCAGACTTGAAACGAATACTGCCACAGTAACTTATTGGCTATGCTCCGACTTTAGCCCATCCATCTAGCCATGCAGGTAATTGCCGAATCTTCTGACGTGCTCCAGAATGTGGGCTTAACTGGCGTCCATGATTAACAACTCGATAGACGCCCATAATTAACAATCCAATGGGCATCCCTCTAGCATACACCCATAACCAACAAACCGAACAATCTATTCTGGTAGCCTATGGATTAGGGCATAACAAACTCTGGCCATCTTCTATATAAAGAGGTAAATAAGAAACCTTTGAGAGAGGTAAGCCTAAAGATAAAAAGAAATACTCAAACTACTTAGAACCCATTCCTCCTTTACTCAATTATACTCAAGTTCCGATTAACCTAGGCATCAGAGGGTTCTCCACCGAAAAACCCCCCAACATGCAAAATTTCTTTTGTAGGTTTTTGGCACCCCATCTTTCACCAGAGTCGGTGCCCACTCAACAACCATGTAAGCTCCTCCAGAGCCTTGACGTAATAAATCTAATTCTCAAATAACTTGTATCAATTCATCAGCATCGAAATCAATTCCTCTTTTTTAATTTTATGCATCTTCTTCTTTTAAAATTTTTAATCACATGTGGCGGCAGTTCTGCTGATGGGCTTGTGCTAGGTTCGGCTCTAACTGAGGTTTGGTATTAGCCTACCCGTGGATGCTTGTCAAGTGACAAAACCTGGCCAGGGCAAAGCCTCGAAAGATTTGGGCTTTTCGCAAGAATATGGTGGCCTGAGCTAGGCCTATTTTTAACATGATATGGAGATGTCCCATCATCTCTTATTTAATTAACTTGCTAATTTGCTTGACCTGAGTATAACTATAAAATATGCTTTGCGTGGTCAACTAATCTATTTGTAGCTCAGAACTAATGTGTTAATTGAACATTGCCTACATGGTGATGGATGGCTGATGGTATACTCGAGAAGTCGTCTCTTGGAGAGAGCATGAGCCATAATGGGGTTCTCAAATCCGTGGGCATTAAAAAATTTAATCAATGTAGGATTATTTTAATTAGCATAGAGCACTAGATTAAGTTTTCATTGAGCATAAGCACCTATATATTATGTAGTGCTTCAAGTAATTTTCATAATTTCTCACTTATCTAGACGCATAGGCTCCTACTAATTAGATAAATTTAAACATTTCAATTTGCAAGGAGAAAAGCAGCTGTGTTATCAATAGCATGCAGATATATTTATCGTAAGACGTGCCAGTCGTAATGTCATGAAGCCTGTGCTATAAAAGTCTAACACAATAGTGTAACTTACGGGCAATAGCCACCAAGCCAATTAGGTTGCCTACTCTCTTTTTTTTTTAATTTTTTGTCCTATTTGACGGTTTGTATACGGAAAAATAGTTTAGCGTGTGATTTCTAACTACTGGACACTAATAAGAGTTGGAAAACTTGGTCAGGATGGGCTAATTCTTTCTCCTCTACTCTATATCCTATCCTGGAGGTTAATTTTAATCAGAATTGGAACAGCTTCCCTTGCATGAGTGGTAAGGGATGATGCCATCCAAAACATTCAATAATCATTTAATTAATTCTATAATAATTTTTGTGATAAAAAATGCAAAATAATATGTATTGAGGGATTTTCTAGTATTTTTATTACTAAATCTTAGTGTGGGATGATGATAGCCTAAAAAAATATGCATTAGATATTCAAAGTATATGTACCAGACATCAAATATATATGTACCATGTATTTTAAATATCTGTTTTGCCCATTTTATGAAGCTCTAGAAGTAAAATTGTTTGGAAATATCTTCTTAGTAATTAAATAAATCTTTAATGCAAAATTCTGATGGAAAATTGAGTGGTGTTATTCAGTAATTTTTCTAAACTATATATATTTTTAAATTTTAAATTTTTATAATTTTATGCTACTAATTATAGAAGTATCAACCTAATAGTAAATAATTTTTTCGCCAGTTAGAGGATAAATATATATAATTAAATTTATTTCGAGCTGGTTAACTATTCGATATTCAAACACAAACTTAATATAAATATTTTTTAAAAAATAAAAATAATTTTTCTTGCAAAATTAATAATTAAATTTATTTTTAAAATAAATTTTATGTGCGACTGGCACACCGAACGGTGTTATTTAGTAATTTTTTCCCCTAATTATGATGAATTATGAATCAGATAACAAAAGTAACCACCGAAAAGAAAGTCCGCGACAAAAATAATTCTACACGTGCTGGTGGACAAAATCCCTGTATTTAAAAAAAAACAAAAAAAAAACAAAAACAAAGGACCTGCACATGGGGCCCAGGAATAAAAGAATAAGCGCTAGCCTCCCTCAGGGATCGCTGGTCGCCGTCCGATTCAAATGAAGCCGGGTGGCCCCCACTTGGTAGAACTCACGTCATATCCGCCGTCAGTTCCATAACGGAGGAAAGAAAACTAACGGCGGACTTTGATCGGCTGAGTTGGGCTCAGGCACGGTGGGGGCCACCACAAAAAGGAGAGGGTGCAGGTGTACGGCGAGCTTGTTACGGACCAAACGCTAGTCCTCCTATAAAAGGGAGCGGAGCCGCCTCCGTTCGTCCCCCGCACCCTCGTCATTTCTGTCCACGGGGAGCTCGGTCTCATTAGGTATCATTCTCCTTCGATCTTTTACCTGAATTCTGTTTTAATTTCTTGTGTTTTGACGAAAACGTATTTCTTTTTTTTTCTTCTTTCCTGGAGCTGTTGTTTTTTCGGTTTTCGATCTTTCTGAGAGTGGAAGGTAATGGATCTGTGTTTCTGGTCTTAGATTTTGATTAGATATTGGCATCTTAAATGTCGGAACTCGTTTGTAGTTGGGTTTCTTGATGGTAGCTTGGACAGGGATTCGGCGTTCCTGGGGAGGATTTGTGAATTCTGATAATTTAGTGCTTGAGCTGTCCGATTTTATGTTTCGGCAATTTTTTTGGTACGAAAAGTTGGATTTTTGCTAATTCTTTCTCCTGGATTTGTACGGTTGTCAATCTGGATTTGGCTAATTGAGCAGGCTGGAATGATATGGTTTTTTGAACGTTGAGAACAGTACCGGGGCTACTCTCAAAAAAGAAAAAGAGAGCAGAAGCTCGGCTGGGTCTGATATGGGTTTTGGGTAGAATTTATTATTATTTTTTGATGAATTTTCTGGAAGGTTTCAGGGGTTTGATTGTTTGATTTGATGGAGTATCAGAGACAGACCTACATCTTCAGGAAAATGAATTTTGTTTTTTTAAATGCTTTACTTAACCTGATATGAGATGTCCATATTTTTGTTTTTTATCAGTACTTTAGGCATTATAGATTGGGAAGACTAGTAAGGTACAAAAGTATTATATTTCAGATGACACGATAGTGGGCCCTTAGTTGGCATTTTTCTGATCTGAAGCTGAAAGCATATGTGCACCGTAAATCTATGACGAAATTTCCATTTGATGATATGGATCTTGACATTTTAGGATCAGCGTTCGCTTAGGGAAAGTTGCTAATTTTTAATTTCTGGTGCTGTTTAATCTTGTTTTTGTCTTTATGTTTTGTAACACTTGTAGATTTTCATGGATATTTGGTCTAGTTTTATCTGATTTCATTTTCCCCTCATCCTTCCAGCAGATTCTATCTTCAGTTCCTGTAGAGTAGACAATGTTCTGTATGCAAAGATCAATGTTTCATGCTCCTTTATATAAAAATATGTTCTATTGTCCAATTTTTTGCTGAAGAACTCCTAGTTTTCTGTCATCAGATCTAGAAACTTGAACTCTGTTATCGTGCACTTTGTTTGTGACTTGTATTTCACTGCTTTTGACATGCACCTTCCCTGTTTAATCACTGAACTGAAGTTTCTATCATGGTTGGAAGATAGCAAAGAGGGATCTAAATGATTAATCAAAGAGTTATAAATTCTAAATGCTATGTTTCGTTGTTTCTTATGTAACTCTTGTTTCTGTATTTTAAATTCCTGGTTGGTTTTCATTAATGATTTTTAATATTTGCTTCCTTCTTTCCTTTTCTTTGGGCTTCAAAAAGAATATTTCATAAATTATACAGCATGTGCACGCATGCTCGTGCTTGCATGTAAGCGCGTGTATGCCTTTAGGTTGATCTTTGTTTGTGAATCAATAAACTGAGAAATGGAAAATGTTTCTTTGTTGTGCATTTGTGTTATAATCCTCCCCTTTTTAAATGCTGTTGAATTTGCAAAAAACTTTTAAAAAATACTAATATGTGTATTGTTGTTTGTATGCTTGATTTATGTCTCTGAACATGTTGTTGTGTTTGAAATTAAAGACTTATCGTTACTATTGTTGCTGTGAGAACTTACGTTTCTTATATGTTACTTCACATCCACAAACTCAAGTGCTAATAGAAAGTTTATTCACTTGGTATACATGGACAATCTTCTGGAGCAAGACATTTTATTTGTAATATAATTGCATCTAAATATGGCCTGCAGGACTTCTTTCTGTTGCATCCATCTTTTTTTTTTTGGATGTAACTGTCTGTTGCATCCATCTTTGCATGCCCGGGGAAAGATTCCAGCTTTGAACATGGAAAGTGGAATTTGCATTTTTTTCTTTTAAAAGAAAAATAGGCACTTAAATATGAAATAGAAAGCTTATCTCACTTTGTTAGTTAGCTGACAGTATTAAAACCTTTGGTCTAAGTGTGCATTTATTTAGCATAGCTCTTAGTTAATTCAACCCAAAGTTGAAAGGATATTAATTATGTTTGATCAATTCGAATGAAACTTAGACTAGCTGCTTGGTTTTGGTTCCCTTAAAAAATTCTCCATCATTTTGGACATCACTGGCTTAGGGATTTGACAATTAGAGCCTGCCTTTTTCATTGAGAATATTCTCCTTTATTGCCAGATGGGTGTTGTTTGATACATAGTTTTGGAAATCTTCTCAAATTTTCCCCAAAATGATTTATAGATTCTGAAAGTAATGTCAGTGACCTAGCATCTCTTCAAAAAGAAAAAAAGGTGACTTCAAGTTTCACTAGAAAATGATATTCAAATTTTGTTGGCTTGTACTTGCTGGAACAACATTTGATTAACAATATTTTGTTTAGCATAATTTACCATGTGTTGAACTTTGGCGATAGTTATCTTCCAAGGAATATAATTAATTTTTAACGCAGAAAAGAAGGCTGTTCTGTCTGTTACCTCTGAAATTAACTTTTTTTCTTCCTCTTTGTTCTGCTCTCATGATCAAAGTTTCATACCTTTTTTTTCTTCGTTTCTCAACAACAAGTCAGCTGTTTTGTATCTCTCTGTGTTAGATGACACCACCATTCGAAAATTAGCTACAATTGTTGAACTGAACTCCATAATCTGATGTTAATCAACACATTGAGTTCCATATTCTGAATTTATTGTGACTGCAATTATATATGAAGAAGCCAGACATGCAGAATGAGCATTTTCAGTCCCTAATTATGCATTTGAGGGCTGCTTCCCAACTTGAGCAACTATAAGCAACCAGTTTTCTTGTGCTACTTGCTAAAGCCTAACAAACAGTGCTACCCAGCTTTAGTTGTCATCCACTTCTTGAATAAGATGGAAACGCTAGGTGCTGCTTGAGAATTTACTTGCAAGCTTTTGAAAAACTTACTCTATGCTTTGTCCAAGCCTGAATCTTCTCTTTTTTAAATGCCAGGCCTTCAAGTTCTTGAGCATATTAAATTTTATCCTAAGATGGCATCAGCAGCAATCACAACTGTGTCCATCAGTTCAATATATGCTCAGACTGCTTTGGGAGCAAAATCCAAGCCCATAGGCTTGAATTTTAGTAGCCCAAAATCCTTTAAGAGTTTTAGTGGTCTGAAAGCAGCACCATCAATTGAAATTGAATCAGAGACATCCTTTCTGGGCAAGGAAAGCAATGCTGCACTCCAGGCATCTTGTGTTCCAAATATCAAACCAAGACAGAGGTTCACAAATCAACTTCAGCCCCGAGCATCGACTTATAAGGTGGCCATCCTTGGGGCTGCTGGTGGGATTGGTCAACCCTTAGCACTTCTTATCAAGATGTCTCCACTGGTCTCAGATTTGCATCTTTATGATATTGCAAACGTGAAAGGGGTTGCTGCTGATCTCAGCCATTGCAATACTCCCTCCCAAGTTCTTGATTTCACTGGACCATCAGAACTTGCCAATTGTTTGAAAGGAATGGATGTGGTTGTCATCCCTGCAGGTGTTCCCAGGAAGCCAGGCATGACCCGTGATGATCTATTCAACATCAATGCCAACATTGTGAAGACATTGGTTGAGGCTGTTGCGGACAATTGTCCAGATGCTTTCATCCACATCATCAGCAACCCTGTCAACTCTACTGTCGCAATAGCTGCAGAGGTTCTCAAGCAGAAGGGTGTCTATGATCCAAAGAAGCTTTTTGGTGTCACAACTCTAGATGTTGTTAGAGCTAACACATTTGTTGCAGAAAAGAAGAACCTCAAGCTCGTTGATGTGGATGTTCCAGTTGTTGGGGGTCATGCTGGCATTACCATCTTACCATTGTTGTCGAAGATGAGACCATCGGCGACCTTCACAGATGCAGAAGTTGAAGAGCTAACCATGAGAATACAGAATGGTGGGACAGAGGTTGTGGAGGCAAAAGCTGGTGCTGGATCTGCTACCCTATCCATGGCCTATGCAGCAGCCAGATTTGTTGAGACAGCTCTCCGAGCATTGGATGGAGATGGAGATGTCTATGAGTGCTCTTTTGTTCAGTCCGAGCTAACCGAACTGCCTTTCTTTGCATCAAGAGTTAAGCTTGGGAAGAAAGGCGTGGAAGCCGTGTTATCGGCAGATCTGCAGGGGCTGACGGAGTATGAGGCAAAATCACTGGAAGCTTTAAAGCCAGAGTTGAAGGCCAGCATTGAGAAGGGTGTGGCATTTGTGCAGAAACAGGCTGCAGCAGCTGCATCCGTCTGAGGTTTTCTACTTTTCTTCCCCCAAAACAGTCATATAAGAACAGAATAAATGTAGGGCCATTCTCAAGTGCTCTCGCTTTTGCGGCATAGAACATTTCTTGTTTCCACTCTGGAGAGGAGATTTCTGGGTTTGAAGGATGTTTCTGAAGAGAGAGTACATTACCGATGTGTTTGGGCATGTTATCATGGTTACATGGAGATCTCTCGGTATTACCATGCAACTGATTTTGTTTTCTTGCTGTCTAGTTGCTTCAGTGTTGTAATCTTAACGTTGTTCAACTTAAAGAAATTAATTACCCATTCAGTGGTCGGAAAGGGTCACATATCTTGAAAAGAATTCATCATTAGCAACAACTAAATGCATTATAGCACGGAATATTTTGCTCCAAGTGACTCAAAATGTTTGTTTTATTTCCTGTTGTTTGGTTCTTCACCACTTGCTGTTGTTGGGTCATAAGTTCTGTAAGAATACCATTTGAACTCGGGTTTTGACCTGATGAGGAACGTGTTAACCATGAATATTTTTTTTTAAAAAAAGGTACACCTCTTGTTAGTTTAAAAGTCTCAAATAAAACGAGCTTTTACCTAGTAGCAATGCCTGTTTGCTTGCATAATAGCAATTGGAATAACAAGCGTGCCAAATATAAGTTTCCATATTGGTGAAGAGCTGTGAATGGACGGCTTAAGTTATGACTTTTATTTTATTTCCCTTGAATTTATTTCTAGTGCTTCCTGTTCGTGGCTTTATTGTTTTAGGTTTCTATGCGAGTTTGACTCTTTTTCCTGAATGCGTGGTATGCAAGAAAAATGGGGAAGAGGAGAGCTTCTTTTGACATCACAATGTTTCCCGTAAAAGGATTTTTAATTTCGATATATCCGAAGTGTTTACTTGCAACTTGGCATATGATCAATATAAATCTCAACATATGGGGACGTTTCATGCAAATTGTTTGATAATTAAGGTTTTCTGGTAAATATTTTTTCACAGCATGCATTAAAGGCAACCATGAAGATGCCAATGCAAAAAATATTTTTGCTGCTTTCATTTCGACCAGTTTTTACATGATCTCAAATCGCCACCAGCGAGGAGAGACCTGCAAAGAAGTATGCATGTTACACCCGCAACATTCCGTCGGTAGGTCTGAAATGTCGTCGTAGTTCTCCAATTATTTCTTCTTTTCTGGCAAATATCTCAAGGATCCTAGTGGAAATTTGTGTGTTGAGATTCAAGAAAACGACCTTTTCAGATCCAGTATATCTAGCACCATAAGCATATATGCTTCATTCTTTTGTTGGCGAGGATGACTCGCTTTCCAATCAATGACTATAGAGAAAGAGAAAGAAAAGAACTTTAAACAACCATGTTTTCTTTTGATTGCAGGAAAGGACCACCAGAGAGATTCAATGTGAAAACACTCTCCCACTTCAAACAATGATGTCTCTTTTGATTGCGTGCTTTCTCCATTTGTCATAGAATCGCATTCAAGTTGGAGGATGCATTTCTCTAAGAAAGCTCTCACGACAATATTTTTCTACCGTTGCATTTTCTTGATTGATTCTATGTTTACGTATCTCTCTTTTTTCATAACCATTTTATAAACCGTGTACATGACTCCATATCGTCAAGAAGCTCTTACGGTGATATGAGCAGCGCACCGAAATAACATGAGCAACTACTTTTAGCACCCAGAACTGGGAAGGCACTGAAAATGTTGCCCATCTTAGAAGATTTCTTCCCGTAAAGCTACATGACCATGTCTATCATTCTTATTATGATGCAAAAAACTTTATATGTCTTGTAAAGAAATTTACGGTGGGCGGCACTCAACTTTATATTAACGTGGCGGGCATGAGTTAGGCCAAGTCATAATCGGTGTGGCAATTTGGGGAACACCTGGCAAGCGTGCGGAAACCAAAAATAGAGAACTCGTTGCGTCAAGCAAAAAATAATGATACGTTACCACATATAGCCACCCCAATAAACAGATAGAGTGAGGTGGTTGGTAAGATTAGCATACGCAACCCCTTTTTTCTTTATATATATATATATATTTTATGAAGAGAATATGCGTACGCAACATAAAATTTTCAAGTAGGGGAAAAAAAAAAAATCCTTATTCGTAGTTTTTTTTTTTTGATTTTTTTTTTTTTTTTTTTGAATAGGGGTCTGATTGAACTTGGATAATGAAATTTGATAAATGAATCTAGGCCACTAATACCAGCAGCACTCAGCAATTTTATCAACTCAGCCAATTTGCACCCTCATTGAATTTTTGTTTTAAATTTAAATTTAAAAATCTCTCTTTTCTCGTAAGTACAAAAGGAAAAATACATAAGGTTAGGTAGGATGGTGAAACAGTTCGACTACGGAATAGTTCCACATGATTCATACAGCATGAGTATGGCCACCGTGGATGAGAATTTCCAATAAAATCTAGCTAATCCATATGAGACCTAAATTACATGTGTTAAACTTCAGTTTAAATCCATACTTAAATTTAATTCGAGCCCCACAACCATACCAAGTAGTGGAGCCAAAGATGGTTAGGCATTGATTGAATTTTGATAGTTATTCAGTATTGGTGGAGCCTCTCTTATGCAAAAGAGTGAGGTTGAGGAAAATCCAGCTTTCCTTCCCTTCTTTCCACGCTCAAGCAGATTGCACAAGTTGTCCCAACAAAGGCAGTAGCAACGGGAACGCTCAAACTTGTAACTGGGACTTGTAGCCTAGATAAATTACGTTACATTTCCTTCATTGCACATGATGGTAGCACTGCCCTTTACTCTCCAAGTTAGACCTGTTGCAAACTTCTTCAGCACACCCTCAGCATCATAAGCAGTGTCTCTCAGTTTCTTGAAGCCTACTCCTCATGCCTCCACCTTGAGTTCCTTGGACTCAAATTCATATCTTATGCTGTCATACAGACGTACAGAGTGTAACTTATGGCTTCGGTTAGCGAAATTGCTGGCTTCCTTGGAAACCGCATGCATGCTGAGAAATTGGTAGATACGGCGCCATATTGGAAATATCTTCCTTAGGAACCGTACATAACGTGACGTTTTCATACAGGAGGATATCATTTGGTTTTCCGCATAAGAATTGCTACTCCCACAATTTAGAGTTCATGTAATTCCTGTTCTTTTCGAAGCCCGTAACTTTCCAAAAGTCATATACTGCTCTTTTATAAAGCGTGCTTCTGATATCGGCAGGATGATGATTTGATCATTTAGTCACGTTAATCTAAACAACATAAAGAAAAACATCTCCTTACAATTAGCGCCATGCTTTCACTATATTCAAAAAAAAAAAAAAAAAAAAAAAAAAACATTTATTTTTATTTATAAAAGCAATTGCTTTTGTCCTCTGCATCAATGGTGAACTTTCAAGCTAGCATCTCAGAATGGAGGGAACTCAATCTGGGAAGAACACTTGCTCCTAGGATACACAGGACACTCGATGAGATCCTTTGCATCAGCGTCCACACATATGTAGATCTGATATAATTGGCTGTTGCTTGATTCATCCACATTGCACTCTATTCCCGGGGTGAAACCAGTTGCATCCCTGATAGCCCCAGCGATGTTGTCCACGCTATAGAGTCCACCATCTGGCTCGATTCCCGCGCCTTGCAAGATTTGAAGGAGGTCCACTTGCTTCTTGAGGTTAAGAGCTGCTTGGAAGTACGAGTGCTGGTCGAGGATGGACTCCGAGCAGGTGCCATGCTTCTCCCATTCGTGCATCCAGAACTCCGAGCCATCACTACTTGGGCATGCTAAGGTTGGCCATTTTGCTTGCATTGTAGGTATCAGGTCCCTAATCTGCACATTATGATTAAGTTTATCTTTTCTTGAAGATGGGCATGAAATAAGTTGCACCTCTATGGGGACTAATCCATATTTAATCTGCATCCAATCCATGTGGGTTACTCCAAGATTGATGAACTATTTCTCTTCACATTCTTCTTTCTTATTTGTGTAATCTTTTCATATTTGGGCTATGTTGCCTTTAATCTCCAGCCAATCCATATTATTTTTCTAGGATTGATGAACTATTTTCCTCCGTCCTTTTCTTTCTAATGTATCTAATCTTTCTTATGACAACTAAATATTTTAAAAAATTTAAAATTTAAAAATTTTTAATTAAGGATGAAGCTTGGAATAATGGTAAAAATGCTCCATTGTAATCTGCTTCAAAATATAAAAATAAGGCTGCATCCTTGCACCTAGTTAAGAATGAGGATCTTGTGTATTAGAACTTTTTTTTTTTCCCTAAAATTTTGAGCTTTCAGGTAAATTATTGATTTTTTTTCTCTAACCAAGACTATTCAACAATGGAACTTAATTAATTAGCATAGCTTGGACTGGTTTATGTAAGCCAGTCGTTGCGCCAACTTCTTTGTCCGAGTAAAGGTGAGTCTATTTCTTTCTGAATGTCAAGTCAAAGTCAAAAGAAACGTCGTCAGCCAATCCCCGATAAGAATTTTTCAGAAAGCAGATCACATATTTTACACGTATATTTTAGATGATTTTCTGTATGTTCCTAAATTTCGGAGGAAAAACATTGTCTACATTATAACCACAACTAAGCAAGTGCTGTCTGGGTCATCTCCACATCAAATTTTCTTTTTCTTTTTACAGCTAAATGGGGGAGATGTCCGCCAGATTAATTCCACTCCAACTTAGACTTTGGTGTAAAACTTTGGTATTTAACTTTGGTGTAAAAATTCGGTATTTCTACGTATACAAAGTGCAGTCTCCCCATCAATGGAACTTGAAAGTGTAACCTTCAATCTTTTTTAATAATTTGAACATTTCGATATTTTAGATCATATCTTCAACCAATCTTATGGCATTAAATATATAGATGATTCAGAGTATATCTCGAGTATATTTCTCCGTTCAACCTATCTGACCATGCATTGCTATTTCATATTAACTGCATAATTGTATCTTTCCATTTTTATTAATTACTTAATAACGCACAATTGAATTCCTTAAGATCTGTGCGAATGGGATCCCCAGGAGATGCCCAAAAACAGAGAATCAGACGGCATGATTCGTGCACGGATACGAGTACCATTTACAATAATTTAGGGCTGTATCTATTGACATTTGACCTCCGGTTTCCTTTTTCTTATACATGGCCATTAATGAAAGCACCAGAAATATTTTTTCTTGTTTTGGAGAAAGAATGATCACCATGAACATATTGGATGTCACTCAAAAACATGAAGGGTTATAAATACTTTATTCATCACTATAGTCTTGCCACAAAGAATGGCAATCACCATTCAAAAGAAATAATATAACAATAATAATAAGAAGAAGAAGAATTAAGATAAGCACCTTAGATTGATCGTACGGGCTATCAGGGTCACAGTTGGATGGGTAAGAGCCATCATTGTTGTTGGGCCAAAGGCCATGGATTCCGAAGTCGGCAGCTGGCTTTCCAGACCTCGGATAGCAACAGCTTCTCTTGGTGTCACAGTATGATCCCGGCCACTAAACCAAACAGCAAAATTAGCATCCAAAAGAAAGACCTCCTATAGTTAGCAACTAAGTTAATAAGAAAACATTTCTTTTTTAAAAAAAGTACGGACTTGTGATCATCATGGGCCAAGAGAGGCAAAAAGAGACATGGGAAGAGGAGTGTATGGACTGGTAAACAATTTCTTGTAGCAATGAGAATGAGAGAAAATGTCTCTGCTTCTTCTTTACTTTTCTTACAAGTTATAAGATATCACAATGTTTTATCTACCACAAAAAAAAAGAAAAAAAAAGAAAAAAGAAAAGAAAAAAGAAAAAAGAAGCTAGCCCAGTTTGTTTGGTAACACATATAGAAATAGAACTGTGACAGAGGAGGGAGGAGAAGAAGATACTAACCTGTTGAACGAAGTAGAAGAAATCAAAATCTTGAGCAGTGGAAGCAGCGGCCGAGAGCAGAAGTAGAAGGATAAGGAGTGGTAATCGGCACTTCATTGTAGGCTACTGGCTCGTACAAGGTTGGTTGGGTGTTACCTCACCTGCGTTGCCCATACTTATAGCCATTTTGGGCTCTGGTATGAGGAGGATATCGTAAGGCATATTCCATTTCCACGTCATTCATTGAGCGGAGTGTAGAAGCAAAGACGTAAAACCGAAAGAAGGAAAATATTAACAAAAAAAGAGAAAAAAAAACGGGGAAAACCAATCTACTCCCTTCCTCGTTAAAAAGGGAAGCCCCATGAGACAAGTGCCAGACATCATGGCCATCACGTAACCATCATATTGCGTGATAAAAACGTTCATATTTTCATAAAAAAAAAAAAAAAAAAAAACGTTCACGTTGCCAGCTTTCATTCATTTAATAAGTATTTTTTTTTATCTTTAATTTTTGGATTTTTGTTATATTACAATAATTTTTGGGTCTGTTGGCAATAAGTAGTGTTATTGGTGATAACAATGTTTGCAGTGATTTGTATATAGAGCATTTCATTAGGAGAAGACCAACAAAATGGTAACCAAATAAGGAGAAACCATATCCTATACTAAATACATCACATGAGGCTGCACCATACCAATCACAGACATTCAATTCTATAAGCTACATTTATCAAGGGCTCATCTATGAGAACAAGCATCTATGATTGATATCGTACATCTCCATGTGATGCACATGACGTAGGGTATGATGTCTCGTAGCATATGGGACTTACAAACCCCCATGGGCGGAAAGCTTGAATGCAATTATCACATCCTTCCCACCTAAAAGCTTTGACCTTTTTTTTTTTAATTTTTGAAAATACTTTCTGCACCGTGCACGGTGCGTATGATTGCGCACCGTGCACGATGATTGGCGTGCACAAGGGGCTGGAGAACGGCGCATCAAATTTCTTCTTTTACTTCCGGGCCTGTGCGCGCCAATCACGTGAGCGTGATTGGGCACCACGCGGTGCAGAAAGTATTTATTTATTTATTTATTTTTAGAAAAAATCATAATTAATTCAAACCCGTAGTTGGTCACCGGAACTTGTTTTTCCTTTCACTTTGGAGTTTCCATGGGTCCACCATGGAGTGGAAAATTTATTTTGCTAACGGATCGTACAATTAGAGATAATCTGACATAAAAAAAAAATATTATCATATTTGATATCAAAAATTAAAAAAAAATGATGGACGCCATGCTTATTTTTTGGATAGAGAAATTAAAATAAATATCATAAAAAAATTAATATTTGATAAATTTTCGAATGATGATAATGCATATTTGACAAAAGTATTCTCAATAAAGCTGTATATGTAATCATTGAATTTATTCTAATATTTTTTAAATTTTATTCAATAAAGAGCTTGTTGGAGATAAATCTCATTCCTGTCGAAATCCAGTCTGATATTTAGCCTAATGCAACTGGTAATCACGGAAGAGCTTCAATCGAAAATTCTTCTTCAGCAGTCGAACTCCAGCCGAACTCCTCCAACGATCGAACCTTAGCCGAACTCCTTCAGCGGTCGAACTCCAGTCGAAGACCTCCAGTGGCTGAACTCCTCCAGCGGTCGAACTCCTTTCAGATTTTTCCTTCAATCAAATTTCTCCAGGAGCCAAACTTCCTCCAGACCTCTACTTCAGTCGGATTTCTTCAAGAGTTGAACTCCCTCCGGACCTCTACTTCAGTCGGATTCCTTCAGAAGCCGAACTTTCTTCCAAACCTCTCCTTCAGATGGATTCCTTCAGGAGCCGAACTCCTTCCGGACCTCTTCTTCAGATGGATTCCTCCAGAAGCCAAACTCTCTTCGGACCTCTACTTCAGTCAGATTCCTTTAGGAGCCGAACTCCCTCCGGACCTCTACTTTAGTCAGATTCCTTCAGAAGCCAAACTCCCTCGAACTTCTTCTTCAGATTGATTCCTCCAGGAGCCGAACTCCTTTTGGACATCTACTTCAGTCGGATTCCTCCACGAGCCTAACTCCCTTCAGACTTCTTCCTCAGTCGGATTCCTCCAAGAGTCGAACTTCTTTTAGACTTCTTCTTCAGATGGATTTCTTCAGGAGCTGAACTTCCTTTGGACCTCTACTTCAGTTGGATTCCTCTAGGAGCCGAACTTCCTCCAGACTTCTCCTTTAGATGGATTCCTCCGGGAGCCAAATTTCTTCCGGACCTCTACTTCAGTCGGATTCCTTCAAGAATCCAACTCCCTCCAGACTTCTCCCTCAGTCAAATTTCTCCAGGAGCCGAACTCCTCCCGGACTTTTTCTTTAGATGGATTCCTCTAAGAGCCGAACTCCTTCCAAACTTCTCCTTCAATCAGATTCCTCTAGGAGCCGAACTCCCTCCAGACTTCTCCTTCAGTCAAATTTCTCCAGGAGCCAAACTCCTTTCAGACTTCTCCTTCAGTTGGATTCCTCTAGGAGCCGAACTCCCTCCGGACCTCTCATTCAGTCGGATTCCTCCAGAAGCTGAACTCCTTTCAGACCTCTCCTTGAGATGGATTCCTTCAGGAGCCAAACTTCTTCCGAACTTCTCTTTCAGTCGAATTCCTCCAAGAGCCGAACTTCTTTCGAACTTCTCCTTCAGCCGAACTTCTCAACCAGTCGAACTCCTTTAGTCGAACTTCTCCACCAGTCGGACTCCTTCTGAACTTCTCCATCAGTCGAACTCCATCCGAATTCCTCCAGCAGATACTTTCAGATTTTAAGTAGCATTCCTCCTGAATGATCCCCCTTTAGCTGTATTTCCTTTAGAAGTCCGAACTCTTCTTAAATTGACATACGTCAAAGATCTTCACCCCTCCGCGTGGCCCCGAGTGGCTTAGTACCAGACGGCTATGGCTGTCACTATCTATTTGTTGTAGGCAGTGCCCCTGTTATACGGCTCTGAGCGGCCAGTTATCGAACGGCTACGGCTGTCACTATCAGTCTGCTGTAGGTGGCACCTCTCTCATGCGACCCTCAGCGGTCAGCTATCGGACGGCTATGACTGTCACTATCAGTCTGCTATAGGTAGTGCCTCTCTTCATAACAAATTCTATGCGGTCCCAAGCTGCCAGCTATCGGATGGCTATGACTGTCACTATCAGTCTGCTCTGGGCTCTATCTATAAAAAGGACCCTCCAAATATGTTTTCTCTAAGCTCTCTTCTTCTTCCTAAAAATTCTGCTAAACTCTCTCTTGAGCACTCCATTTCTGTTGGTCAGAAGAGTTGACTTGATCGTCGGAGGATCTTGTCGGAGCTACCACCACCAACTCCAGATGGAACTTTATTTTGTAGGTCATCGACGACAATCTCTTCTTCCTCAACTCCAGCTCGGTCCAGCGTCGACCAGATTCTATACCAACATGATTGGCGCTAGAGAAAGGGCCACTGTTCCCGAGGTTTTCTTATTCTTAAAGGAGTGCTCAGCAGCGATTTCTCTTCTTCCTCTCTAGAGTTCTTCCTTCAAAAAAAAAGCCTCTCAAGAAAGCTTCGATCCGACGATCAACGGCCTTTACAGCCAAATCCCATCCAGACCTATCCGCTCTCGCTTCAGCTCCTGCAACTCAAGCTCCACCTGCAGTCATGGTGGATGTGGAGCAGTTCAATCTGTTGATCCAGCAGGTTCGAGATATCACGAAGGCGGTCTAGGCCATACATTGACAGGCCCTGATGCCGATTCGATCGGAGTAGGCTTCTCCAGAGCCCCATGATCCGATCTGGGGATGGCCAACTTAGGCTAGCCGACTGGTGACCTCCGAAAGCGGAAAGCAGAGGATGGAGAACCCTTACTCAAATCATGACTCAGTCCACGGGGAGCCTTGCACCCGTTCCACCAGAAAATCTTAGAGATCAACAATCGTGAAGATCTCCTAGATCAAAGGCTCCTGAAAATAAGTCGATGAATTGAAGAACTTCGCCATATTCGCTCCTCGCATGGTAATGATATTTGCACTAATCCTCCTTTTTTTTTAGAGGATTATGCAAGAACCAATCCCACCAAACTTTAAGCTCCCATAGTTTGAGAGTTACAATGGGACCACCAATCCGATCGACCATCTGGAGGCCTTTCGGATAATGATGCTGCTCCACGGTGCATCAAATACCATTTTATGGTGGGCATTCTCATCTACCCTTAAGGGAGCTGTCAGAAACTGATACTCAGTACTCAAATTGGATACCATCTTTTTCTTCAATCAGATGAGCCATCGATTTGCGGCTCACTTCATCAACAGTCGACGTTCGCACCTAGGTTCGGATTTTTTGATGAATATCAAGTAAAAGGAGGAAGAATCCATCTAGGCTTATGTCACTCGATTTAACGCTGTTGCATTGAAGGTTTGGAACCTGGACCAGTCTGTTGCAATGGTCGTACTCAAAGGAAGCTTTCAGAAGAATGATTTGTTGTTCTTCTTGAAGAAGTACCCCAGAGATTTTGTCGATTTGCTAGCTCAGGTTGAAGAATATGTCCGAGTGGAAGAAGCCTTCAAATTGAGAGATGAGAGAGCCGCAAGAGAGCGACAGAAGAAGTCGACAAGCTTCTCAATGCCAGATTTATCTCAGAAGTCAGCTATCCGACTTGGGTCTCTAACGTGGTCCTAGTCAAGAAGGCCAATGGCAAGTAGAGGATGTGTATCGACTTTAAGAAGCTTAACAAGACCTGCCCAAAAGACAGCTATCCTTTGTCTAGAATCGACCAACTGGTGGACGTGACTTCAAGCTACGAGCTTCTCACCTTCATGGACGCCTTCTCTAGCTACAACCAAATTTGGATGGCACCGAAGGATGAGGAGAAGATTGCTTTTATTACTAACCGTAGTCTTTACTATTATAGGATCATATCCTTTGGGCTTAAAAATGTAGGCGTGACTTATTAGCACTTGGTCAATAAAGTCTTTAAGGAGCAGATCGACCGTAATATAGAGGTTTACATCGACGACATGCTGATCAAAAGCCAAGAGATTGTCAATCATATCGCCGACCTTGAAGAGGCTTTCAATACGCTCAGGAAATACAAGATAAAGCTGAATCCAACCAAGTGTGCCTTTGGAGTAGCCTCTGGAAAATTTTTGGGATTCATAGTCTCGAGATGAGGAATCGAGACTAATCTGGAGAAAATTCGAGCTATCCAGGAACTGACCACTTCGAAGTTCATTAAGAAAGTTCAGCGTCTGACTGGGAAGGTGGCATCTTTGAGTCGTTTTGTCTCGAGGTCGGTCGAATGCTGCATGCCCTTCTTCCAAATCCTCAAAAAATTAAAAGATTTTCCCTATACTCAGGAATGCCAAAAGACGTTCGACGAGCTTAAGAACAACCTTGGCTTGCCCCCCTATTAGCCAAATCCGAATCTGGAGAGGAGCTATTTTTCTACCTCATGGTCTCCCCTATGGTGCTAGCGGTAGTCCTAGTCAAAGAAGAGGCGAAAGTGCAGTGATCAATCTACTACATAAGCCGGATCCTAAGAGATGCCAAAACCATGTATACCGTTGGTGCAGAAACTGGTAGTCACCAAAATCAGCTGGAATGGAGGTGAATGAGGCGCCACCGAGGACCTGCAAAATAAAGTTTCGTTCGGAGCCGATGGGGGTGGCTCCGGCAGGACCCTCCGACAATCAAATCAGCTCTGACCAACAGAAATGGAGTGCTCGGAGATGATTTCCATAGAGCTTAGAGAAGAAGAGGAGAGCTTAGAGATTAGAGTTAGCGTATCTGGAGGGTCTTTTTTATAGGCGGAACTTGATGGTGACAGCTGTATCCGTGTGGTGGCAGGTCGCTCGAGGTTCGACGGAGTCAGTCCCAGGGGAAGGCTTCGTCTACAGTGCCGCCTGCAATGGATTGATGGTGACAACCATCGCCGCCTGATAGCGGGTCACTATCGCCTGTAGCGGACTGATGGTGATGGCTGCAGCTGTCTTGATACTGAGTCGCTCGGGGCTAAATGAAGGGTTGAAGAGTTCGGAAGGAGTTTGGCTACTGAGGAGCTCGACCGAAGGGGAGGCTTGGAGGGAGTTCGGCTCTCGCAGGAGTCCGACTGAAGCTCTACTGTCAAAGAGTTTGGCCGGTTGAAGGAGTTTGGCTAAGGCCTGGCCACTGAGAGTCCGAAGGAGCTCGACCGTTGAGGAGTTCGGCCAAAGGGGTTCGGTTAAGCCTGACCGTTGAGGGTCCAAAGAAGCTCGACCGCTGAGAAGTTCGGTCGACTGAAGGGGTTCAAAGGAGCTCGACTACTGGAAAGTTCGATCAGCTGAAGGGGTTCGGCTAAGATCCGTCAGCTGAAGCTCTTCTGTGGCTACTGGTTGCATTAGGCTGAGCATCAAACTGGACTTCGGTAGGAGCGATGTTTATCTCCAACATATACAAAGTTGAAAAAATTGACTTATGTTCTTCTGATTGTAGCAAGAAGACTTCGACCTTACTTTTAGGGACATGCTATAATGCTCCTCACTGACCAGCCAATCGAAGCAATCCTTCATCAAACAGATGCTTCCAGAAGAGTTGCAAAATGGGCCATTGAATTAACAGAGTTCGACATCAACTACCGACCTCGACCGACGATCAGGACTCAGGCACTGGCCGACTTCATAGTTGAATGCACCATTCCAGATGAAGCCGAGCTTAAACAGAGTGAGACTGGCATCCCGTGGTTGCAACCGAGCCTCCCCAAAGAAAGTGTCAACCTTACTGAAGGTTTTTGGGCCCTATACGTGGATGGTTCATCCAACTCTACAGAAGTAGGTGCAGAATTAGTCTTAGTCAACCTCGAGGGAGTCGTCGCCGAGTACGCGCTATGCTTCGAATTTTCTGCAACTAATAATGGGGCCGAATATGAAGCGCTGATCGCTGGATTAAAAATAGTAGGAGAGTTAAAAGTAGATCGACTTCAAGTCTATAGTGATTTTCAATTGGTGGTCGGCCAAGTTAGTGGTAGGTATAAAGCACAGAAGGAAAGTATGATGAAATACCTTAAGAAAGTGAAGGATTTGACTCCGATCTTTGGTAGTATTGGCATTCGATAGGTTCCGAAGGCAGAAAATACAAGAGCTGACCTCCTCTCTAAATTGGCTACTTCAGCCCCAGTCGAACTGTCCAAAGAAGTATTTTTTGAAATTCTAAAATTTTCAAGCTCAGAGGAATCACAGTTCGTTATGTAAACGGAGCTTGAGCCGAGCTGGATCAATCCGTTAGTTGCCTATCTCAAAGAGGAAGTTCTTCCTCGTGATCCAAAAGAAGCTTGAAAACTCAGAAATCAAGTCTTCCGGTATATTTTATATGAGGGCAAGTTGTATAAGAGATCATATTCACTCTCGCTGCTGAGATGTCTCCGACCTTCAAAGGCCGACTTCGTATTATGAAAAGTGCATAAAAAAATTTATGGACGTCATGTAGGAGCCAGGTTTCTATCACAAAAACTACTTCGGCAAATGTAATATTGGCCGACCTTGCACCACAATTCCATGGAGTATGTTAAGAAATATGACCGGTGTCAGAAAAATGCAAACATACAAAGACAGTCAGCCTCCGAGCTTACTCCACTGAGCAACCTTGGCCATTTGCGTAGTGGGGAATGGATATACTTGGCCCTTTACTAATGGCATTCGGACAACGAAAGTTCCTCCTGATCGCAATCGACTACTTTACCAAATGAGTCGAAGCCAAACCACTAGCAAAAATTATCGAGGCCAAGGTACAGGACTTCATCTAAAAGTCAATCGTCTGTCGGTTCGATCTACTCCAAATCCTCATAATAGATAACAGACGACAGTTCGCTGAGTTCTATGAAAATCTAAACATCTTCCATCATTTCACGTTGGTAGCTCACCCACGGGCAAATAGAAAAGCTAAAGTGACCAACCGAATCCTGTTGCAAGACATCAAGATAAGACTCGATAGGACAAAAGGAGCCTGGACGGACGAACTCTACCACATTCTCTGGGCGTACTAAACTACTCAAAGGCTATCGACCGAAGAAACACCATTCGCCTTGGCCTTTGGAATGGAGACAGTCATCCCAATCGAGCTTAAGCTCCTATCAGCATGGGTCGTGGCTTTTGATGAGCAGCGTAGCTCACTGGACCTCAGAGTCAATCTCGACCTTCTGAAAGAAAAAA
This sequence comes from Cocos nucifera, assembly GCA_006176705.1. Taxonomy (NCBI): domain Eukaryota; kingdom Viridiplantae; phylum Streptophyta; class Magnoliopsida; order Arecales; family Arecaceae; genus Cocos; species Cocos nucifera. The sequence goes on from QRFJ01000014.1 coordinate 729,444, forward strand.
GAGAGGAAGCCCAAGTTCGGATGGCGGCCTACAGACGAAGGGTGGCCCGATATTATAACACCAAAGTCAGAGGTAAAACATTCAAAGTGGGAGACATAGTGCTTCAGTAAGCCACCATCTCTCAGCCTCAGAGCTAGAGGAATCTTGTCCCAAATTGGGAAGGTCCGTATGAAGTAGAAGAGGTCATCCGGTTCGAAACTTATCGTCTGAAAGAGCTCAAAGGAACAACGCTCTCACGATCTTAGAATTCAAAAAATTTGAGGATGTACTATCAGTGATTTTCCTTCAATAAAACTTCTCCATTTCAATATTATGATTTTTTGGTGCAAAAACTATATGATGATAGGGAAGAAGCAGTCAATAGTGGCCATATTAGGAATAGGAGGAGAACCTCGTCCTAACATGAGTAAAGTCGAAGATCTCGTTCATTTTATACGAGATGAGAGAAGAGGCCCTGATAATGGCCCTTATATGCCCCTACAGTCAATTAGGAACAAGAGGAGAACCTCACCCTAACATGAGCAAAGTCGAAGGCCTCGTTCATGTTCGACGAGACGAGGGGAGAGGCCCTGACAACGGCCCTTATGCGCTCCTACAGCCCGTTAGGAATAGAAGGAGAACCTCATCCTAACATGAGCAAAGTCGAAGGCCTCGTTCATTTTAGATGAGATGAGGGGAGAGGCTCTGACAATGCCCTTATGCGCCCCTACAATCCGTTAGGAATAGAGGAGAACCTCATCCTAACGAGAGCAAAGCGAAGGCCTCGTTCATTTTAGACGAGATGAGGGGAGAGGCTCCGACAATGATCCTAATGTGCCCCTACAATCCATTAGGAATAGGAGGAGAACCTCATCCTAACATGAGCAAAGCCAAAGGCCTCATTCATTTTAGACGAGGTGAGGAAAGAGGCTCCGACAATGATCCTAATGTGCCCCTACAGCCTATTAGGAATAAAGGGAGAACCTCATCCTAACATGAGTAAAAGTCGGAATCTCGTAGATCAAAGATGTGGAGAAGGAAGAAGCTCGGTGGAGAATCCTTACATAAGTTTTCCCACGATAACCTGACTATGCTAAATGCAAAAGGCAGAATCTTATCCTGATTTACAAGAGAGGTTCTAGTCCGACGTCCACAACGAGCTCGGCGTCCGCAACAAGCAACGAGCGCAGGAACCTAGGACAGGAGATAAGATCTCCCATGAGCTTTAATCTGAATGAGTGCAGAGCCCAAAAAAGAACTTCGACAGTCGCTTTTTTGTACTTCCTTCGAATTTCGAACTTGAAAATAGGACTATTGTTGGAGATAAATTTCGCTTCCACCGAAGTTCAGCCTGATGCTTAGCCTAATGCAACTGATAATCACGAAAGAGCTTCGATCGAAAATTCTCCTCGAGTGGTCAGACCCCAGCCGAACTCCTCCAGCAATCAAACTTTAGCCAAACTCCTTCAGCGACCAAACCCTAGCCGAACTCCTTCAGTGGCTGAACTTCTCTAGTGGCCGAACTCCTTCCAGATTTTTCCTTCAGTCAAATTCCTCCAAGAGCCGAACTCCCTCCGGACCTCTACTTCAGTCGAATTCCTCTAGGAGCCGAACTTTCTCCGGACTTCTCCTTCAGATGGATTCCTCCAAAAGCCAAACTCCTTCCGGACCTCTCCTTCAGATGGATTCTTCAGAAGCCAAACTCCCTCCGAACCTCTACTTCAGTCGAATTTCTCTAGGAGCCGAACTTCCTCTGGACCTCTACTTCAGTCGGATTCCTTCGGGAGCCAAACTTCCTCCAGACTTCTCCTTCAGATGGATTTCTTCAGGAGTCGAACTTCTTCCCAACCTCTACTTCAATCGGATTCCTCCAGGAGCCCAACTTCCTCCAGACTTTTTTCTCAGTCGGATTCCTTCAGGAGCCGAACTCCTTCCAGACTTCTCCTTCAGATGGATTCCTTCAGGAGCCAAACTTCCTCCGAACCTCTACTTCAGTTGAATTCCTTCAGGAGCCGAACTTCCTCTGAACTTCTTCTTTAGATGGATTCCTCTAGGAGCCGAACTCCTTTCGGATCTCTACTTCAGTCGGATTCCTCTAGGAGCCCAACTCCCTTCGGACTTCTTCCTTAGTCGGATTTCTCCAGGAGCCAAACTTTCTCCAGACTTCTACTTCAGTTGGATTTTTCCAGGAGCCGAACTTTCTCCAGACTTCTCTTTCGGATGGATTCTTTCAGGAGTCGAACTCCTTCTGGACCCCTCCTTCAGATGGATTCCTCCAGAAGCCGAACTCTTTCCGAATTTATCCTTCAATCGAATTCCTCTAGGAGTCCAACTCTCTCCAAACTTCTCCTTCAATCAAATTTCTCCAGGAGCCGAACTTCTTTCAGACTTCTCCTTCAGTCGGATTCCTTTAGGAGCCAAACTTCCTTCGGACCTCTCCTTCAGTCGAATTTCTCCAAGAGTCGAACTCCTTTCAGACCTCTCCTTCAGATGGATTTCTCCAGAAGTTAAACTTCTTTCGGACTTCTCCTTCAGCCGAACTTCTCCATCAGTCGAACTCCTTCTAGACTTCTCCATCAGTCAAACTCCATCTGCATTCCTCCAGCATATTACTTTCAGATTTCAAGTAGCATTCCTTCCGGATGATCCCCTTTAGCCGTATTTTCTTTAGGAGTCCGAACTTCTCTAAAATTGACATACATCAAAGATCTTCACCCCTCCGCATGGCTTCGAGCAGCTCAGTATCGGACGGCTACGGCTATTACTATCAGTCTGCTGCAGGCGGCGCCCTTCTCACGCGACCCTGAGCGGCCAGCTATCGGATGGCTTCGGCTGTCACTATCAGTCTGCTGAGGCAGCATCCCCTCTCGCACGATCCTGAGTGGTCAGCTACCAGATGGCTATGGCTGTCACTATCAGTCTGCTATAGGCGGTGCCCTTCTCCATAACAAACCCTATGCGGCCCAAGCGGCCGACTATCGGATGGCTACAACTGTCACTATCTGTCACTATCAGTCTGCTATAGGCGACGTCCTTCTCCATAACAAACCCTACATGGCTCAAGCGGATGGCTACCGGACGGCTACGACTGTCACTATCAGTCTGCTCCAGGCTCCATCTATAAAAGGAATCCTCCATATACATTTTCTCTAAGCTCTCTTCTCCGTCCCAAAAATCCTGCTGAACTCTTTCTTGAGCATTCTATTTCTATTGGCTAGAAGAGCTGACTTGATCGTCGGAGGATCCTATCGAAACCACCACCACCGACTTCAGGCGGAACTTTATTTTACAGATCACTGATGGCGATTTTTTCTTCTTCAACTTCAGCTCGATTCGACGTCAATTAGATTCTGCACCAATAGAGCTTTTGTAAAAAAAATTAAGATGAAGATAAGATTATACAAAAGATTATATAATTATAGTCATCATATAAAAATTAATCGAAGATAACAATATTATTTTAATATTAAAAAAAATATTTTATATTGAAGGATATATTCATAAATTTTGTCATATTTTTATATTGAATTACTTTTAATCAAACATAATAATCTTTTTCTGATGTAATTTTTAGAAATAATTTTTCTACCAATCAAATATAATAAAAATTATTTTTTTATAATTATTTTTTAAAATAAATAATTTTTATAAATTATTAGATTATTCTATAATATGATATATCCAATCAAATGGATTCTAAAGCATTGAATGTGACAATGCAAGCAGAACTTTTGCTGTTTCTCTCGTTATCTCTTCTAATGCAAGCAATTGGGGGACTTTTTTGATCACCCCTTTCTCAAAATGGGAAAGAAAGCAACTTTAGGTTTCATGTTGGAACTCACCAATGCGAATATGCCATGATCTGTTAAGCATGTATCTTAAGGTAGGTTTATCAATAGAGCGAACAACTTCCGAGCTGGTATTCTTGACAAGGGTTTGACCAGTTAGTAGACTAGCTAAGTTTCCCTAGTTTGCTTGTATATAAAAGCTACTATTTATTAAGATACAAATGTTGTTAATATAGAAAAAAATATTATTTAAATTTATTTTTATTCGATATCAACATCAATCTGGATAGAGTTTTTATTTTTTAAAATATAAGTAATACTTTTGTAGTAAAATTTTAATTTATTAGTTGATTATGAACTTAGCTGATGATTTTTTGAATTTTTAGAGTTATATAACTCTACGGGTTCAGAAGCTCCATACCAGCATTTTTTTTTTAAAAAAAAAAAAAATATAATTGATGGGATACTTTAGACCATCTTTATCGTGTTTTATATGAAATGGATTTTTATACAAATTATCTATAGTTAGCTTCGTATTATTATAGGCGATACCTCATGATGTGTCATGTTTTGGATATGGATTGCATTAGCTTGTTCGCAATAATAGATAAGCGAGAAAAGCCCTGCATCGTCACGATTTCACACTCACAAACCAATCACATACTATTTTGGGGCTTCTTTGTCTTATTCACCTTAATCTTTAATTTAAACACCTGAGAAGAGGTATTAGGAAATCCTGTCGTGATCCAACTTTTCCTCCAAGCAAACAAAAAGAACGAAGCCGCTTGAACGTTACGGAGTTGTAAATGATTAATGCTGATATTCCTGTATTTGGATCAGACATTTAGTGATTCAAATATTTCTTTTTAATTTAGATATCACGGATCCGCTGGTTTAACATATTAAGATCCATTTGAAGCTTGGACGGTAGTGCCTCATGATTAGCAAATGTTTTCCCATTGTGTTGGGACTGGGGTGAGCCTCGCAAGACCAGACTTTGATTCCATTTCCCGCAACGCTTTTCTTTTTCATACTGATCTGCATTTACGCGTTTATCGGCTGTCCACGTCGACCAAAATCCAAAGTGAATGGGTCGGCAACTCGGCACGCAACTGCCTCCCATGGCAGCAAGTGCTTAACCATTGAAAAGCTAGTCCTGGAAAACTTACAGGCGCCTAAAGTCCACAAGCAATAAGCAACAACCCAAAGGCACAGAGAGTGAGATCTGGCCTGCAACTTGGACAGGTTGGCTTCAATTGAAGTCTAATCCTAACTAATCCATCCTTGGTTTAGCCTTTTCTGTGGTATCCGCATTTTAAGTTTAGGGAAATGTTTCAAACATTTTTGTTAGATTAGTATTATGTTGCACACCATCTTATTTGGGTCCACTAAATGTAATTTTATAACTTAATGGGAATGGGATATATATATATATACTGGACTCTGGTTGATTGGATTTCAGTCTATATTCGATCGAATTTTTGGCCATTGGATCAGTGCACACTTCCAAACTATCTCTAAAAGCAAACAGAAAACTTCTCATGTCCGTTAGTTGATCTAGAATACATTAAATGACTTATTAAATGGCTCACGGGATGGACATATAAAGCATCCTGAAGGCGCCTTCATGCTTCATGAAGACGTCTTCATGCTCCCTGAAGGTGCCTTCACGAAGTATGAGGCACCTTCATGGAGGGTTCAACGTGGCTTTAAGGAGTAGTGTTTGTATTTATTCTAAGATGATTTGTGTTTATTTCAGTAGGAGTTAATGTTTATCATTTTTAATTAGTGTTTATCGGATCTAAGGTCACCCAACTTATGGACCCGAGTTTGTGTTTATTCTATGGGATTTGTGTTTATTTCAGCAAAGTTTCTGTTTATTATACGCTATTTGTGTTTATTCGACGGGATTTATATTTATTCTGGGGTAGTTTGTGTTTATTCAAAGTCAAATGTTTATTCTAGGATGGTTTCTATTTATTTTAGCAGGAGTTAGTATTTATTATTTTTAATTAGTATTTATATTAGGAGAAAAGAAACTCTAGCAAGCAAGGGAGAGAGATTCGAAGAGATGGGGGGTATCGCGTCAATATGACGTGCTTTCTCTCCATCGCGTCTCTCTCTTTTCTTTTTTTTTAATATGCCAGGTCAGCTGACAACTAGAAAAATCCTCTATTTACTTTTAGGGACCTCTTGGAAATGCTCGTCGATCCAACGGTCGGGGATCCGATTGGATATAGACTGAGATATGATCTATTGGAATCCAGTCTATCTCTCTCTATATATGTAGAGAGAGAGTTAGGCTAGAGCCATATCAATCGGATCTAGATTTAAATCCGGTCAGATCAAAACTCTATAATAAGAGTCCTACATCAATGATTCAAGCCGTTAAATGTGATCCATTACCTCAACACCGTGTTTGGGAGAGAAAAATAGAAGAGAAAAGAAAAGAATAGAAGGTGTTGGAGATAAACTCCACTCCCGCCAAAGTCCAGCCTGGTGCTTAGCCTAATGCAGCTGGTAATCACGGAAGAGCTTCATAATCATGAAAGATCTTCGATCGAAAATTCTCCTCCAGTGGTTAAACCTTAGCCGAACTCCTTCAGCTAGCCAAATTCTTCCAACGGCCAAACCTTAGCTGGCCAAACTCCTCAGCGGTCGAGCCCCAACCGAACTCCTTCAGCGGTCGAACTCCTTCCAAACTTCTCCTTCAGTCGAATTTCTACAGGAGCCAAACTCCTTCCAAATTTTTCCTTCAGCCGAATTCCACCATGAGCCGAACTCCTTCCGAACTCCTCTTTCAATCAAGTTTCTACAGGAGCCGAACTCCTTCCGGACTTCTCCTTCAGTCGGATTTCTACAGGAGTCGAACTCCTTCCGGATCCCTCCTTCAGCCGAACTCCCTTCAGATTTCTCCTTCAGCCAAGTTTCGCCATGAGCCAAACTCCTCCCGGACTCCTCCTTCAGTCAATTTTCTACAGGAGCCGAACTCCTTTCAAATCTCTCCTTCAGACGGATGCCTATAGGAGTGAACTTCTTCCGAATTTCTCCTTCAGCCAAATTCCACCATGAGCTGAACTCCTCCTTCAGTCAAGTTTCTACAGGAGCCAAACTTCTACCGAACTTCTCCTTCAGTTGGATTTCTACAAAAGCCAAACTCCTTCCGGATCTCTCCTTCAAACGGATGCCTACAGGAGCCAAACTTCTTCTGAATTTCTCCTTCAGCCAAGTTCTGCCATGAGCCGAACTCCCACCGGATCTCTTCTACAATCAAATTTCTACGGGAGCCGAACTTCTTTCAGACTCCTCCTTCAGCCAAACTCTTTCAGGAGCCGAACTCCTTCCGAACTTCTTCTTCAATCGGATTCCTCCAGCGGATTGCTTTCAGATTTCAGCTAGCATTCCTCCCGGATGATACCCTCCAAAGGTATTCCCTTCAGAAGTCCGAACTCTTCTGAAATTGATATATGTCGAAGTTCTTCATCAACCAACGCCTGCTTCCTCCAAACTACGGCTATTAAATCTCAACAAACGATCGCTATCAGTCCGACGATGTCCCTCTCTCCGTAGCAAATCCTATACGCTCCCGAGCGGCCTACTACCAGATGGTTATTGCTGTCACTATCAGTCTGACGACATCTTTCTCTCTGTACCGAACCCCACGTGGCTCCGAGCAGCCCACTACCGGACGGTATGGCCGTCACCATCAATTAAGCTCCGTCTAGAAAAAAGACCCTCCAGATACATTTTCTCTAAGCTCTCTTTTCCTTCCCAAAACTCTGCGGAGCTTTTTCCTGAGCACTCCAATTCTGTTCGCTAGAAGAGCTGACTTGATCATCAGAGGGTCCTACCAAAGCCACTACCACCGACTTCGAACGGAACTTTATTTTGCAGATCACCGATGGTGACCTCGTCTTTTTCGACTCTAGCTCGATCCGGCATCAACCAGATTCTGCACCAACAGAAGAGAAAGTATTTCCTTATTTGAAAATTTTTTTTATGAAAGAAATGAAAAGAAAGAGGAAGAAATGGAGAGAAAATAAATCTCCTAAAATTTATAATCTTTTTCTCTTCCAAACCGAGCATATTTGGAGAAAAAGAAAAAGAGAATAAATGAATCTTTGATAATTTCCATCTTATCCTTTTAATAATGAAGAACTAAGTTAATATTATATTTAAATTTTAGAATTTATTTTACATCCATTTTCGAATAGAAAAGTTTTTTTTATTTAGCTGCTCCAAGCCTTCCACCGATTCAGATTCCTGAGAATGAAAAAATAGAAAAAAAACGTAAGAAAATGAAGAAAAATCAAAAAAAATGAAAAAAAGATTGAAAGATGAGGCTTTTTCCCATATAGATAATGACCATCATGATTTTAAAAATTTTGAGACAAATTCCATGCAGTTAGCCTATTTTGATAATTTATTGTTATAGCTATATTCAAGAATATAAGAGTAAGAAGAAATTATAACATTACTTTCTTTTTCTATTTTTTTTCTTCTAAATAAAGATAAAAAAATTATTATTATTTTTTTAAACTTCTAAATAGAAAGAATTTTTTTCTTTTCTTTTCTTTTCTCTCTTTACTAACATTTTTTTTCTTTTCTTTTTTTCTCCAAACTCCCAACCCCAAACTCTCAAATAAAATGTAAAATTACTTCTATATTTTTTGATCACTTAATACACAAGCTAAAAATCTCTAAATTATATAATTTTTAATATATAAATAATTTTAAAATAATAAATCACATTTAGATCATGTAGAAATCTCTCTCTCTCTCTCTCTCTCTCTCTCTCTCTCTCTCTCTCTCTCTCTCTTTATATATATATATATATATATATATATATATATATGCGCGTGCGCATACACGCGCCACACCGCAACCTCAAAACTAGCACCATCCAGATTCGCAAGAAAAATGGCTACTTGATTTGCCTCGGAATATATATTGTTGCAACTGAAATTTAACATGGTGCTCCAAAAATAAGTGATATTTCTTAGAGCTGGGTGTTATTGGGATTAACTCTTGAGTGCCCCCAGCGCAAGTTCATAGAATCACAGTCCAATCTGACCCATGAATGGATTGTGTTAATCAGCTCCAATTGAGGCCAACCCAAATTGCACAAGTAAAGTTGATGATATTTTCTTTAAAAGGCCGACGAGATCTTTTAAAATTAAGTAAAAGGAGTCAACAAAATTTGAGTCCCTGGTGTGGCCGCCCAAAATCCAACTTGACAAAGCTGTCCTGCAGCTGGTTTTTCCAAAATCCTGCCGAGGATATGGCGAGTTTCCATTATCATAAAATAGAGAATTTCAGTCTAAAGAATATCCTGTTGCAGTTACTCTACAGATGTAGCATGAGATAAAATAATTCTCAATCTCGAAATATTCCATTCATGGCATCCTTGAAAGCATCTAGCCTCATGCCCTTGTTTTGGCCAAATGGATTAATGAACTTCATCTAGTGCCCTGAACAGATATAAGAATGAAAGGCATCGATGATAGAACATCTTAGCCTCCAAAAATCTGCAAGTTAGCACCACACAACTGCTCAGGCTAACCTCGACAGTCCCTCCAGACCTATCAACCATCAGAGCCTAACTGATCTTGTGGAATAGAAGCAGCCCCACTCCAAGTCTTACAATCTCGACTTTGTGGCTTAGATTACAATTCAGATCTGCTTTCCAATCTGTGAATCAATATGTCACCTGCCCTGTCTCTCGCAACAGCCCATCTTCCCATCTGCTAATCTCAGGATATCTCAAAAGAGAACGGCACCATAGCTTCTCTTCAAGGAGAGTTTGCAAATCAGAGAACAAATGTAGACATCAATATAGGAAAAAGGAAGCTACTAAAATCTGCTGGTCTTGGACTTACAGGTACTAAAGGTTCTCTACAGCTCAGCCAACAAAAGCTGAGCCACAATGTCCTCAAGAGTCTACTTCCAGCAGGAGGTCATACTCGAGATTCAGAGTACCTGAATAAGGAGCAGTGAAGAAGGTGGACCTGTTTGAGAATGGCACTATTGCCATTGCCGAGATATCCAACCCAGCACTGAGTAAAGTTCAGAGAGTCAGGGTGCAGTTGCCTGGACTGCCACAGCATTTGCTGAGGAAACTAAAAGAAAAGGATGTGGATTTTGCCACTCATCCTGTGGAACCCAATGTAGGATTTGCAATCCTCAATTTTTTGGTGAATTAAGGATTCCCAATGCTCTTACTTGTTGTGATTTCTGAAAACTTCATCAATGAATACTCCGGGAGGCCCAAACTTGCCTTTTGGCCTGGGAAGGTAATATCTGCATACACAAGTAAGACTGAAAAAATCAGAAGCTTACTGAGATTAATCATCTTTTTGATGCCTTCTAACATAGACTTCACTGGTAAAATTTGGCTCCTTTGCCTCACATTTGTAGTCATAGATGGTGTTACCATGTGTAGCCACTAGAATATTTATGCTGAATTAGATATCTATAGTCTATAAGTAGGCTTATTATTTTCTTTTCTTAAAAAAAGACATATTGTACATTCATTAATAATTTGAATTTTGAACAGGTCTAAAGCCAAGTTTCAGATGGAACTGAACACAGGAATCACATTTGATGATGTAGCTGGTCTTGATGAAACAAAGCAAGACTTCAAGGAGATTGTTGAGTTCTTGAAGTCCGTAGAGAAATTTGCTGCTGTTGGCGCAAGGATCCCTATGGGTGTGCGCTTGGTTGGACCTCCTGGGAGTCGGAAGACATTGCTGGCTAAAGCCATAACTGGGGAGGCAGGGGTTCCTTTCTTTTCCTTGTCAGGTTCAGAGTTCATCAAAATATTTGTCGGTGTAGGAGCTTCAAGAATGAAGGATTTGTTTAATAAGGCAAAGGTGAAATCTCCATGTCTAGTCTTCATTGATGAGATAGATGCAGTAGGATGATAGATAGGAACTGGAACAGGAGGAAATGATGAAAGAGAACAAACATTGAACCAACTACATACTGAAATGGATGGTTTCAGCGGGGATAGTGGAGTTATTGCACTTGCTGCCATGAATCAGCGACATATTCTTGATTCAGCTTCGCTGAGACCAGGAAGATTTGATAGAAAGGTAAGGAACTGCTGGTACACTATTTGTTTAGGCTAATCAAGTGTAATATCTTTCGCTACTTAAAGAAGAAAGGAGGTTCTTACCAAAAAAGGAAAGGATTTTATAGTAGGCCTGATCTTTTCTAAAATTAAAGAAAGGTTCACGACTGATGTACTTACAGTTATTACTTTTGCACCTTCTCCGATCATTTCCAAATGATCGCTACATTTGGAATGTCTGAGATTAGGCCATGGGCAATGATGGATCCAGCAGTACAAAGCAGTGATGTAGCGTTCAGAATGCTAGCTAGGAATTCAATGTCCAAAAAACTTGCGGAAGATATTCACAAGTCAGTGAAAGCAATAATTGACAATGCTTATGAAATTGCAAAGCCCCACTCACATAAGGAATGATCGAGCAGCTGTTGCCCAGTTGGTTAAGGTGTTGCTAGAAAGGGAAACTCTCACAGGAGATGAATTCAGAACAATTTTGTCCAAGTTCATTGATGGTGAGGTGGGTAGAAGTGATAGGCAAACTATTGCAGATCTGTTGCAGCTTGAGTCACCCAATTTATTCATGCTGCGGTTCCTCATGACAGAACTGTAACACTGATATAAAATTACATGAAGATTGTTTACCAGTAAATGGAAGGTCCACGTGAAGGTTAAGGATTTTGCATGTGTACATAAATTACCATCTATAGACTAGGGTTTATAAAAGCACATCACTATGTATTGATCCAGAGAATTTTTTTTGCAGATTAAATAAATTTCATATTACAAAATATTTTTGCTGTGTGAAATTTAAACCATATTGGGGTGCTATTCTTTGATTGCAAATAGACTGGTAAGAGATGGTGACATTGGAATAAGTCCCTTGCTCCAATGTGATTCTGGTGGTTAACAACCATGAAATGCAATAAATAATGTAGTCAGTTGAATCTGAAATATTGATCTGTACCAATATGTTTCATATATAATATCTTATAAGTATATGTATCTTTTTAACCTATTATAAGTAGCACAAGAAATAAGAGCCACCAACAAGAATTCTCAAAGGAAAATCATGTGAAAAGGGGATGATTCATATCCAACAGATTGTAAGTGTAGAAGAAAAAACATACTTCATGTGCACTGTAGATCTTCTCTCCCCAACCAACCCAATAGTTTGACAGCTTTTGTTTCTCAGCCACTTTTTTCCCTTATAAGAATTACAGATTTCTACCTCAGATAATTTAGTTATTTCTCAAGACAAATAAAGCATATGTTCATCAGGGATTTTTGTAGCTTATCAGGTTCCAACTCTAGAGTGCAGCATAAATGAAAGGAGATACTCTGCTTCTATGCATATACAAAATTCAAGTAGATATTTGGAGTTTAGAAGCAAGCATATGAAGAATTTTAAGGTAAAATTTTGAGCAGCAAAATCATGGACAGCAATGTGTGAATGTTCATGGACTTACCCTTGGTTAGACATTCAAAGATTTCATTCCTCAGAAGATTTTCAGATCAATCCAATGGAAGTCCAATACAGTGAGGATGAAAGATAAATTTTGAATCTGATGTAGACTTTGGCACCTTCATCACAAGAGCAACCAATCAATGTATGGATGTATAAATGACAAGATGTTCATTAAGCTGCCAAAAGTCAACAAAGCACTGCCTTGTTTCAATTGAAATCCACATATAGTGAGCTTGGAATCGAGGTTGCAGAATTCAGAAACCAAGCTTTATTTATTGAATGCATCAGCATCCTCCTTTCATGCTTATGATTATATGTGGACCAAGTTTCCTGCATATTAAGCTACCACTTTGTATGCTCTACCAGTAATCATTACATGAACAGTGACCTTCTTTGAAATGGTGGAATCGACTTCGGTCTCTTATGATTACCAGCCGATTATAAACACTGGATAACACTTTTGCGAAGGTATGGCAATCAACACAAATGCGAAGGTTCTTTGAAATTCTAATCATTCTACCAGGAGGAGTAGCAAGAATACCAAAAGCAATGGCCAGCTTTTCACTGTGAAAAGAAAGTGCACTCTCCTTCTCCTGCGTATCCATATCATGCAACTCAGATGCCATATTTGCGACATAACCAGCAATCTTTAGCTGCTGTCCTATCTCATCAAGCTTTTCACAAATCTCTGCCTTCTGTGGATGTGAATCATCATCAGCAACAAACTCATGAACCTCTCCATTCAATTCTATCGTGCTGCAACCTGGAGTCGTTTGAATTCCCTTTTCCTTCATCAACCTCCTCACTTCTGCTACCTTCTCCCAATTCCCCACAGATGCATATATATTCAGTAACAAAACATAATCTCCAGCTTGTTGTGCTTTTAACTCAATGAGGTGCCCAATTACTTGTTCTCCAAGGTCAATGTGACCATGAATTCTACAAGCTCCAAGGAGAGTCCTCCAGATTGTGGCATCTGGCTGAACCTTCATCTCTTTTACTATAAGCTCATATGCCTGATCAAGCAATCCAGCACGGCCCAAAAGGTCAACCATGCATCCATAGTGGCACACGTTAGGGACTAGTTGATACTTAAACCTCATCATATCGAAAAATCTCAATCCTTCATCAACCAACCCACTATGACTACAAGCTGAAAGCACACCTGTGAATGTCTGCTCATCAGGAGCAACACCCACTCTCGTCATCTCTCTAAAAGCTTCAATCGCATACCTTCCATAACCATTCATTGCCAAACCAGAAATCATTGCACTCCAACTAACCACATTCTTATGCGGTGTATCACAAAACACTCTATAAGCCTTATCCACACACCCACACCTCGAGTACATCGCTATAAGGGAATTCCTTATATTCAGAGCACCACCAAAACCACGTTCCTCGACATACTTATGTATCCGCTCCCCAAAATCAAGTGCACCCAAGTGCGCGCATGCCTGAAGCAGAAGCAAGCAGGTGACATCATCCGGTTCCATCCCATACTCCGGTCCCCGCATCACATCAAACAAACGCAACGCATCTTTGGTCCGTTGATTACGGCAAAAGCAAGAAATCAACACATTCCATGCAACTATATCTCGCTCGGCCATTTCATCAAACACCCGACGCGCATCATCGCCGTCCCCGCACTCCACGTAGACTCCCATCAATGAAGTCAGCAAAAGAGAATCAGATTGATGCCCATCTTGCAGGATCCTCGAATGCATCTGTTTTCCACCAGACAAGTAAGAAATCCTAGTGCACGACTTGAGAGCAAAGGAAGAGGTGAAGGTATTCGGAGAAATGCCGAGTTTTCGCATGCGGTTATACAAGTGGAGGGCCTCCTCCGGGCTGCTGTCCTGGGAGTAGGATCTTAGCATGGTGTTGTAGTGAAAGACGTTGGGTCTGGGTATCTGTTCGAAGACGCGACGGGAATAATCGATATCACCGAATTGGGAGAGGGCGGCGCGAGATAAAAAGGCGGTGGAGATGGATGGGTTGTCGATGATGGAAGAGCGGAGGAGGCGGGCATGGATTTGGAGGAGATGGGTCTTGGTGGAGCACGATGCTATGAGAGGAATGCAGGTGGTCGCGAAGGTGGAGAGGAAGGTGTTTGGTTGAAATCGGGGTGGCGGCGAGGTGTTTCGGAGTTGGCGGAGGAGGAGATGAGGCTGATGGAGGGAAGGGAAGCAGGGGAAGAGGAGACGTAGTGGAGGATGGATTTGGTGGTGGTGAAGAGGAGGGAGAGGGGAAGTAGAATGGAGGAGGAGACGAGCCAAAACCATGGAGAGATATTTCCGTCCAGCTTTCGCAGTAGTAATGATGCTACTGAAGAGGCTTCACATAAGATCAGGGATTTGTGGCGGTAAGCTTCCACTGCCGGCGATGGCGAGAGGAGAAGCGGGTGAGAGAGGGGACGAAGATGGGAGCGAAGGAGCGGCGAGAAAGCCCAGATCCCCGACCACCGGCAGACTATAGTGTCGCCGGTCAGCGCCGACGACTTGAGGGCCTCACAAATTAAGGAAAAAAAAAAAAGAACTGTAAACATTTGGTGGATAAAGGAAAATCCATTTATATATGGTGCATGGAACGAATGGTCTACGTCCAATATAATTAGGCCTAACGTAACTTATTGGAGGATAAGAGGAGCTCAAGTGTAGCAAATTTTGCTGCATTAGATGCTCGGAACACAAATTAAGTCTATCTTAAAATGCATGCAAATATCTAGAGGCCGGTGGAATCGCGACTCTCACTGGCCAGGAGCTCCCAGCGTCTTTGAGTCTCCCATAAATAGGACTTCTCTTGGAACAGACAGCGAGCTGGCAGATTGAACAAAACACTACATGGCTCATCCTGTAAATCAGCACCCGAATTAGAAGTCTAATAATCCACATGAGTTGAGCTTCCAAAAATGGAATCTGTTTTCAAAAATTTAATATCTATTTATCAATTTTCAATTAAAATTAGTCAAATAATATAGTAGAATGCTTAATACTATTTATTTTCAATAAAATTTCTTCTCGTGGCA
The DNA here is from genome assembly GCA_006176705.1 of Cocos nucifera. Classification (NCBI taxonomy): domain Eukaryota; kingdom Viridiplantae; phylum Streptophyta; class Magnoliopsida; order Arecales; family Arecaceae; genus Cocos; species Cocos nucifera. The sequence continues at coordinate 744,773 of QRFJ01000014.1, forward strand.
GCAGCACAATCATCAAAGCACAGGAGGGAAGAAGAAGGGAAAGAAAACAAAAGGAAGAGGAAGAAGAAAAGAAGAAAGCTGAAGGGAGAGGGAGAGGTATCAGGTTTCCTTTTCTCTCTCTCTTCTGCACTGGGTTGTACACAGTTGCTCCCGTGTTTCACATGCCGAGCCGGGCCGGGTTTCACATGGTTCCTCCTGCTCCTCTCTCTACCCCTCAGTCCGTCATGCGGCCTCCAACAAAGAAGGAAATTGTAGCATCTCTTTTATGCATTTGGGTCTAATCCTTAAAAATTATCCTTATCCAGATGATTTGGGTGAGTCTGATTTGGCCATTCCAAATGTAACACAAACAAAAAAAAAAAAGCCACGGTGTACCAAGAACTGCGGAACACAGAACTGCAATGTCACCCCAAATAGCTACCGGCTCGGCGCATGCATATCTGTGTCTAAATCCACAATATCACAAACTAGAACATGAGTCATCCAACAGAGCACATGGGGATTGCTCCTAGTTATAGGGATCTAGCACCTACCAATGCAAGATGCAAAGTCTCCTGCGTCCTCCAAGTTACATGCAATATTTGCAGGCAGACATTAAATTTGGGGGCATTCTTTTTACCGGTATTGACCAATACATGCAATTGTTCTATTACTAATATCGACAGCAAACTGTTTTATTTGTTTTCTAATGCACTGCTGTTACATCTGTAACCAGTCACTTCTTATCAAAGAATTTGGATGGTTAATAAACATCTCCCTTCTCATCAAATTAAGGAAAAAAAAAAAAAAAGAACTGCAAACATTTAGTGGAGTCGCTTTTTCTTTTTCTATGCGGGGATAGATAGAGGAAAATCCATTTATATATAGTGTATGAAAGGAAAGGTCTACGTCCGATATAATTAGGCCTACCATGTTACGGGGCTTATTGGAGGATAATAGGAGCTCAAGTGTAGCAAATTTTGCGGCATTAGATGCTCGGAACACAAATTAAGTCTATCTTAAAATGCATGCAAATATCTAGAAGCCGGTGGAATCTTCTCTTGGAAGAGGCAGCAAGCTGGCATATTGAAGACTTCCCAAGGGATCACCCATCCCAATACTACTCTCATCCAAACATGCTTAATAGTAGAATTTTGTTAGGATCCAGTGCATTAGTACCGGTATAATCGTAATTGGACCGCTAATAATTTTCCAAAAATGGAATCTATGTTTAGTATGGACATGCCAAGCCTAAATCTTAACACAAGCCATAAATCTCAAAACAAATGTGTTAACTGCAAGAATTATTATACCAATTGCACCAACTTAAGTTACAGTTGATGATCAACAATAAAAAAACTATATGTGAATTGCGTGGTGAATTCCACTAGATCCTTAGCTATTGTGCACGTTCTCACAATCTCACATATCCATTTCCTGTCGACCTGTGTCAGCATTTGTTTTTGATATTCCAAGCAGTGTATACGTAAAACGCTGAACGTAGCGAGCAGTTGACTTGATCTTTGTTACCCAAATTTGAAAAACCGTCATCAACAATGTTGGCATGAGTTGTTTGTAGGTTGTAATTATCAGATTAATTTCATAATTATGAGAATCAGATTAGTTGTTAAATCTTATGTATAGGAATATTTAGTTTCCTTAGAATAGGATTGTTTCTTATTACTACGATGTAATTATATTTTTTTAGAATAAAATTGTTTCTTATTCCTATGGTGTAATTATATTTTCTTATAATAGAATTGTTTTCTATTACTATGATGTAATTGTATCTATATATTGACTCTAACTTGGAGAAGAAAATATCAATCGAAGAAATTTATTGTTACCATTGTTTGACATGGTATCGGAGCAATTCTAATCTTAAAAGAACTGCTCAATGCGAATCAAATCTTGCAATCCTCTTCTCCATCCTTTCTTCTTTAGCTGAATCTAAATGGCTGATTTCAATTTCATTATCCCAGCTTCATCGAACAACTCAACATCACCAATTATTATCCACCAAGATAATTTTGCTTTTCCTACCAGTATCATATTAGATGAGACAAATTATTAATTATGATTTCAGCTTATGGAGATGCGTATTGGTACTCGCAACAAAGCTGAATATTTCATCGAAGAAATGAAAAAGCCTGCACCCAAAGATTCCAACTATGAAACATGGATTATCGAAAATCACAAAGTGAAAAGCTGGCTTATTGACTCAATGAGCCCAACATTGATACAATGATTTATCCATCTTTCCACAGCCAAGGAGATATTTGAGGCTATGTCAAAAACCTTCTATGATGGATCGGATGAAACCTGTCTCTTTGAATTGAATAAAAAATCTTTCTCTACCATGCAAAATGGTAGACCATTGTCAACATACTATAATGAGCTTGTTGCTATTTTCCAAAAAATTGATCAAAGGACTATCTCTCAGGAAGGAACAATTGAATGAGTGATCCAGTTGCATTCCGCGATGGCTAGGCTTCGAGTTCATATCTTTCTGAGTGGACTCGACTCTAAATTTGATCAAGTTCGTAGAGAAATCTTACGAAAAGAACTAAAACTTGATTTGGAGAGTACATATGAATATGTGAAGAGAGAATATCAATAAAGACAGATAATGGAAGGCTCACGACCAATCTCTGAAAGCTCGACTAGGCTAGCTAACCAAACTCGATAAGGATCATCATCCGGCTCGACAAAAAATCGGAATAATCGATCAACTAAAAAGTCTAACAATCTTGTATGTATTCATTGTGGTAAAATAGGCCATTCGAAACAGCAATGCTATGAAATTATTGGCTATCCTGAGTGGTGGAACTTCTTGAAAAAGCTAAGAAAAAAGATTGCAAGGAAGGCTATGGTGACTTTCATGGAGGAAGCCCGATCAAATGTAGAGGAAAAATCGAAGCCCACAGCAAAAGTTGCTCACCCAGGTATTGGTGGTAAGACAAATGTATTCTCTACAACTTCTAAGAATAGTACTTGGATTATTGATACAGGTGCATCCGATCATATGACTAGAGACTCTGGTTAATTACAATTCATTCGTCCATCTTTTCAAACTGTTATATCTACAGCTAATAGTAGTACCTCTCCTATTACTGGAGAAAGATCTGTCACCTTGTCCAGTAATCTCACACTAAATACAATTTTAGTTGTTCCATCTTTTAAATATAATCTTTTGTCTGTTAGTCAAATAACTTCCTGTCTTGCTTGTACTGTAACTTTCTGGATCTCTTTTTCTGTCTTTTAGGATATTTAGATCAGGAAGATTTTTGGTTATGGTGTTAAATGGGGCAAACTCTATTATTTAGAACTAACAGAGAATGGAGAGCAGAAATTCAATCATGCAAATCATACTAGTATTAAAGAAAAAGATCGAGCAACTATATGGTTATGGCACCGAAGATTGGGACATCTTTCTTTTAGATATCTCAAAAAATTACAACCCTATCTTTTTTCAAATATGAATGCTTCAGATTTTCATTATGATATTTATGAACTGGCGAAAAGCCATCGTATTTCTTATTTACCAAGTTTGAATAAATGTTCAGAACCTTTTATGGTTACACACTCTGATGTTTGGGGGCCTGCAAAAATTTCTTCAATTTTTAAAGCATGTTATTTTGTTACATTTATTGATGAGTGCACTAGGATGACTTGGATGTCTTTGCTTAAAAAAAAGAGTGATGTTTGTACAATATTTCAAAAATTCTATAGTATGGTGGGCACTCAGTATCAAAGGCAGATTTGTGTTTGGCAATCTGACAATGCAATGGAGTTTGTGGATGCTTCATTTAAAAAAATTTTAAGCCAACATGGGATTCGACATAATACTTCTTATACTTATATTCTATAACAGAATGGCGTGGCGAAGAGGAAGAATAGGCAGATAATGAAGGTAGTCCGTGCCTTCCTCTTTGGCATGAACATGCCTCAATTCTATTGGAGAGAAGCTATGAAGTCCGCTATTTATCTCATCAATCGGATACCTTCTCAAGTGATAGATTTCCAAACCCCTCAATAAATGATGCAATCTTTTTTTTCAATTCCACATCTCCTGAATCTTGAACCAAGAGTCTTTGATTGTATAGTATATATTCATATTCCCAAGATCTTGCGAAATAAACTTGATCCATGTACAAAACGATGTGTATTTGTTGGCTATTCAGATTTTCAGAAGGAATATCCATGCTATGATCCTTAAGCCTGGAAGTTACATGTGACGTTAGATATCTCTTTTCATAAATTAGAATCTTACTATTCAGGAAGAGTTTCCACACCCTCTCTTCAGGAGGAGAACTTTAGTAAAGAGAGCATGTTACAAGAAGATAATAGAGGAGATGAGTTTTTTTTAACTGAAAAAAGTAAATGAAAAGTTTGGGATAAGTGTCCACAAAATTTTGATAGTATTTTTGCAATTGAGAATGAGGAGGTAGTTCCTTCAGAAGATAAATCACAATCATCGATGGCTACAGAGTTGCCCATGTTAACACTATTAACTAACGAATCAACCCAGAATATCCAGAAATTTTCTCCTCAGGTAATCTCTAGTCTCATATCGAGTCCCATATCTGATTAGTTTTCTAAAACAAATATTCCTTCTGAAAATTTGGCTCCAAGATATCCACAAAGATCGAATAAGGGTGTCCGAAGGAAACAGTATGAACCTGATCCTAAAACCAATGTTAAATATCCAATTAGCAATTATGTCTCCACTCATAGATTGTCTAAATAATCATATGCACTTACTATTAATCAATTATCCAAGGTATCTATTTCTAGTAGTATGCAGGATGCATTGGCAGATCCAAAATGGATAAAAGCAATGAGCAAAGAGATGGAGGCATTACAAAAGAATTCTACTTGGAAACTTGTTTCATTACCTAAAGAAAAGAAGACGATCAAATGCAGATGGGTATTCACCATGAAACTCAAAGTAGATGGAAGTGTTGATAGATATAAAGCGAGATTAGTTGCGAAGGGATATACACAAAAGTATGGGATAGATTACCAAGAGACTTTTGTACCAATAGCCAAGCTTAACAAAATTCGCATTCTCATATTTGTAGCAGTAAATTGGGATTGGCCTTTGCAACAATTTGATGTTAAAAATGCCATTCTAAATGGAAATTTAGAGGAGGAAGTCTATATGGAGCTACCACCAGGAGTTAAACACAGTTCTTCGGGAAAAAATAAAGTTTGTAAATTGAAGAAATCATCATATGGGCTTAAACAGTCATCTAGAGCTTGGTTTGGGCGATTTTCTTCTGCAATGAAGGCATTTGGTTATAAAAAGAGTAATTCAGATCATACTTTATTTATAAAACACAAAAAAGGGAAGGTAATAGCTTTAATCATATATGTTGATGATGTGGTCTTGATAGAAGATGATCCGTGTGAAATGAAAGTGTTATAAGAATATTTGGCTACTGAATTCGAGATGAAGGATCTGGGACAACTTAAATATTTTTTGAAAATTGAAATAGCAAGATCAGAATGAAAAATTTTTCTTTCATAATGAAAATATGTGCTAGATCTTTTGATTGAAACTGGAATGCTTGCTTACAAACCAGTAGAGATACCCAAAGAAATGAATCATAGACTTGAAATTTTTTCAGAACAAATTCCAACAGACATGGGTCGCTATCAACGACTGGTTGGGAGACTAATTTATCTATCACATATGAGATCGGATATAGCCTACGCCATAAGTGTCGTAAGCCAGTTCATGCATACACCAAGTGAAGAATAAATGAATGCAATATACAGAATCTTAAGATACTTGAAAGGTGCTCCAGGCAAAGATTTATTATTCTCAAAAAATGGTATTTCTAATATTGAAGGATACACCGATGCTGATTGGACAGGTGATCAAACAACAAGAAGATCCATATCTGGCTATTTTACTTTTGTGGAGGGTAATCTTGTTACTTGAAAAAGTAAGAAACAGAAAATTATCGCAAGATCCGATATAGAAGCTGAATTTCGAGGTATGGCTCATGGTGTATGTGAATTGTTATGGATTAGAAGTGTTTTAAAAGACTTGAGGATTGAATATGCAACATCTATGAATCTTTATTATGATAATAAGGCTGCTGTTGAAATTGCACAAAATCCTATACAACATGATCGCACCAAACATGTTAAAGTTGATCGTCATTTCATCAAAGAGAAGTTAGATCAAAAGATTATACACTTTCTATTTGTCAAGTCAGAGAGCAACTAGTTGATATACTCACAAAAGCTGTTTCAGGAAAGATATTCTATGATATGATTAATAAATTAGACATGATAAATATCTATGCTCCAACTTGAGGAAAGTGTTGCCATGAATTATTTGTAGATTATAATTATCAGATTAATTTTATAATTATGAGAATCAGATTAGTTATCAAATTTTGTGTATAAGAATATTTAGTTTCCTTAGAATATAGAATTATTTTTTATTACTATGATATAATTATATTTTCTAATTAGAATAGAATTGTTTTCTATTACTATGGTGTAATTATATTTTCTTAGAATATGATTATTTTTTATTACTACGATATAATTATATGTATATATTGACTCCAACTTAAAGAAGAAAATATTAATCCAAAAATATTATTATTATCATTTGACAAACAATAAATTAAAAGATTCCAACAAAAAAACTGCATAAAATTATCTTTCTCAAACAGTTATTAAAATTACATTTCTGCGTCGGCCTTTTTATCAGTTGCAGCATACATATAAAAGTGAGAAAAGATATAAATTCCACCAAAGATCCTATATTAACGAAGACTAATGAACTAGCACAACTCTTTCGAAGATGCAAAAAATGGTTCGTACACTCTCACTCTCATCTGTACTTTCTCCATCAAAACATGTACTCATGGTCTTCTGTACAAATTAAATGCAGCTGGTAGCTGCAGAAGCTTGCGATGATTCCTCGAGCGCCATGAGCCTTCTCTTCTTGTGGTTGGCTTTGAAACAAGCTTGCCTTAACCTTTTGGTCTTCTCCTCCAGCTGCATTGCGGGGTCATTCTCCAACAGCATCCTTTCTTCCTCCAAAAGCTCTATTGCACTCCTAATTAGCTGTGCGTCACCCGCATCCCCCTTCTTTGCCCCACGTTCCTATACAAAACCAATCTTGTGAAGAAACCGTTTGCTAATGATGGACTATATTCTGTTAACAGGGAAAATAAATTCAAAAAACTAACCAGTGGAAAGCAGTTTGACCTGCTCAATCCAAAGAATAAATGTAGTAAACTTTTAGTCTTACCTTCACATTCTTAATTAGGGTCTGCAAACTCTTCAACTTCCGATGAGGCCATCTTGGGATACCTAGCTCCCTACACTTCCTCTTCAACAATGTAACCCCAACATCGAGCTGCTTAGCTGCTTGTGCAATGGGCATGTAGAAGTAGTGAGACACCTCCTCGAAAGTTAAAGCCTTCTCCTCTCTTCTTCTCTCTCCCTTCCACATTTTCTTCTCCCCTCCCTTCTCCCCATCACAAACCAAAGCCTTCTCTTTGTTCTCGGTTCCACATTTCATGTAGTCCCAAAACCCATTATCCCCATCAAATGCGCTAAATGGCACATCTGAATTTCCAAACAACGACGGTGGAAGGAAGAAGAAAGACTCAGAAAGAGCAGGTGGTAGACTTGAAAACTTTCTAACAAAATGAAGACTAGTCAACTAACCTTGAAACAGGTTTTGGGTGGGGAAGAAAGGCTCCGACGGATAGCTTTGCATCAGAGGAGCAACATCAAGCACTTCTTCCCCTAAGAAACTCTCAAAATGCCAGGTCCAAATTGGCAATACACTACAAAGAGGTGTAAGAGCAACAAGTGATTCCATGTGCCAATACCTATCTAACACCAAAGAAACTGCAAGTATCATATAAAATTAAATTACTCAAAATACTACCTAAAATCTGCCTGTTCTTCTCCAAATCGTACTACATCGTTGCCAACCTGCCAGTTCCCTAGTTTCTCTCTGTCCATTGTATCTTAGAAAGAGAGAGATGGAGAGACGAACGGAAGTGGTGATAAAATATGAGTCAAGATGGGAGAACGTGCACCAGATCTTCTGCTCAGGGAAAATAACAGCCACGCAGAGGGGTTTAAATGAGAGGAGGCGCGTTGATTGGAGTTACAAAGGATCCTCATTTGTGGGCTATCTTTTATTAATATGAACGAGTGGATAATTGAAATTAATTAGGGTGTCGTCAGCTGAAAACGGCCCGCCACCTATCATTAGCTTTACGGCTTTACCGTTTTCTTCGACTTAATTCTATATATGCTAATCTGGATGTTAAAAGCGAACGCATAGTTTTAATCAGCCTACTCCTCCCACTGACGTTCTTCGCGAATTTAGGGAGAGGACCAATTGGAAAATGGTTTACTCTTATCGGATTTCTTGGAAATAAGACCACTTAAGGTAACAATCTTGGGAGACTCTCCTCAGGGCGTACAAATCCTAGGAAATTAGTTGGATGTATAAATCATAGTAGCAAGAAAGTTGTGAAATCTCTATACTATCTAAGCAATAAAACCAACCCAAAATAAATAAAAAAAATAGAAAATGAATGAGCCTAAGAAGTTGATACTCTTATAAGTACTACACTCATGTTGAGTGAACAAAAATCCTCTAGTGCATGCACGACAAAAGATACCCTAGGGACCGCTTCCTTTTGTGCTCATAGACTCTTTTAAAATCAATTGGAAGAAGATTTGCTTAGCTAAAGAGGAAGGAGGTCTTGAAATTAAAGACCTCAAGGATTTCAATCAGACTTTGTTAGGGGTTGGAGGTTCTTCAAAAAGGTGGTCATTCTCTGGAGCAACCATCTGTCTTGAGTTTATTTCAGCAAAATGAAGCTTTCAGCTTGTTGGAAAACTATGAGAAATTATTCTAGCATTTGGCATGATGTTATCACCTTCCACCTCTTCTGGAATAGTGTCATATTTACTATAGGTAATGGACCGACTGTTCTTTTCTAGAAAAATAGTTGGATCGATAATTCCCCACTTAGAACCAACTTTCTGAATCTTTTCTTGTCATTGTAAGAACGGGAGTGTGGCTGGTTTTTACAATGCAAGAACACTTACCAGGAGCCTCAAATGCCCTTCTTCCTCGCCGGGTGAAGCTCAGCTTGAATTAGAGCACCGGAAAAATTCCCTACTTGTTACCTCAAAGGAAAATTTTCCTCCTTGTTGATTTACCTGATCGGTTCTGGAAGCTAAAGATGCAGTGTTAAATCTCTGCGGTTATATATGCTACGGTCATCTAGATGCAATCTCTCCAGCAATTCCCCACCTTATTTTGCTATTGATCTAATTTGCTCGACAATCTGTTTTCCTTTTGTTCTACCTTCCAATTCTGTTTCTCTGTATATTTTTTGTTACATGTTCTGCAAACCTCTACCGTGTACATCTTCTCTTATCAATAAAATTTGGTCCCCCGCAGCTGAAAAAAAAATGATATGGTAGAATGCTCAGAACACAAGAAATTTATTGAAGAACATAAATCTAGATTTCAGTGTTTTTGAACCAGGTGATCCGAGCATTATGTTTTCTGTTAGAGTTTTGGAGAAAAAATTCAAAATTTTCCTCTCCCTCCAAAGGATCTTAAAGTTTTCTTGAGTTTAGTTCCATATTGGAAAGGTATAAAATTTTTAATGCACTTATAAGCCTTCTTACTTTTCTCATCTTTGCTCGAGGGGTTTTGGGTGAACGTGGATTTTATATTTCACACATGGTGATTGGGACGAGGAATAAAATAAATGATGTTAAGTGCTCTGATGGCAGATATTTCATGAAGATGACGACAACGCTTGTGATGCTTTTTAGCAGTTCTTCAAAGACAAATGGACTTACGGTAACACTATAAATAAGCTCTCCAATATCCCATTGCGTTTCTAAATTTGTGAATGTTTGCCTTATTTCACCTGTCACAGATAAGTTTTGACAATGCTTTGAGAGATATGACCGGTGATAAAGTCCCAGGGCCGGATTCCAACCTATCTTTTCTGAAAGCTTTTAGGCATATTATTAAGAATGATGTTTATGCATCAGGACAGGAATCTCTGTTACTGCTTCCATGCTGAAATGCCGGAAAATGACATTCACATCACTTGATTCTGAAGAACAGAATCCCAAGGAGCCTAAGCATTATGGGCCAATTAATTTATGGAATACCCTGTACAAGCTTGTGTCTAAGGTACCTATTAATAGATTGAGGCTGCTGCCATTTAAGTTTTGAGGAACAAAGAACCTTTGTCAAAGGGAGGAATATGTCAGAAAATGCTCTAATTGGAATAGGAAGGTTTCCACTCTAGTGGGAAGGACATCTAAAACGATCCATGTCTATAATTTTAGGTCGCAATTTCAACCCTTATGTATTAAAGTTTCAAAAAGACCCCAAACAATTATGGCACCATACAGGGGTGGGGGAGAAGAAAATTAGATAGTTGGATCTCCAAGATCTATGTTTATGGGCTAAGATGTAATCATATAATATTTTATTTCCAGCAGCAAAAATCTTACTGTAGTTATAAATCATGGGGCGGTTTCTTGAGGCATATATTAGTTACCTTAACATGTGGCGGAGTGCCAGAAAATCACTCGTGCAGTGACCAGTGACGTTTGTTGTGACTGATCATGATTACAGCCCTTTTTTTTATTGGTACATACTGTAGTCCTTTTTTTTTTCGTTGAAAAACTTTTGAATAAATTAAGGGATGGGCACCAGAAAATAATATAGAACCGGCTTCCTATTTTACTATTTTTTTTTCTGATATTAATTTTCTTTAAAAAAATCTGAATGTTAAAAACTCCTACAAATGGAGTCTCAATTCCGTAATTAAAAATAAAAGATACGGCATATTTTTTTTTAATTTTTAAAATATATCTTTTATTAATACATTCTATATTATCAGATTATACACACCAAGTAACTTTATAATTATCAAATAAGTCAATATATATTTTTAGATAATTTGATATAATTTTTAAATATAAAATTTATCAATATATAGTGTATGATCAGGGAATACATTCTTAAAAATAAGTCATCTAGTAACTTTCAAGCAAGTTGATATATAATTTTTAAAATATCATATATCATTAGTATAAAATATATGGTTTAGTAACACGTGCTCATTAACTTTCGGATATATACTATAAATTTCTTTGATACATACTAATAGTAATCGAATACATACTTTTAAGTAAATCGATATATAATTTTAAAAATATATTTATTATCTGAAGATATGTATTAGGTCACTATTGAGTATATATCTATCACACCCTAAATTCGGAACATCACACGATCTTGCTATTGAAGGATACCATCCTCGATAATACGAAGCTAATCAATCATAATCAGCTAAAATCCATCATAAATAAAATATAATAAAAGATTTAGTTTCATCATTCCTCATGTAAATAAATCAAAATTAGTTCAGAGAATCTAAATTCAAAATTAAATTTAAAACTCATGTGATAAAATTCATCAATAGTTGACTACAACTTTATAATTATCAGCTATAAAATCTCTAAGCTCGCTAGCGTGAACTCTCAAGCTTGAATCATCCTTCATTCCTAATCTTATTCGTCGATCTAGATAGAAAAAAAAAGAAGATATGAGCTATATTAGCTCAGTAAATAAAATCTATGCTTTTATCGGATCAAGTATAAATTTTTTCATGATAATATAATATTTAAAAATAATTTATATTATAAAAATAAAGTATTTCATAGAGCATAAGATAAAATAAGTCATAAAGATAATTACTACTATAAAAATGACCTATGGCAGCGATTTTCGAAACCGCTGCCATAGCTCCTACGACAGCGATTTTTGTTAACCGCTACGATAGGTCGGACCTATGATAGCGATTTTTGTAACCGCTGCTATAGGTCCGATATATAGCAGCGGTTACAGAAAATTACTGTCGTAGGTCAGACCTATAGCAACGGTTATAAAAAATCGCTATCATAGATCGATCTATAGCAGCAGTTCATTATAATCGCTGCCATAAGTCGGACCTATAGCAGCAGTTAGTAGGAATCACTGCTATAATCTGATTTATGGCAGTGATAAATTATAACCACTGTCATATTTTTTTTTAAATATTATATAATTTAAAATTTAATGTCCATCTTTATCATTCATTATCTAAATAATTATTATTAAAGTATCATCATCAAAGGTCGCCTCGATCCGATGGAGCTAGCTTCGTCGATCAGAAAAATTTGATTTCGATAATCATGAACAATGATGCGATAATCTAATAGATGGAGACCTCCGATGGATCCAAAAATCTATAACGATGATCTCAGTGATGTTTGTACCATACTATCAAAGTTTTACATCAATCAGATATCATTATCTTAGTCAATTTAGTATAGATTAGTTTCGACCGTTAAATGATAAACGAGTGATCAAAGAACCAAACAGTGTCCGATTATAAGATAATTTTTTTTATAAATGATCTTGGCTACTACTTTAATTATTTTTTATGGTGGTAATTATAAAATTCAACTCATGAGATGAAGAATGATCTAAAACTATACATCTTCTGATAACTATTCTAAAACTTTATCTATTATTATGCTCGTACTTTTGCAATATCTGCTTAACATGAATAATTTATACGAAAATATTTTAAATTTTACTATCATCATCGTATAAAATATTTAAAATTATAACAAAGATCATTTAACTAAAAAATTATCTCATAATCGAATGTCGTTTAACCCTTTGATCGCTTGTTTCTAATTTAACGGTCGAAATTATTGCGTACTAAATTGACCATGATAACGATATCCAATTAAAGTGAAACTTTGATAGTATGATACAAACATCATCGAGATCATCGTTGCAAATTTTTGGATCCATTGGAGGTCTCTATCTATCAGATCATCGCATCATCGTTCATGATCGTTGAAATTAAATTTTTCTGATCGATGAAGTTAGGGCGATCGGATTGAGGCGATCTTTTGCGACGATATTCTAATGATAATTATTTAGATAATGAATGGTGAAGATGGATACTAAATTTTAAAATTATATAATATTTAGAAAAAAAATAAAAAAAAATTATTTTCAATCTATGGCAGCGATTTTGGATAACCACTACCATAGATCTATGACAACTATTCGATAACCGCTGCCGTAGGTTAGATTAAAAATTTCTAAATTTTTTTTTCTCTCGTGCGTGCTCGATCTCTCTCTCTCTCTCCTCCTCTTCTTCGTCACCGATGATGCTCCTTCCCCCCGGCCGACGTCGCCCCTCCTTCACCCCGGGCCGGCGTTACCCCTCCTCCCCTCCGATCGGCACCACCCCTCCTTCCTCCTCCCCCTTCGACCCTCCATCCCCGACCGCCCCCTCCGCCACCCCCACTCCCCACCCGACCCACCCCCCCACCTCATCCAACCCTCCCTCGGCCCCTAGCGAAATCCTCCTCTAGCGAACCCCCATCCGATCCTCCCTCAGCCTCCTGTGAAACCCCTTCCTCCGACAAACCCCCCCACCCTCGCTCAACACCCCATGAAACTCCACGCCTCGCCCCCCATCCGACCCACCCTCGATCCCCAGCGAACCCCCCTCCGACGAACCCCCCCCCCCCATCCGACCCTCCCTCGGACCCCTGTGAAATCCCCTCCGACGAACTCCTATCCACCCTCGACCCTCCGCCGGCCCCTCGTGAAATCCCTCTCTCATACTCTATGCTCCTCCGGCTCCGGTGCGAAATCAAATCCTTCCTTCCGACGAGCCCCCTCCACCCTCTTTCGGCACCTACGAAACCCCACCCCCACCACCACCATCATTTCTGATCCTCTTCTTCGATCGATCGAGTGCGAAGCCTCCTTCGGCCTCCTTGTCACTATACCCCATCCCCCCCCCAGCCATCTCCAGCCCTCTCTCTCTCTCCTCTTTTTCTCTCTTTTCTATCTCACTATCTTGCTTTTATTTTGCAGATTATCTCTAGTATCGTCGTCCTCCTTTAGCATTGTCGCCAGCGACCCTCGGAGCTTTTGGTGCGACCCACTCTCTATAGCCGAAGGAATAATTTTTTTTTTAATTTTATAGTATTATTTATTAATCATATATATTTATAATAATTTATAGAATATTTATAATAAATATTATAAATATTTATTATAAATATTATATTTATCTGCATGCCATAGTTTTTGGGCTGTACCATGGCGGTAGCCTTGGATCATGCCATGTCGGTGGCTGTGGACTAGAATTATCAACAGATTGAATTTAGATCAGAACCTGAATATTCAGATCTGGATCTAATTTTAATTATTTGTATCAAATCCAAACCCGAATATCCGATGGATCTGTACTTGAGAGAGGTAGGGAGGGATCCGGCCTCGCCGCCATCATTGAGAGGGAGGGGGTCCGGTCTTGCCACCATCATTGGGAAGGAGAGGGTTCGACCTCGCCGGTGAGGAAGATCGAGGGAGGAAGAGTGGGAGATCGAGAGAGCGAGAGAGGAAGGGAGGGGGTCCGGCCTCACCGACATCACTGGGAGGGATGGGGTTCGGCCTTGCCGATAAGGAAGATCGAGAGAGTGAGAGAGGGAGGGATGGGGTTCGGCCTCGTTGGCGAAGAAGATCGAGAGAGAAAAAGAGGAAGATCGAGAGATGGAAAAGTTGGAAGGGGTTCGACCTCGCCGTCATCATCGACAAGAGAGATCGAGAGAGAGAGTGATCGAGGGGATGACACACAGTTGAGCCAGCTCGGATATACAGTCGAGCTGACTCAGGCTGTGATCGAGCCGGCTGGGGAAGGACCCTAGCCAGATGTCTCAAGTATGAAGCCGACTGTCTCAGGCATGGAGCTGGCTCGACTTTCGAGCAAATAGAATTTGATATGTCATGATGTTATATTGATTAATGTTCATTAAGATTGTAGGTTACGATGGCAACACTGAAATGCCATCTAGCTTTCACTCCTGCCCCTCGATGGGTTACGCATAGTTCAGCATCCAAGGAGCAGTTGGAGCATACTCTGTCCACCTCGACATCGACTGCTCAGGGACCTTCATCGTCGACATCTACTCCATCGATGGCATTTACTCCACCGACGGTATCTACTCCATCAGTAGCTAAGCCTCTATCGTCGTCCATATCTGAGGCATATGCTACTACGTAGGCATCTAAGTATACATTTTTATTATATTAGTATAACTTTATTTTTTATATAATATTTATATACTTATATATTTATATAACATATTTGCATTGTAGGTGCATCATTCAGCCAGATATTTTACGATCTCATACGTATGGCACACGTATGGAACCACCAACATCAGGTGATGGTCTATTACAATGTGAAGGAAAGGTCGGTAGGGGAGACCGCGCAGGAGATGCATTCCTTTTTTGGAGTGCTTGTGAGACGATCGGACATCATTTTCATAGAACCCAGAGACTGACATTTGATGGATGCTGCCATCAGGGATTGGGTATGGAAGGAGATATGGGTAAGTATGTGCATCTTAGTTATATTTATATATTTTATATGTTTACACTATATATGTTTGATTAGAATAATTTTATAACTAATTTTTAATAAATTTATGCAGAGGAGGTACGACTTTCATGATCACGAAAGGGCTCGAGATATCCGACTGAAGAAGATTGGAGAGTTATACTAGGGTTACAAGATCAAGTTCTACAGAGAATGGCTCGATCACTGACGAAACACTCCGGAGGAGCTTGTTTCTTGGATACAAGACCATTCTTCAAGTCAGTGGAAGAGGATGGTTAGACATTGGAGGAGCCAAGAGTTCGAAGTAAAATCCTAACTTCTGAATTTTTCAATATGCTTAAAATTTTATTTAAATATTTTTAAAATATTTATTATTTATTTAAATACTTGTTAGACTACCTTCCGTCAGAATCAGAAGAATCGTACAGCTCAGGAGTATACATACACTCTATGGTGTGAGTCTATGGCCAGTCATGTGCATAGAGAGGTAATTAATTCTAAATCTTATTAGATAAATTAAATCCATATTTTTTATCATCTTTCTGATAAATTTATTTTTTATTATAGCTAATGAAAGATGGAGTGATGCCCAACCATAGTGAGATCTTTCAATCCAATCGCACGAAGAAGATGGGCAGGGCGGGCGTATTTTTGTAAGTATTAAATATATTAATATATATGATTAGTATTATAATATTTTTTATAAAATTTTATTTTAATTTATAATTATAGGATCAGTTAGATGCGCTCGCGAGCGAGGGCCCAGATACCTCTGGGCTCCGTAACCATCTGTCTCAGCTCTTGGGACCTGAGCACTCTAGGAGGATCCGATGCAGGCCCAGACACATGCCGACGAGCTATTGGTTTGAGGCGAGTGTCTCCTCATAGAATTTCAATGTCGTCAGCTGGGAGGAGCTTGAGGAGGCATTGGTACGGGCAGATCATGCTACGATACGGGCAAATTGGGCTGAGGAGCACGTATCTTATCTAGAGAATATCGTGAGAGACATGATGTCAATACTTAATGCGTGTTTTGAAGTCATAGGCTTCGAGGATATGTTGACCCACATTTCAGCTTTGACTCTAGCTCCCGGTGATGACGATGATGATATAGATTTAGGAGACTTTTGATGTATTTTATTTTTTTTAAAATTATTATAATAAATTTTATTCAATAATAAAATTTTAGTATTTTAGAATAATTTTTATATTTACTATATTTTTGATATTATATATCTATATTTATCAAGTAAAATATATTAAAAAATAAAAATTTTATTTTTTTTAATTATTCAAGATCTACGGCAGCGATTTTATAATCGTTGCCATATCTGCACCAACTGCTGCTGTTGATGCAGAATCTGATCGCCACCGGAATCAGTTGGAGTGGAGGTGGGTGAGGTCACCATCGAAAATCTGTAAAATAAAGTTTCATCCGGAGTCGATGGAGGATGGCTCTGGCAGGATCTTCCAACAATCAAGTCAGCTCTGGCCAACAGGAATGAAGTGCTCGAAAATGAGTTCCGTAGAGCTTAGAGAAGAAGAGAAGAGTTTAGAGATTAAAGCTTCGAGTTAGCATATCTGGAGGGTCCTTTTTATAGGTGGAGCTGAATGGTGACAGCTGCTGGTGGGCCGCTCGAGACTGCATCAGATTTGATATGGAGAGGGTGGTATTGTCAGATCGAAAGCGACAGCCATACCGTCCGACAGTGGTGGGCTGCTCGAGGTCTGACGGAGCCGCCTATAGCATCGCCTACGGTAGACTGATGGTAACCGTTCGTCCAGCTTTAATAACCATGGCTCTCAAAAAGTAGGCATTGATTGGTGGACTTTGGCATATATTGATTCCAAAGGAGTTCGAACTCCTGAAGAGGAAGCTCGGAAGGAGTTCGACTCCCGTAGGCATCCAGTTGAAGGTATGTGGCTAAGGCTCGATCGCTGGAGAGTTTGAAAGGAGCTCGATCGATCGAAGGGAATGTCTGGAAGGAGTCTGGCTCCTGAAGAAGCCCGACCGAAGGGGATGTCTGGAGGGAGTTCGGCTCTTGCAGGTGTCTGGCTGGAAGAACGCAGAGAGAGTTCGGCTCTCGTGGGAGTCCGACTGAAGCTCGACCGCTGAGGGGTTCAGCTAAAGTTCGACCGCTGAGAGTCCAAGGAGCTCAGCCGCTAAGCAGTTCGACCGGTTGAAGGGGTTTGAAGGAGCTCGGTCCTTGAAGTCCAAGGAGCTCGGCCGCTATGCAATTCGATCAGTTGAAGGAGTTCGAAGGAGCTCGACCGTTGGAAGTCCAAGAGGCTCGGCCGCTATGCAGTTCGATCGGCTGAAAGGGTTTGAAGAAGCTCGACCGCTGGGAGTCCAAGGTGCTCGACCGTTGGGAGTTCAGCCGGCTGAAGGAGTTCAGTCCGATCATTGAGAGTCCAAAGAAGCTCGGCCGCTGAGAAGTTCGGCCGGCTGGAGGGGTATGGCTAAGACCCATCCACTGAAGCTCTTTCGCAGCTACTAGTTGTATTAGGCTGAGGACCGAACTGGACTTTGGTAGGAGCGGGGTTTATCCCTAACAATAGTCCTCCCACTTCCGAGTTCAAAACTCGAAGGAAGAGAGTGCAGAAAAGGCGACTGTCAAAGTTCTCTTCTGGAC
This sequence comes from Cocos nucifera, assembly GCA_006176705.1. Taxonomy (NCBI): domain Eukaryota; kingdom Viridiplantae; phylum Streptophyta; class Magnoliopsida; order Arecales; family Arecaceae; genus Cocos; species Cocos nucifera. The sequence goes on from QRFJ01000014.1 coordinate 762,903, forward strand.
TCCGTGATGGTTCAGGTCGAAGCTCGGGAAAGATCTAATCTCTAGCTAAAGTTGATGTTGAAGTTGAAGCCCGGGGGAGATCTCATCTCCAGCCAAGGTTGAAGTAGATCTCGTCTCATGCGGTCGAGGTCGGGGGTTGAGCTTCTTCGGAGGGCGATATTGTCTTCAGCAGTCGAGGCTGACTCGGAGGAGATCTCCTCTCCTGCAGCCGTGTTTAATATAGGCACTCGGGAGACATCTTCTCTGGCCGAGGTTATCTCCGATCTTCTCTCTGGTCGAAATTGGCTCGGGCGCTCGGGAGAGATCTTATCTCTAGCCGAGGTTGTCTCGGGCGCTCTGACCGAGGTTGTCGTGGATTTTCGAAGGAGATCTTAACTCCTATGGTTGAGGTTGTCTCGGGTGCTCTGGTCAAGGTTATCGCGGTCGCTCGGGCCGAGATTAATGGAGATTCTATCTCCTATAGACTTAGGAGCTCGGACTTGGATTTTGCTCACGTTAGGATGAGGTTCTCCTCCTGCTCCTAATGGATTATGGGGGCACCTTCGGATCATCATCCATGCCTCTCCCCCCATCTCATCTAGGGTGAACGAGGCCTTCGACTTTGCTCGCATTAGGACGAGGTTCTCCTTCTGTTCCTAACGAACTATGGGGGCACATTCAGACCGTCGTCCGTCTTTCTTCTCTCGTTAAGGTGAACGAGGCCTTTGACTTTGTTCGCATTAGGACGAGGTTCTCCTCCTGTTCCTAACGGACTGTGGGGCACATTCGGACCATCGTCCATCTTCCTTCATCTGGTCTAAGGTGAACGAGGCCTTCGACTTTACTCACGTTAGGATGAGATTCTCCTTCTATTTCTAACGGGACTATGGAGGCACATTCAGATGTCGTCCATCTTCCTCCATCTCGTCTAAGGTGAACGAGGCCTTCGACTTTACTCATATTAGGATGAGGTTTCTCCTCTTTCTAACGAGCTATGGAGGTACATTCGAATCCATCGTCCGTCTCCTCCAGTCTCATCTAAGGTGAACGAGGCCTTCGACTTTGCTCGCGTTAGGATGAGGTTCTCCTCCTGTTCCTAACGGACTGTGGGGGCACATTCGGACTGTCGTCCGTCTCCCACCATCTCGTCTAAGGTGAACGAAGCCTTTGACTTTGCTCGCATTAGAATGAGGTTCTCCTCCTATTCCTAATGGGCAGTGAACGAGGAATCTTCGAAGCTCGGAAGAGATCTTATCTCTGGCCGATGTTGGCTCAGTTGCTCGGAAGAGATCTTATCTCTAACCGAGGTTGTCCATGGTCGCTCGAAAGAGATCTTATCTCTGGTCGAGGTTGACTCGGTCGCCCGGAAGAGATCTTATCTCTGATCGAGGTTGATCACGATCGCTTGGGAGAGATCTTATCTCTGATCGAGGTTGACTCGATCGCTCGGGATAGATCTTATCTCTAGCGAGGTTGATCGGTCGCTCGAAGAGATCTTATCTCTGATCGAGGTTGTCAGCGGTCATCAAAAGAGATCTTATCTCTGATTGAGGTGCTCGATCACTCGAAAGAGATCTTATCTCTAGTCGAGATTGTCAGCGGTCGCTTAGGAGAGATCTTATCTCTGACCGAGGTTTGATCGGTCGCTCGAGAGACATCTTATCTCTAGCGGTTGACTCGGTCGCTCGGGAGATCTTATCTCCTGGTCGAGCTTTCCTCGGGGGAGATCTTATCTCCTGCAGTCGAGGTCGAAGTGCGCTCGGGGGAGATCTTATCTCCTGCGGCCGAGCTTTCCTCGGGGGAGATCTTATCTCCTGCGAGGTTGAGATTCCCTCGGGAAGAGATCTTATCTCCTGCAGTCGAGAAGGGGAGATCTTATCTCTAGCCGAGGTTGACTCGATCGCTCGGGGAGAGATCTTATCTCCTACGAGGTTGACTGGTCGCTCGGGGGAGATCTTATCTCCTAGCCGAGGTTGACTGGTCGCTCGGGGGAGATCTTATCTCCTGGCCGAGGTTATCCGTGGTCGCTCGAAAGAGATCTTATCTCTAGTCGAGGTTGACTCAGTCGCTCGGAAGAGATCTTATCTCTGACCGAGGTTGATGGTCTTTGATCTGCTCGTATTAGGATGAGATTTTCTTCCTATTCCTAACACGACGATTATTGACTGCTTCTTTCCTGTCATCATATAGTTTTCGCATCCAGAAACAATATTATTGAAGGAAAAGAATTTTACCGAGGGAAAGTTACGGACAGCACATCCCCGTTTCAGGGTCGTGGGGGCATTATCCCTCCGGATTCCCTTGGGCGGTAAGGCCCGGGCTGGACGACCTCCTCTATCTCATGCTGGCCTTCTCAAATTGGAGCAAGCTTTTCTTGACTTTGTTGCTGGAAGACGATGAATCGTCGAGGCACCAAGCTCCCCCCTGGGGTAACGTTGATGATGCCGTGAGGCGACCGATCTCCTCGCCGTTTTTGGCTATGCCAGCACCCTTGGTCGATCTTCTCCTACTTTAGGTTGGCACCGGAGGAATTTACCCAGCCGTCCCTTTCTGATGAGCTCCTCAATTTTATCTCGGAGCTGAACGCATTCCTCAGTATCGTGGCCGTGATTGTGATGGTAGAGACAGTACTTGCTTCGATCGCGCTTGTTTGGGGGAGACCGTAATTCTTTTGGTCTTGACAGTTGGTTCTCAACTTCGATGAGAATTTGAGTTAGAAGAGCATTGAGGGGGGCGTAGTCGCGGACCTTTCGGGAGGAGGACTTCTTCGCGCCCTTCTACCGGGGCTTTCTTGGTGGTGAGTTCGAGGAGTTTGGGCCTTGCTTGCACTGAGGAGGTTGTGAGCGATCTTTGTAGGGATTTTTTTGATAACATATTCGAGGGAGAGTTCGGCCTCGCTTGCGCCGAACTTCACTCCATCCTTCTGTGAAGCTTTCGTCGGAAGGACTTCATTACCCTTTGTCAGGACTTCCTTGATGGTGAGCTCGAGGGAGAGTTCAGCGGCCTCGCTCATGCGGAACTTCATTCTATCCTTTTGTGAGACCTTCTGCGGGAGAACTTTTGCTTTTCATTTCTCCTTCCTAAGTGTGATTGGTATGCCCAAATGCTCTTCCTTAAGATCGATTCCTCGGATCCTCATGGCGGGTTTGTTGGCAAAGTCTCTGTCGGAGGTTGAAATGGGAGCAGATGGACATGGTGCAGAGGCCGTCGATCGTCGAGTCGAAGCTCTTTTGAGAGGCATTTTCTCTTTGAAAAAGAACTTTAGAGAGGAAGAAGAGAGATCTCCAGAGAGGGGAGAGAGAAATCATCACCGAGCACTCCTTTAAGAACAAGGAGACCTCGGAGGTTCAGTGTCCTCCTTCTAGCGCCAATCTATTGATGCAGAATCTGGTCGTCGCCAGAATTAGCTGGAGTGAAGGTGGGTGAGGTCGCTGCTAGGGACCTGCAAAATAAAGTTTCGTTCGGAGTCGGTGGGGGGTGGCTCCATCAAGACCCTCCGACGATCAAGTCAGCTCTGGCCAACAAAAATAGAGTGCTCAGAAATGAGTTCCGTAGAGCTTAGAGAAGAAGAGGAGAGCTTAGAGATTAAAGCTTCGAGTTAGCGTATCTAGAGGATTCTTTTTATAGGTGGAGCTTAATGGTGACAGCTGAGCTGCTGGCGGGCTGCTCGAGACTGCATCGAATTTGATGTGGAGAGGGTGGTATCATTAGATCGAAAGTGACAGCCATACCGTCCGACAGTGGTGGACTGCTTGAGGTCTGGCGGAGCCACCTGTAGCATCGCCTACAGCAGACTGATGGTGACTATTTGTCCAGCTTTAATAACCATGGCTCTCAGAAAGCAGGCATTGATTGATGAACTTCGGCATATAACGATTCCAAAAAAGTTCGAACTCCTGAAGAGGAAGCTCGGAAGGAGTTCGGCTCCTATAGGAATCTAGCTGGAGGTATGCGACTAAGGCTCGATCGCTGAAAAGTTTGGAAGGAGCTCGATCGATCGAAGGAAAAGTTTGGGAGGAGTCCGACTCCTGAAGAAGTCCAATCGAAGGGGATGTCTAGAGGAAGTTCGGCTCTTATAGGCATCTGGCTGGAAGGATGCGAAGAGAGTTTGGCTCTCGCGGGAGTCTGACTGAAGCTCAACCGCTGAGGGGTTTGGCTAAAGCCTAGTCGTTGAGAGTCCAAGGAGCTCGACCGCTAAGCAGTTCGATCGGCTGAAGAGGTTCGAAGGAACTCGACCGTTGGGAGTCCAAGGAGCTCGGTCGCTATGCAGCTCGATCGATTGAAGGGGTTCGAAGGAGCTCGACCGCTGGGAGTCCAAGGGGCTCGGCCGTTATGTAGTTCGATCGGCTGAAGGGGTTCGAAGGAGCTCGACTGCTGGGAGTCCAAGAAGCTCGGCCGCTGGAAGTTTGGCTAGTTGAAGGGGTTTGGTCCGACCGCTGAGAGTCCGAAGGAGCTCGACCACTGAGGAGTTCGATCGACTGGATGGGTATAGCTAAGACCCATCCACTGAAGCTCTTTCACGGCTACTGGTTGCATTAGGTTGAGGATCGAATTGGACTTCGGCAGGAGCGAAATTTATCCCCAACAGCTGTCATAGATTTTTGGTGCAAACGATGCCAACCGCTGTATTAGAGCTATGGCAGTGGTTAAGAAATCGCTGCTATAGATATCTATTACAGCGATTATGTAATCGTTGCTATAGATTAACTATGACAGCGGTTACATAACTACTGCTATAGGTCGATCTATTGCAGCAGTTTATAAACCACTGCAATAGGCTACTATGACAGTGATTCAAATAACCACTGCCATAGAGCTACGGTGACGGCCGTAGTAGCAACGGTTAAAAAATTGCTGTCATGACGTATGACAATGATTTTTTGGACTACGATAGTGGTTACGAACTGCTAAGATATGCATAAATCATAAAATTTTGTAATAGTAAATTATATATGCATAAATCATAAAATTTTATAAACATGATTTGTAAATCATTCTTATCATATGTTCATATTATATTTCAAAATATTATTCATAAATATTCATACTAAGATTACTTTGTACCTATGATAGGATCATGTTTCTTAATCGATAGAATTTTTATTTTATATGCTAACTTTGTACCTATTGGCATGATTATATTTTTTTATAGATGCTAGCTCCAAATATCGACTTTTTTAATTTTAAAAATTTATTTATAGCTATTTGAGAGCCTTTAAAATTTTCATATATTTTTCTTAAAACATATATAAACATAGATAAAAAAATAATAAAATTCATACTTCATAAATATGTCATTTTTATAAATTATATTCATAGAATCAATGGTCATAATAAATCATGCTTTTTTATATCTCATATGATGATTCTTATTTTATGAAAATTATGATTTCATCAATAATGGTTCATTTGTATGAAAAATATGATAACTTAAAAATAAATAAGGAGCATAAGATCTACTTACTTTATTCAACCTAGATCTTTAGACTTTGTTAGAAGAGTTAAGTAATTCTATTTAAAATATTAAATCATCATCATTTTTTTAATTAATTTAATAAAATTAAATGATAAAAAGAGATCGTTAATTGAAAGATCTTTCAATAGACTATCAAGGCACCAAAATGATTTAGGGTCTTTTTGTTGGGATCAACTTGAATCCTTCGAGCAGGAAGATGGGACTCTATATTAAGATGCATATCTTTCTAAAAAAATAAAATAGAGCATGAAAGTGGAAAGAGAATCTTTGTATCTATTAAAAGAGAAAATCATGATTGAGATCATTAAGGATTAAAATAGAAAGATTAAATAGGGGTTAATAGTGATCAGATTGTATAAATATTTAGTAAGGGCCATGCTGGAATCCAACATACAACATGGATGTTAAAGCCATTTTGGGTCATCTTATTTTCATCTCAAGTTCATACAGAGATTCATGGATTAGATACAGAGAGAAAGAAAGAAGGAGAGAGGGACAAGAGAGAGACATAAGAGAAAGAATTCTCCTTTCTCTTGCTTTCTTTCTCTTTGTTTTCTTCTCTTCTTTTTTTCTTTTCTTCTTCCTTTCTTGGCTGAACAAGAGATCATGCTGGTCCATGATGGCCAGAAGACTAGCAATGAGCGGCAATGCAAGTGGCTGATGGTGGTGGAGCAAAGCTCGATAGCTGGCGGTGGTTGCCATCGATAGGGATCGAACTATAGAAAAATCAAGTGAAGAAGTTCAGAAAATAGGGGATCCATCTCTTTTCATGTTTTTCTGGTTATTGGCCGATCACCAACAGCCAAAACCTTTAAAAAAGATAGTAGGTAGGTGGGGTGACATGACCCAGTGGTATGGCACCAAGGGTGATTGTGCCGGTGGCCAGAAAAAGGAAATAAAGGGATCGAAAAATATAAAAAGTAGACTGAGGTCTTTCTCGATTGTTTTTTGGTGAAACTAATGGTCGCTGGCCATGCATAAGGGCATGAAAAGCAAGAAAAGTAAGAGAGGAAGGAAGGCTGGGGCCTACCTTGGACTTTGGTGGCATCTTTGGCTCCAATTTTCAATAAGCATGGGTCTAGAAAAATCATCAAAACAAGAAAGAAAGAGGGAGGAAGAAGAGAAGAGGACCGGTATTCATCGAAAAATCCTTTAAAGAGGGAGGCAGAAATTTATAGAAGATACCCAAGGATTTTTAGAAGTCCTTAGGTCCTATTTGGTTAAGTTTTTAGAATGCTAGAAAGCATTTTCTAATCCTTCAAAAGCACTTTTAGATAATACAGTGATGTTTGGTAAAAAATTAAAATGCTATTTTAGCTTTGTCGGAAAGCTGAAAAAGTCTACTTCGAAAAAGCTCCATTTTGAAGCTTTCTCCAAAAGTGCTTTTTAGTTAATATTGAAAAGTTATTTTAATTTAAATAAAATTTTTTTAATGACTAAAATGCCTACTATCTTTTATCATATCATATTACATCATTATACTATATAATATAATATAATAATTAATTAATATTATCATATATTAAAAATATATAATATAATCTATTATAGTATTATTATATTATAAATATATAATTTGATATAATAATAACTAATAATATAATAATATTATTATATTATTATATTATAATAATATAATATAATGTGTTATATTATAATTTATTATTAGGTTAGATTATAATCCATCATATTATCTAGCATTATATATTACATCATAATTATAATATTATATTATACTATTATAGTATTATAATATTATATTATATTATTATAGTATAATAATATTATAATAAATTATATTATATTTATAACTTTAATATTATTATATTTTAAAGTATTATTTTATTTAATATAATAATATTAGTATTATATCATAAATATTATATTATATCATATTATTATAATATTCTAATAGATTATATTATATTTATAACTTAAATATTATTATATTTTAAAATATTATTTTATTATATAATATTATTATCATATATTGTAATATAATATCATAATATAATATAATATAATGGATTATAATTATGATTATAATATAATATTATAACTATAATATAATATTATTATAATTATGATGTAATATATAATGTTATATAATATAATAGATTATAATCTAATATAATAATAAATTATAATATATCATATTATATTATATTAATATAATATAATAATATTATTATATTATTAGTTATTATTATATCAAATTATATTTTTATAATATAATAATAGTATAATAGATTATGTTATATATTTATATAGTATAATATTATATTATACTATATTATAATATTATAATATTATATATTATAATCTATTATTAGATTAGATTATAACCAATATATTACATTATATTATAAATTATATTATAATTATAATAATATTATATTATTTTGTTACATTATATGATAATAATATTAAATAATATAATAATATTTTAATATAAAATAATATATAATATTATATTATATTATTCTTTATTATATCATATTATGTAATATTTTTTATTATCATTTTATCATATCAAAAGCACCTTTTTATTTGAATTGCCAAATATATGTTAAAGTTTCAGAGCATTTTATAAATATGGTTACCAAATAACAAACTACTTTTTGTAAAATCTCTATTTTCAAATGCTCTACTTCTCAAAAGCACTACTTCCAAAAGCTCTATCGCCAATAGCAATCTCAAACAAGACCTTAGTAGTTTTATTTTAATCGGACATGGAGGAGAAGAAGACTTCCATGGGGAGTCTTCATCTCAGGCTAACCCTTTTTTTTGCTTTTTTGTTTTTGGATTTTGTGTGGGATATGGGCTGAGTTTTAACAGGTTGGTTCAATTGCATCAAGCCATCACATTATCAAATAAACTTATAATATATATTAAGAAGTTGACGAGTATATATCACTAAGCTATGTAGTATATTGATGGATAAGATATTATATAAACCATGTATTAATTTGTTTGAAAATGTATGTTGGTTGCTTGATGACTAATTTGTTAAGTATCTATCACCTAGTTATGTATTATATATTAGTAAATTTTATATTTAAAAAACTATGTAGTTGTTTATCTAGATGTATGTATTAACTAACTCGATGATTAATTTACGTAGTACATATCATCTGAATATAAAGTATGTATTGATAAAAGTTATGTTGGGGATAAACTCCGCTTCTACCGAAATCCAATCTGATGCTTAGCCTAATGTAATTGACAATCACAGAAGAGCTTCGATCAGAAATTCTTTCTCCAACGATCGAATCCTATCCAAATTCCTTCAACAGTCGAACTCTCCCAGCGGCCGAACCCCTTTCGGGCTCTTCCAGTAGTCAAACTCCTCCCAGACTTCTCCATCAGTCGGACTCCTCCAGCGATCGAACTTTTTGTTCAGCCGAACTCCTTCTAGACTTCTCCTTTAGTCGAATTCCTCCAGGAGCCAGACTCCTTTCAGATTTTTTCTTTAGTCAGATTTCTTCAGAAGCCGAACTCCTTTCAGATTTCTCCTTCAGTCAAGTTCCTCCAGGAGCTGGACTCCTTCTGAATTTCTCCTTCAGTCAAGTTTCTCTAAAAGTCGAACTCCTTCTGAACTTCTCCTTCAGTCAGATTTTTTCAGGAGCCAAACTTTTTCTGAATTTTTTCTTCAGTCAAGTCCCTCCAGAATCGAACTCCTTTCAGACTTCTCCTTCAGTCGAATTCCTCCAGGAGCCGGACTCCTTCCGAACTTTTCCTTCAGTCGAATTCCTCCAAGAGCCAAACTTCTTCTGAATTTCTTCTTTAGTCAAGTACCTCTAGGAGCCAAACTTTTTTTGGACTTCTTCTTCAGTCAGATTCCTCCAAGAGTTGGACTCCTTTCGGATTTCTTCTTCAATCGAATTTCTTCAGGAGCCGAACACCTTTCGAACTCTCCTTCAGTCGAATTCAGGAGCCAAACTTTTTTCGAACTTCTCCTTCAGTCGAGTTTCTTCAGGAGCTGAACTTCTTCCGAACTTCTTTCTCAATCAAATTTCTTCAGGAGTCAAACTCCTTCCGGACTTTTTCTTCAATCAAATTTCTTCAGGAGCCAAACCCTTTTCGGATTTCTTCTTTAGTTGGATTCCTCCATAAGCCAAACTTCTTCCGGACTTCTTCTTCAGTCAGATTTCTACAAGAGCCAAACTTCTTCTGAATTTCTCCAGGAGCCGAACTCCTTCCGAACTTCTCCTTCAGTCAAGTTCCTTCAGGAGTCAAACTTCTTCCAGACTTCTCCTTCAGTCGAATTTCTTTAAGAGCCAAATTTTTTCTGAACTTTTTCTTCAGTCGAGTTCCTCTAGGAGCCGAACTCTTTTCGGACTTCTCCCTCAGTCGAATTCCTTCAGAAATCAAACTTTTTTCGAATTTCTTCTTCAATCAAATTTTTACAGGAGCCGAACTTCTTTCGAACTTCTCCCTCAGTTGGATTTCTATAGGAGCCGAATTTCTTCCAGATTTCTCATTCAGTCAGATTTCTACAGGAGCCAAACTTTTTTCGGACTTCTCCTTCAGTCAAGTTCTTCCAAGAGCCAAACTCCTTCTGGACTTCTCTCTTAGTCGAATTTCTCCAGGAGTCAAACTCCTTCCAGACTGAAGGACTCTTTTAGTTGGATTCCTCTAAGAGTCGAACCCCTTCCAAACTTTTTCTTCAGTTGAATTCCTCCAAGAGCCAAACTCCTTTCAAACTTCTCCTTCAGTTAAATTTTTTTAGAAGCCGAACTCCTTCCAGACTTCTTCTTCAGTCGAATTTTTTCAGCGGATTACTTCTACATTTCAGCTAGCTTTCCTCCTGGATGATTCTCTCTAGCCGTATTCCATTTAGGAGTCCGAACTCCTCTGCAATTGATATATGTCAAAGCTCTTCACCAACCAACGCCTACTTTCTTCGAATTTCAACTATTAAATCTCAACGAACGGCCATATCACGATAATGGATACCTCTCTTTGTAACAAACTCTACGTGGCTCTGAGCTGCCCACTATCGAACGGTTACGGCTGTCACTATCAGTCTGCTATAGGTGGCGCCTCCCTCCGTGACAGACTCCATACGGTCCCGTGCGGTCCGCTACCAGACGGCTACAACTGTCACTATCAGTCTGCTACAGGTAGCGCCTTCCTCCGTGACAAACTCCATACGGTCCCGAGCGGTCCGCTACCTAACGACTATGGCTGTCATTATTAATCTGCTACAGGTTTCGTTTATAAAAAGGGATCATTCAGATACGTTTTCTCTAAGCTCTCTTCTTTTTTCCGAAATTCTGTTGAACTCTTTTCTAAGCACTCCATTTTTGTTGGTCAGAAGAGTTGATTTGATCATTGGAGGGTTCTACCGGAGCCACCACCATCGACTTCGGATGAAATTTTGTTTTGTAGATCATCGGCGGCGATCTTTTTTTCTCAGCTCCAGCTTAATCCAACGTCAACCAAATTCTGCACCAACAAATTATATCATAAAAAAATGAAGAAAAAGAATGATGTACTTTTTAATTTTAATCTGATAATTTCATTAAAAAAATAATCCATTGAACTTTTTTTTAAAAAATAGATATTAAAAAAAAATATCAAAATAGAAAGCTTGCTCCATATTTCTTTCTCTAGCATCCACCCATATGATTTTTGTTCGAAACCTTTACAGGCCATAATTGCAATCAAAGCATTTCCACAAACGATGAGAACTGAGTTATATCCATGACCTTCGGCAATATATAATCCGAAAACTTTATAATCTGATCACGGCCGGAGAACACTCTTTTGTTTTTAGAATACCTAGCGGAGAGATATCAACCATATTTTCCTTCACGGATATTGTTATTGCACATGATCTATAATTTATTGCACAAGATAGCAACCGAAAAAGGCATTAGATTTTAATTGCATTTTGCGCGCTCATGATAAAAGAGAGGCATTGGATTCTAGATTTCTAGTTTACTATTTCACACATCCAACCTGCTGAAGTGAACACCAGTTCCGATAATTTTTGTCACCTTTCGATTCATTTCGTCCGACAACAAAATATGAACATGTTATCCGAACGTTATCTCACACATCCCACCTCTCTCTATTATTTGCCTTTGAATTCTGAGCTGCGGAGAACCTTCCTCTTTTCTCTCATTATTGAGGCAATGAAGACTACCGCATTCCTTCCTGAAATCCCATCATCTATATGATACGTCCCTAACTCACCTCTCATCCCCATCCCATGCATGATCTCATCGACTCCAGATGGACGGCCACAAGCTACGAGTTTTCCTCTTTGCTATCCTTTCGTTCTTTTATCGTCTAACTCCTCCAATGGGCCATGGCCAGCTGCTTCCCATAGTCGAAGAAGATGCAGCGAAGTTCCAAACCTACATTGTCCATGTTGAAAAGCCCGAAGGCGATCTGGAGAGCTGGCACAAATCCTTCCTGCCGAACACCACTCTAGACTCCGGCAAGCCACGGCTCATCTACTCATACCGTGATGTCATCAGTGGATTCGCCGCGAGGCCTGACTCCACACGAAGTGAAAGCCATGGAAGCAAAGAAGGGATTTCTATACGCTCACCCAGACCAATTGCGCCCGCTCGCAACAACCTACACCCATAAGTTCCTGGGGCTGAACAACCGGACTGGCGGTATATGGTCGGACACCTTGTTTGGAGAAGGAATTGTCATCGGCGTCCTCGACACCGGCATCCTCCCGACACATCCTTCGTTCCATGACAGGGGAATGCCGCCTAAGCCGGTCGCATGGAATGGGACCTGCGCACGTTTTAGTGGCGTCAGGTGCAACAGAAAGATCATCGGCGCCGTAGCATTCCATGCTGGGTTTTCGGGACTCGGTCATCGACACTAATGGGCACGGCACGCATGTGGCCAGCACGGCAGCTGGAAACTTTGTCGATGATGCCTCGGTTCTCGGACATGGCCAGGGGCACAGCTGCTGGGATGGCACCAAAGGCTCACTTGGCTATCTACAAAGTATGCTTCCAGAATGGCTGTCCTCGACACCGGCACCGGCAATCTACACCGGCAACCTACACCGGCAATCTACACCGGCAACCAATGTCATTCAGAAACTGGCCGCCGGCCTACATCCAGTCCGCGATTATAACTTCGGCTCGTGATCTAGACCTCGACGGCAACCTCATCGTCGATGAGAATTCCAACGAGACTGCCACTATCTTCGCGACCGGTGCCGGACAGGTGAATCCGGCAGGAGCCCTGGATCCAGGCCTCGTCTATAACATCGACCCGGCGGACTACGTCGGTTATGTTTGTGGTTTGGGTTACTCGGACTACCAAGTTTCGATTCTCTTCAATCGGTGGATTCGATGCTACACAGTGCAAACTATCGGTGCATCATCGCTGAACTACCCCTCGATCATGGCGTCGCTGCCACGCAATTCGCGGCAGGCCGTGACCGTTGAACGAACGGTGACGAATGTCGGCGACGACAAGTCAGTTTACCGTGCTAGGATTACTGAACCGGCCGGAGTGAGGGTGGATGTCTCCACGTACCAGCTACGTTTCAACAGGCAAGGCCAGGAGAAGAGTTTCCAAGTGACTCTAAGGATCTCTGGTTCTGGTCCGGGGAAAAACTCGACTGCAAGAGGAAAACTGGAATGGGTTTCGAACAATCATGTCGTGAAGAGCCCCATCGCCATTAAATCCGTTGAGATTCCTAACGGGCTCTGCCTACGCAAATAAAGTGTAGGGGAGAGTCCCCTCCCCTGTTTTTTTTTCCCCCTATTTTTTCCATTTCAGCAGCCAACCATGATGGCCATTTCAGTGGCCAATTATGAAATGGGTGGTGCGTATGCGGCAGAGAGAGAGAGAGAGAGGTCCTTTTTTAAAATATAACGTATGCGGCAGTTGATTCCCATGGATTTGTACTCATTTTCCCTACTTTTCTTTTATGACCTTCCATATAATGGAGCAACTCGGTAGCCTGGAAATGGACCGGACACGGGCAGGGTCCAGAGTAACGAATTGATAAGTCTGACCAGGAACAATCTGGGTACAAACTTGGATGGATTTTGAGAGCTCTTAAATGGTTCCTTCCAAGGTGGGTTATCCTCCCATCGAGGATAGCTCAAACAAGCTAACGTCGATGCATTGCTCCACTTTCTGTCGTTTTGAGAGCATGTTTAGTTGGGGCGAAATGGAGCGAAATCACTTTCTCAAAAATAAAAATTACGTTAGCTCCTAATATGGCTTTCATCCAAAATAATTAAAAAGACGATTTGATAACGTAAGGCCATCCAGGTACAAGAACCCACTCGAAAGAGAAGAGCTTGAGAGAGAAAAAAGGGACGCTCATTTCACCCCCACATTTTCCTTGATCTCGAACGTAGATAATTTTCTAAACAATAAATAATAAAAAATTATATAGAACATTATTATTTATTACCATTAATTGATGCATGATACTATACTGTTAATATAAATATTATTTAAATCCCAAAATAAAATATTTAATAATATTATTTTATTCAACCATAATTAATAATATTAATACCTAAATATTATTAGTATTTAAAAATATTAATACTTTTAACTAGTAACTAATACCAAAAATTATTATTCAAAATCTTGTTTATTTATTATAAACATAGGAATATATTTAGTGGAAAACAATATTATTTTATGCATTAAATAATAATATTATTTAATTGTAAATATTGATTTAATAATATTATTTTTTATTGTAAATATTAATTGATGATCAAATAATAAAGTAATATATATTTTTTTAACTAATACTTAATATTGTTAAAAAGTTAACTATTACTAATAGTAAATAAAATTAAATAATTGAAAATTATTGTCCAAATATCATCATAAAGCATTATTTATAATATTTTATTCAATCATAGTGAATAAATTAATAAGTTAATATTATTAGCAACTCATCATATAGATATATTATTTCATTAATTATTAATAACAACCAAAATTGATATGATCTATTATTATCTGTTATTATTTATTATTTAAGTACTATAAAAAGATAAATAATAAAATAATATTATTTTATTTCAAACATCAAAAAGCATTCAGTTTCCAAATAAGTAATTGCATTATAGGGATTAGCTTCGATAGCATCAGAAATTTTTTCTCTCTAACAGATAAAGATTGACTAAAAGCCATCTATTTTCTTGTAGGTGCCGTTGTCTTGTTTTCTGCGCTTTTTTCATAGACGTACTTTGGGAGGTGCCAATGCATTTTACCTTTGTTTTGACATATTGATTAAAATGAATTATCAATAATTTACTTGCCTAAGTGATTTCTTTTTCCATAACTTTATATAATTTTCTAAATTTAGTCATGTTGGCAGACTTTTCATGTAGCTAGATTAATTAAATATTTTTTCATCTGGTATATCTACCTTGGCAGGTTAAATATAAAAAGAAAGCTTCGGCAATCTTTAAATTGTTAGGGCATGTAATGCATATGATGTTGGGTAGGTTTAAGAATGAGTAAAAAAGACTTTCAAATTCAGAATTTTATTTGGTGATTTCTTTTTTCCTTTTGCGCACATGTGGTCCTGTGTTTATAGCCCTAAACACTAAGGGATTTATCCCTCATAAAATCATTGAGAAATTAGAAAGAGATTTTCAAGGGATGTTAAGCTGTAGTCAAAACTCAGTTTCACTAAAGAATTTTTAAGCGATTTGCAAGGGATTTATTACCTTTGGTAAATCTCTTGAAAATCCCTTGATAATCTGTAAGGGATCGGTCAGTGATTACTTTATTAATTTTCATTGAGGGATTTGTAAGAAAAATTTTATTCTTGGAGATTTATCAAGGGATGAATGCCTTGGTGCTAATAAGATATTATTAAAAATCAAAAAAATTATATTAGAGAGGGATTTTTTCCTTAGAAGTTCCTTAGTGATATTAAAATTCAACACCAATACTATAAAAATTGAAAGTATTAGTGATACTATGAAAAAGCGAGACATTTAATTCACCATTATAACATAGATTCATATAACATATAAAGCAAATGAAAAGCATTTAACCCTTTGCTAAAGAAATCCTATCATCCGATTAGGGATAGAGAAAAAGATATACAAATTGGCAAAAATAAAAATTTTACATCCTCATTAATGTTACTGTTCATTTAAAATTAAGTTACATAATTATATTTATAAGAATATTACTCAACCTCGATTGAATTCATCTTCCTAATTTTAATATAGCTGACGCAATCTATAGCACGACGATCGTTGGAGAAGGGGGATAGAAGATGCATGAAATAAAAAAAATGAAAGAGAGAAGAAAAAAATATCTCTTCATAAATTTTAATTCAATAATTATTTTTAAATTTTTTAACTAAAAAATCGATCACTAATTATTTATAATTTTTTTAATTAAAAAATCGATCGCAAAATCAGTTGCAATTTATTTTTTATAATATTTAAATTTTCAAAATTAACTATAAAATTGGTCTCTAATTTTTATTATATATATTATTTATTATATTATTTTTTATATAATAATAAATTATTAATATTTTTTAATAAATTATTATTATTTTTATTATTTTTAATACTTATTATTATGATTATTTATTTATTATTATCTTTTTTTTCATCTTTGTCCTTTCCCCACATGCCTTTCGCGGCCGTCTCCATCACCACCCTCACCCGTCCGTGTCGCCGCCCTCACCCACCCAACCGATCCCGGCACCCCACCCCCCGTGCTGCCCCCTGGCCACTCATACCGCCCGCCAGCCGTTTGTGTTGCCCCTAGCCACCCGCACCACCCCTAGACTGCTACTTCGTGCCTCTGGCACCACACTCCGGTCCCTCGACTGTCTGCTCTGCTCCCGACCGCACCTCATTTTCTAACGATGGAGATCGGTGGTAGGTGGCAGCACAAAGAAGAGGAGGAGGTTCGACGGAAGGTCGCAGGGAAGAGGGGCCATCACGGATGGTCACCAGGGAGGGTGGGCCATGCAGATGGTTGTCGAGGAGGGGAGGGGGCCGGGGCCGTCGCAGTGGGTCGGTGAAGGGAGCTGGCCATCATGGGCGATCGTCGGGGAGGGGAGGGCAGGTCGGAGAGGGGAAGATGGGGTTCGGGCGGCTTAGGAGGATTTATAGAGAAGTTTTTTCTTTTTTTTCTCTTTTCTTATAAAAAAAATAGCAACCGATAAATTAGTCACTAAAAATAATGATGTCAATTAAAATTTTTCAAAATTTAAATTTATGACTAATTTTTTTGTTGTAAAAAATTAAAAAAATTATTATGAAAAAATCGATCGCAAGTAATAAAGAATTTTTTTTTAAAAAAAATAAAAATTAGTTGCTAAATCGATCTCTAAAATATTTTTTTTTAAAATTTAAATTTGCATATTATGATTATTTTTATTTAAAATTATATGTTAAAAAAATAAAATTATTCTAAATTTTTTTTTAAAAAAATTATATTTTTTTTCATCTCTTTCGAACGAAAATTTCAGCTAACGGCCTTCGTGTTGGATGCACCGGATGTAATTGGACCGCACCAAATCCCATAATGGGTGATAGGCCGCGTTATCTATTGTATTTCACCAATTCTTGATTGCACGCTATCCAGTGCCCGTCTTTCAAAATTTGGCCAGGTTCCCTTGGACCTGGTGCATAAACTACTCAAGTGCTTAATGTCTCAGCTTCCCTATTCAGCCTCTCAAAGCCTCCCACTCGATTGAGCTTGTTCCCCTTCCTCCCAAGGAAGCCCTAACATCTAAGCTTCCTATCCTGCCGCTGCCAGCTTTCCAGCCGATTGAGGCTCTTGAGATAGAGTAACAGAGAGCAAATCAGCGAAAAACGGAGGAAAAATCGGTGGAGAATAGAGAACAAACGGAAAAAATCGAAAGGTGAGAGCGTTTCCCATATGGATTGATCATTTTTTCTTTTCCCATCTTTTTTTTTCTTTCATTCTTCTTCTTCGGAGATCCATGGGAAAGGAGAGCACCCAAGAGAGATGGAAGGAAAAATTCCAAAGGTCAGAGCTTTTCCCAAATATATTAGTCATTTTTTATTTTATTTTTTATTTTCTTTGATGGTTGGGAAAGGAGACCACCTCAGGGAGATGGGAGGAATTTCTATTGTTCCCGTTGAAGTTTTTTCTCCAGCGTATGAGATTTTGTGGGAGTTGTGGCGGTGGGAGTTGGTTCTCTGGGAGTTCTAGCTCCAAACCTACATGGAAGACCAAGAGGTGACTTGTATTTTATCAAAATGAGTACTGTAAGATCATTGACATATAAAACCAATTCAATGAGCAAGTAGTTAGAATAAAACAAATAAATAATCTTTCAGCACACAAGTCTTAAACTGGTCATCTAACATGAAAGCTCTCCACCAGTATTAGATTGTCTTCTATCAAACAAAATTAACAACTATCTAAAACCCGGAAACCATGAAAATGCCGCTGCACTCATTATCAAACCAAAATCAACTGATGTCCCACCATGTCTATTTCAAAAAGCCACTATTGTCATACCTCATGCATTAAGCTATGATTAAGGTTTTACAATATTACCTCATAGATTCTAACAGAACAGAGTGAGTTCAGACATGTAAAAAAATAAGTAACATGATGGACATCACCTACCTCTAAGTCATGAAGCTTAGCCTCAAGTTTCAATTGATTGTCTTGTTTCTTCTGCCTAATGCAGCCTTCGGTTATCATACAAGTTTCAAGTAATAAGCACATGTTCTCTGTTTCCTGTTTATTTATATGTGACTGTGATAGTGCAGTCAACCTATATTAATTGATTATAATATCATATTTTCTAAAAAACTTCATCAAAAAGGTCTATGAGAAATTTTTTCCTATGCAAAAATATTGTAGTTTTTTATAGTGCAATAAAGATGAACCTTTTCAGTTGTAGAATACAAAATTGACTGCATGTATGGTTCCATGGAATTTTTTTTTGTTGTGTGTAGTAAATTTCATGGAACTTTATGGGTTTCTGAGGGATACATCATCTGTTATATTTTTTCAAGAATACCTATATCTTAAAGATATCAGAGTTTATATGTTATTCTAATATTACAAGTACATGATAAAGGCACATGATGCCATGTGAATGAAGCTTCTAACCATTCTAGCTATTTGAAGCTTTATTTCAGTCTAGGCACTACAAAGTCAAAAGTGAAATATTCGAGTTTCATGTGAGAGATTTTGAATCCTTTTTATTTGTTAGTAGTTCTTGAAATTCTATAATTGTTTATAGTTTTTGAAATTCTATAACTGTGCATTACATTTGGAGATTTTAGTCCTGTCAACTATATTTTCTAATTTATTGGTTGCAGATTCAGAGGAAATTATTAGAGCACAAGTCACTTGGGCTAGAGTAGAAAGAGAAGATCCATCATGTTCATTGAGTGATGCTTATATTATTTACTATTAAAATCTTGTATTATTATTATTTTGCTCTAAAATTGTATTTGAGCGATACTTATATCATTTATGATCTGATTTGACATGATTGCCACTCATAGTTATCATTTGCATTATTATTTCAAAATAGCTATATTAATAATTTTTTTGATAAATAAATTTTATAATTTTATATAAATGTTGACTATTTATTGATTTTATATAGGTAAAAAATGCAATATATCAGGAGATCGTAGTTGGATGTATGATTGCTTGATGAATGGATATATCACCAACAAATTTAAGGAAGGGGTTGAAAGATTCCTTCAGTTTGCATTTTTGCAACCTAATAATGTGGATGAAAATAAAATTAGATGTCCATATTCAAAGTGTCGTAACTTAAAATTTTTCGTTAGAGATGGAGTGGTTTTGCATCTTTACTAAAGATTTTGATGAGCATTACACTATATGGACTTCACACGGTGAGACTTATAGTCAAATTGAAAAATCTTCAGAAAGTGATATTAATCCATACAGAAGGTTGGTAGTAGAAGGATTTAGTCCAGAATTTCAAGAATTGCAGCCGAACATGGAGATCATCAATGATGAGGGTTCTGATGTGCATGAATCCCCGAATATACATGCTAAGAAATTTTATTCTTTGCTGAGAGCAGCGGATGAGCCATTATGAAAAAGTTGTCAGAAGCACACTAAACTATTTGCGGTGTCACAACTCTTAAATTATAAGTCTGAATTTAATATGAGTGAAAATTGTTATAATCATCTCTTGTCGATTATTAAGGATTTATTATCGGAAGATGAAAAGCTAGTAGATAATTTCTATGAAACAAAGAAAATGATGGAAAAGCTTGGCCTTGGCTATCAAAAAATTGATGTGTGTCCTAATATGTGTATGCTATATTATTTGGAAGATGAGGCAAAGATAGAATGTAGTATTTGTGGTCATGCTCGATGGAAATCTAGGAGAAATGATTATGATGAAAGGACAAAAAATATTTTTTTTAAAGTACTACGATATCTTTCACTAATTGATAGACTTCAAAGGCTATTTATGTCATCAAAATCTGCACACTATATGATTGGCATGCTTCAAATAGGTGTGCAGATGGCTTTATGGCACACCCAAGTGATAGTGAGGCATGGAAGCATTTTGATAGAACCCATCCTAACTTTGCATCCGATTCGAGGAATGTGTGTTTGGGATTGTGTACTGATGGGTACAATCCTTTTGGACATTCATCAACACCTTATTCATATTGGCTTGTTCTGATTACGGTATATAATTTGCCTCCGTGGATGTGCCTCAAGCGGCAGTATATTTTTTTAAACATGGTGATACCAGGCTCGAAGAGTCCAGGCAAGAATATTAATGTATTCTTAAGGCCTTTAATTGAGGAGTTAAAGGACTTATGGAGAGTAGGGGTAAATACTTACGATGTGAGTAGAAGATAAAATTTTCAGATGAAAGCAATACTTTTATGGACAATTAGTGACTTTCCTGCAAATGGCATGTTGTCCGGATGGAGTACACATGGGAGACTATCATGTCCTTATTGTATGGAGCGTACTAAGACATTCACCTTGAAAAGTGGTGGCAAGGCATCATTTTTTGACCGCCACCGTCAGTTTTTATCCCTTGATCATCAATATAGGAGACAAAGGGATGCTTTTTCTTATGGTCGAGTTGAGAGAGATGTACCCCCTCGTTTATCTGGTGAAGAAATATTTAACAGAGTATGCATGCTTCCAGATATTATATTTGGCACGCAGCATGTCAAAGAAAAGTTACCTGGATTTGGTGTTGAACATAATTGGATGAAAAGAAGTATATTTTGGGAATTGCCTTATTGGCACACAAATCTAATTAGACATAATCTTGATATCATGCACATAGAGAAAAATGTGTTTGAGAATGTCTTTAACACAGTGATGGACATTAAGAGTAAAATCAAAGATAATGCAAAGGCAAGAAAAGATTTGGAAAGATATTGCAATAGGCCTCATTTGCACTTGAAGTTATATAATGACAGGCTTTGTAAACCTAAAGCCTCTTATGCATTGACCATTGAACAGAAAAGAGATATTTGTAAGTGGTTGAAGGAATTGAAGCTCTCCGATGGCTATGTCTCAAATATATCTCGATTTGTGAATATCGAGGATTGTAAATTTTATGGGTTGAAGAGTCGTGATTGTCACATACTTATGGAGAGATTGCTCCCTATTGCTTTTTGAGGAATGGTGCCACCTCCAGTATGGGATGCGATAACTGAGCTATACCATTTCTTTTGGGATATATGCTCCAGTGTCATTTAGGTTAAGCATATGGAGATTTTAGAGAAAAATATTGTAGAAACTTTGTGTAAGTTAGAAGAAATCTTTCCTCCTGCTTTCTTCGATTCTATGGAATACTTACCGGTTCACTTCCCTTATGAAACAAAGGTTGGAGGACCAAATCAATTTAGATGGATGTATTTATTTGAGAGGTATCATTCTTTATTCTTAGTATATAGTTTGTTAAATTTATATCTTACATAAGTAAAATTGATGTTGTTCAGGTACATGTTGTACTTAAAGCGTATGGTGCGAAATAAGTCTTCTGTTGAAGGTTCAATATGTGAGGCTTATGTCATTAAGGAAATCAGCTCTTTTTGATCATATTATTCTGAGCCTGAGGTACAGACAAGGTTGACTCGAGTCCCATGAAATGATGGAGGAAATGTGGGGCATTCAAGACATCTTTCTATCTTTTCGCATCTCGAACGGTCGATGGAAGCAACTACGTCTTATAGGTTAATGATGGATGAGGAGTATGATACTGCACACATTTATGTGTTGCTTAATTGTGAAGAGCTTAGACCATTTATAGAGTAAGTATTTTATCTTTTTATTTATAATATATATTAAATATTAAATTATTTAAATTAATTATATATGACTAACATAAGTACAGTCGATATGAGTTCTATGTCAGAGTGTATTCACCTCATATTACTGATGCAGAAGTTGAAAGATTGCATAAGCGAGAGTTTGCAAAATGGTTGAAAAATTTGGTTAGTCAACAATATACTTTATTTCATACATTTTCTTTATTATGATTATTAAGTTAGATGGTTGTGATAATTATTTTTTGAAAATAGGTAAAGAGTGAGAGGCATGGAATCGATTGATGTATCGTGGATATAGCACAAGGCCCAAATCCAGGAGTTACAACTTTCAAAGGATATTTTGTCAATGGTTTCAAATTTCACGCACTTGAATACGGTATCAATAAACAAATAATAAACAGTGGCATATGTATAAAAGAAAGCTGCTACAATGACTTTGAACGTGATTATTATGACATGTTAACTGAGATTTTGGAGTTAACTTATTATGGTGCTGAAAATAAAGTTGTGTTATTTAGATGTGATTGGTATGATACTGAGAGAGGCATAAGAGTGCATCATGATCATGGTCTCGTGGATGTACGCTACAGGTCACGATTGAATACCAATGATCCTTTTGTATTAGCACAACAAGCGCAGCAAGTATATTACACTATTTATCCATGCAACAGTAGGGAGACACGTGATTGGTGGGCTGTATGTAAAACTAAAGCTAGGAATTCTTTTAATATCCCTTCAGCAAATACAGGTGATGATAATATATCTTCAGATATTGATGTGTATCAAGAGGATGATATCACAAGCCCATCCGTAGTTTAGGCTAATGAAGAACTTGATGCATCCAATTTGCTAGTTGATTTCTCTCAATATGAAATGCTTGATGATGATGAGATATGTAAGTTACAACAAAGACTAGAAGAAGCGATGGTTGAACAGAAAGAGGAAGAAGAGAAGGATGAAGACGATGCAGAGGATGAGGAAGAAGAATTTGAAGATGATGATGACTCTGATGAGAAAGAAAATGAGTTTGAGTTGTCTAATAGTGATAATAATTGATTTGTACGATGTTGCTATTCATATTTAAATTTAGTTGCTCCGTAATGTATTATCATATTGGATTGTTTACAATTATATATGTTTTGGATAATTTTGATTATAATTTATGAAATATTTGTTTTGACTATTTAATTCATGTTTATATTGTGGATTTGTATTATATTATTGTAAATAATATAATTGATCTTATATTAAATTCATGATATGTAATATATGCATCTAACCTTTATGTATGAACATGGATAATGACACATGGTGGAGTTTGATTTGTATCTCATTATGGATTTGTATTATATTATTGCAAATAATATATTTGATCTTAAGTTAGATTCATGATATGTAATATATGCATCTAACCTTTATGTATGAATAGGGATAATGACACGTGGTGGAGCATCTAGACTTGGTCGAAAGGGTGGTAGAAAAAAATGTCTTCCGACAGCAGCTTCAAGATGAACATGATGGAGATAGTGGGAGACACCCACAACGATCTATTCGTAGGCTATTTCACACACCTCCGCCTACTGAGGGGCATGTCTTATTGCCCGTGGAGGAGCATTCTATCAATCCTTCACCTCATGTGCCTAACGGTGTGGGTTCAGTTGATTCTATGCGTACAAGAGATCCGAACCAACCAGCTTCTGAGCCAACCATCAAAGTAGATAAAGTTTCCATCACAGTGAAAATGAATAAGTAAGTTTTATAATTATATATTCTTATTTGATATTTATTTTTATTATTATTTTATATAATTAATTTGATTGATGGCTTATGCATAGATTCATCGAGCCTGAGGTATCACATCAGATGAGTGTTTGGCTGAAGCAGTGCTTTAGAAGCTTGGCCTTTGTGGGGAATGATAGAGCAAACAACCAAGGATGAGTTATTACGCAGATTTGAGGTATTGTATTAGATTTTTATTTAATTCATAGCGTAAGTTATTATAGTAACACTACGTAAATCTTTGATATTTTTTTGTAGGCAAGATACAGGTCTCCAGCAGAAGATTATAATGTTAGAAAATATTGGGTAAGTACCAATAGATGTCTACTTACTGGAATGATGAGTGAGGCACGAAAAAAATGTATTGATGAGTTAAAAGAGATAAATCCGTGAGCCACATTTACAGACACGATTGGCAAAGTTCATCCAAGTTGGATGAAGCAAGAGATATGGGATGAGTTATGTCAGAGGCATTGGCTTAAGGATAAATGGCAGCAGAAATCTAAAGCTGGTTGGAAAAATCGAATGAAGCAAAAGGAGGGATCGATCACCAAGCATTCAGAAGGTTCCATTCCTTTTGTGACACACAAGAGGAGGATGGTATTTTATTAAGTATTTCTCTATTATTATTGATGTTTATATTTAATCATCTGTTTATGATATCATAACTTGTTGAAGATCCAAGAGAATGGTGCAGGACTTACTGTTGCAATGCTTTTTGATCGCACCCATAAAAAGAAAGGGATAGAGGATTTTGTGGATACAAAATCCAAGAAAGTTAGCATAGGTTCTTAATTTTTTATCTAAATATCTCTATATATTAATATATATTGACATATGTTTATTCATAAGTATATCTATAAGTATTGAATGGTTGCACGTTAAATTGAATGGTTGATTTGCATTATTATTATTTTTGAAAGTCATAGTTTTAAAATAAACTCTGCCAAACTTTTAAGAAATATCTAATAGATTTTAGATATTTAAATTTGTAGAGTTACGATGTTACATTAACAGATAAATTATTATTATTATGTTTGTATTATTTTTATATATATTATTCATAAAATAGAGGTACTTATTCTTTTTTTTAAAGACCTGAATATAATGTATCATTATAGGAGACATATAAGGCGGCTCTTATAGAAAAGTATGGCTCAGAGATTGATTCGCAGCCTTCATTTAATGCTATTGCATGGGTAGAAGCTATGGGAGGTGTTTCTAAAAATAAGGTGTATGGATTTGGACCAAATGCACATTCATCCAATGTACTCGCGAGGACTCTTACATCATACTCTGCTTCTCAACCAGATAGTCCTTTAGGAAGTGCATCTACCGTCTATTCTATTGCTCCAGGAGCTATGGAGATGACGCGGCTTTGATGAACCCTCAACATAAAGAGATGCTGTGATCTCTTATTTTTAGTCTTGGTTTTACATCATCTGAGCAGTTATCATCTCGTCCACAAGAAGGAACCCAATTAGATATTCCTCCAACCGATCCTCCATGTGGCTGGTTCTTGGATATGAACTTATTAGGTGTAGTCTTATATTTAATGTTGGAAATTAATTGGAGTTGAATTGTTTAATGTTTTGATATATTGTGTTTGTTTATCGATTGAAACCTTGATGGATATTAAATTTATATTTTGTAAAAGCTTTATGGAAATGTGTTTACTCAGATGTATTGAAATGTTATTTTGTGTTATAAAATATTATATTATGGTTGATATATTGAGAATTATGATATATACAGGCCTACTAATATATTTATAAAATGGTCTTCCAAAAGGAAGCTTTACTATGGGATTTGTAAGGAAAATAGAATGCTAGATAAAAACTTTACGAAAGGATTACCAAGGGATTTTTAACAAATCTTATATCATTACCAAGGGATTGTTGAGGGTTATCACTAAGGGATCTGCAAAGAATAAGTTTCTCATAAATCATTAATTTTCAGCAAGGGATATTCCCTTGATAAATCTTTTGTCAATTACCGAAGGATTTCTGAGTTCATTATGGTTAGTGAATCCCTTAGAAAATGATCAGTTTTTGGCAAATGGCCTTCAGTTTTATTAAGAAAAATTCTCTCGCTGAAATTTTTCGATCCCTTGGTAATTACTAAGGAATTTCTGAGGAAGACTTTCACTAACATCATATATTCCAAAGAATGGATTTTCCTTGAAAATTCCTTAGTGAATCTTTTCACCAAGAGATTTTTGGCCTTCACCAAGGGATTTTGTCCCTCACTAAAAGGCTATTTTCTGGTAGTAACATTGGTGTCTACCCTCCAAATATTTTATAACTTTGTTTAGGATTTATCTTTGAAAACTTATTTGACGATCTTTTTCTATTACTATATATTTGAATTTTTCCTTGATTATAATTGCAGAAATGGAAGTTATCGAAATTTCATTGAAAACAATCTTGGGTGAAATTAGGCCTTTCCAAGCCAATTTATGGAATGGAACTTGAAGATGGCCAATATCAAGTCTTTTGAATTAGCCAACATCGTTAGATTTTGGGCTTGTAGGGATAAAGATCAAAATGAATCTGAAAAGGTCGCAACTATTTGGGGATCAAATGGTTGGAGGATAAATTTGTTTTGAAAATTAAAGATGTCAAATTTGAAGATAAACAATACATAATTATTTATATCAGATAGGTGACCTACAGGTGGAATATAGATAATTAAGATGGGAATCTGATGTGCAGCTAGCAAGCTATAAAAAGTTTAATCAGCGAATGTAAACAATTACAGAGAGAACTTAGCAAGCATAAGAAAGTGATTGACCTAGACTGAGAGTCATCAGTAGGAGGAAACTCTTTGAAGAAAGAAGGGACTAGCTATTTAGATGTTAGGTGATCAGTGTTTTGGTGAAAAACTTTGTTTATACTTGAGAAATCTTTTTTTGTCTAAAGGCTTTACCTGTAATCCTTATGTCAAATATCTACTTTCTCAATCTTAAAAAGACAGATAACTTTATGCAACTATGAGTGCACCTTCTATTTTTTTGTTAGCTTCCTGCTTTTTCTTAACACCCCATGATGGATTTTAAAAAATTTAAGGGCTTGTTTGATAATTGAATAGAAATTCCTATGCAACTCATAAGTTGGGCCAGTAAAACCTATAAAATCATAGGATCATATGCTAAGCTAGCCCTATATTCATAACTACCCAAAAATAGCTTTAAAGTAGGCCAGCTTGAATCCTATAAGAAGAAAAAAATGTCTTAATCATAACTACTCAGGATCAACTTTGAAGAGGGTTGGCCCAAATTCTATAGGAAGAAAAAAAGACCTCAACAAATCCTTTTTCTCCCTGTGAGATTTGGGTCGATCCACTCCCAAACTAGCTATTCCTAGATAGTTATAAATATATACCTAGCTTAGCCTGTAATTCTATAAGTTCAACCTACAAATCATATGTCAACCCAAATCATCCAAATAGGCTCTAGGTGTTCTTCAACTAAGATAACATAATAGCTATATGAACTTTCTTACTATTAATTAAAAAAATATGATGGATCTTGTAGACGCAAGTAGGCAGAAGAAAGAATATTAACATCGCATGGGTTATATAGAGTGAAGAAACGTTTGACCAACCTGTCTAAAAAAATTGGCGCTAGTTCAACAGTACTCACAATCTACTATTAACAATGAGGGCAACTTAGATGTCATTATGTATGAAAGTTTTCAAATTTTTGGTTGAACTGAACCAACACATACCATAAGAAATACCTGATTGGCAATGGATGAATTTGATATTTTTCAAATGTTCCCTTCGAGCACAAGAGTGCACCAACAATTACAGATAGTTTTCTTTTAAAGAACATGTATCGAGGATGAATGAAAATATAATGTTTTCCTTTATAAGATAAATATATAGTTCCAACATCTTATGATGTTTATTAATCTCAATGTTAATTTCCATTTAAAAAAAAGAAAATAGTATAGCAAGATTTGAAATTCGGAAGCACCTCAACTACTCAAAAATCATTTACTTAACAAATTCCTAGCATATCTAGCTATATAAATTCAAGTTAGTGATTTAATAATAGCAACATTTTTTCCATAATATTCTTGCACTACTAGGATATTAAAAAAAAATATATATATTTTCTTTTGTGTAGGAAAGTTTAATGATCCATTATCTTGGATCACTCAATGTCAATTTTGTAGCTTTTTATTTTATTATGAAGAACGTGTATGTAAATCATGTGCAACTATTTAAATTATTTATTGAAAAAGGCACTAGCTTCCCTCTTTCATTTATATATCAAAATTAATTTATAGTTATTATTAAATCACTTTCCACACTCCTATTCTCTTCTATAATGCTGTTGTTCAGCTAGACAACCCGAGAGGGAGGGGATAAATTGGGTTTTCTAAAAATTAAACAACTATATACTGTTTTGAAAAATAGTGAAGTGATTAGTGAGCAAAAATAATATAGCAAAATAAGCTAAAATAAGATGTAAAAGGAAAGAAACAAGAATACAATAAAGGAAGCAAGTAAACCAGAAATACAATTAGATTTTATAGTGGTTCGGTATACTCCAACACTTACGTCCACTTCCTAAGCACTTCTTGTGAATTTTAATTATAATCTATCCAAGATTATAGCTAATTAGCTTTTCGAGCTAGCTATCCAGAATTTGGTTGATTTTAGATGGGATCACTAACCACAACCTATTTCTAAGCTAATTCTTGTCTTATAATCCAATTCTAAGGCTTGGACGATTCTATCCCCTAGCTTCAATTCCCAATTGAAGCTAGTTATGATTGAAAGTTTGAAAGAAAATAATAAATAAAAAGCTCCTTTAATGAGCTGATTGAAGTCGATGAAGTTTGAGAAATCTCTCTAAGAAAACTTTTTTAGATAGAAAACTTGTTTTCTTGCTAGAAAACTACTGATGATTAATATTTCAGATGGTTAGAGAATGATTAGAGAATGATTGCACATAATTTAATGCTTTTGGCTTTTACTTCTTCAATGAGTTTGGTGAGTACTTTACATTGTTTTTAGGCTCAAAAAATCATTTTTGAGCATTAGAATCCAAAATAAAGCTGCTAGAAATAATTCTGTAAAATTTAAAACACTTGCAAACTTAGTTGTTAGAGTCTTAAGTTAATTTGAATAGAATTCGAGCCAACTCGAATGATATTTGAATCTGCTCGACTAATTTTTTCGAAAACACGCCTCTCTGCCTTTTTTTGAGAATTTCGACTTAGATATTTAAGTCGACTCAAACTGTCTGCAAGTCCCTTTGAATTCTGCAAGTCTATTTGAATTTTCTGCTACTGAAAAATTATTTTCTATCCTTTTCCACTAGAGTCAACTCAGATAGGATTTGAATCGACTCGAGAGCAATGTCGATTGAAAACCTAGCATAACATAACCTTCTTTTTTTTCTATTTTTCTACTCGAGTTGACTCGAATTGTTGCTAGTTGAACTTTTCTAAATATTTTTCAGTATGAGTGGCTTTTGATTTTAACATTTGAGAACATCTTCTACCTTGATTTATATGGACTTTCACAGTATGTGGGTTTCCAAAATCTTATTATTTGAGTTTTATTTAGGAATTTAAAGCTATACTTTTAGCACTTTAGAATTCTTCTAAAACATTAACTACATATAATCATCAATCCATTATATATTTAAATATTTTGTTATTCATCAAAATCAATTACTGGGATCAATATATACTCAATCTCCTCTACTTTAATCTTATCCAACCATCTAATACCTATTATTTTTTAGTAGATATCCAATGGCCATTATTAAACAAAAATAAAAAATAAAAAATATTTCCTTTGTCCTCAATTATTTACACTAGAGATTCCCTTTCTTGGTTTGAAGTAAATCCTTGTATGATATTTGATTATTTTTTACATTTTCAAACTAACTCTATTTATTTATTAATTCATTTAGCCATTCTTCTTCTTTAAAATATAGTTTTCATCCTCTTTTTTCCCTTCATTTAGTATGCTTTACAGGTGAGCTTGTAGTTTTATCTCAATTTTTTGAGGCTGAAATAGATCTATTTTTGCAAGGTATTTCCTGAATTTTGATCCTTCATTTTTATGCTCATGAACAGAAATTTGCATGATTATTTTCATTTATTTATGGTTTCTTATAATTTATTTTGTTATATCTTTGTGTTATACTAGGATTGAAATATAGTGAAAAAAGTGTGGTGCTTAGCACATGCAATGGCATGACATGATAATGCGTGGCTATGGTTCAATTTTATTTTGTAAAGGTTTTCTTTTGTTATTTCTATGCCTCGAGAAAGACCCTTCTTTCCTTCAATTTTTTTTTTTCCTTTCAGAAACTAGGTAGGATGGAAACCTTCCCTACCTAATTTGTTATGAAAATAATTAGAAACAAGAGTTAGTTACATGCAATAGTAACCGGAAGATAATAGGGAGCAAGAACACGAAAATAAATGAAGGTAAGCAACTTTATCTTCGTTTAGGAATAGGTTGCCTCAAGATTCAAACTTTGAGAGTAGATGCCAGTATAGCAGCAAGGATTTTACACATTCTGTGGTCGTGCTCTCACCAAATTTCTACCACGAAATCTTGAAGCAAGCAATATTATTGCAATTATTAATATTTTCTTACCTTAACATCCATTTATATTCATCATCAAAAAGAATAATAATAAATGATATTATTGCAGTTCTACTATCACATCATCATCATTGATGACCTCCTCCGTCGACCTTCATAGAGAAATATTTCTAACACTACCCACAAAAGGGTCCCATGCAAGATAATTTAGCTTTAACTAATACTGCTCCTTAAAATTGTTAATCAAGTATGTTATATAAGAAACATACTGAACGTACAAAATCCTATGAAATTAAATTCTTAAAGCATACATTTTGAACCTTCGACATTGCATTGCTTATTTCATTCATTAATCACTTTTTTTATGATTTAAATTAAATTCTTTGCACCCTCCTCAAGTAAATTGTTAAAAAACAAGAAGTCAAATAGAACTTTTGTGTGCAAAAATGTGTTAATTTGTAGTTCTATTTTTGAAAGGAAAATCACCTTTTACAATTAGATATCATCTATGGTATGTAGATTTAATACTAGCTTTTTCATGTATCAATCATTTCAAACAAACTTTACAATATTTTTTGCTTCATCTAATGTTCAACACAACTATAAATTTTGCTCACCCCTGCCTCCTTTCTAATTTTTTCTATTATTTAATTAAAATCCTACTATATAGCATAGGTTACTTGCTAGTTTATGAAACCAAACATACACATGTGGCAAGCATTCATGCATACCTTACATAAATGCATCTTTATGATTCAAAAAGATCACATTTTAGGGTTTTTTTTTTTTTTTTTTGGTAAATCGCATTTTAGGAGCTTAGAAACTGATCTAAGAGATATTTATGAACCTTCTAGATTTTTTTAACAACATTAGATTGGTCGACCTTTTGACCATGCTATATAATATTACATAAACAAAATCAAAACAAGTAGGAAATAAGTACAATTTTAATAATATGTTCTATAACTTGCTCCATTAAAGGAGTTGGATAGATGGGAAAGATCTGGTGGAGCATGATCTAGTGGAGGCAAAAATCTGGTAAGCGGACAAGCTGCCTCGAGCAAGCTAAGTATTCAAAGGAAGAGCATCTCGCCACCTCCGCTAGGCTCAAAGAAGCCATGTAGCGGTGCAGGTGAAATAGTGCAGACCTGGACGGAGGTTGCTTGTGGGGCCCTCGACAGCAATGGGAGACCCAGCCTCTTGAACCAGCAGACGTGGAACATCCCTGGGCAAAACTTCGACAAACTTGTTAGCTTTCGTGTGGCCGAGCTTATCCGGATCCGACAGATTTGGAAACTTCTCCTTGAAGGCAAGATTCATTGTATGCGAGCTTACCGCTAAGAGGAATTTAGAGAAATGGTTCCAGTTGTTGCTGGTGCCAGAAGTAGCTGGCTTTCAGTTTGTACTTGTTTATAGCATATCTCCGCTATATATATTTAGCAGCCAGAGGTAATTAAGTACCATGCAGACGGAGTTTGATCAAGTAGAATAGATGGGAATCACGTGATTCTGGCTAAGAATTAGATAGAGTTTAACTATGAAATGATCATACATGGATTGGTACTTGGGCCGAATGATTAAATCTTGAATTAGTCTGATAGAAAACTGACGTGGATATACCGGTCTCAAATTCCCAAGAATAGACTATATTATAGGTCGGATTAAGAGAGATGGCCAACACAAGCTATGTTACAAGTTAAAGGCAGATGAAGCATGATAGCTTAATTGGTAGGTACGTAAGGAATAATCATGCCAATACATAGTGGGAAGATGGTTGATAATAATTATTATAACCAGCAGAAGATCAAACAAAGGAAGCAACCGTCAAAGTGAATAATTATTTTCTTTATAGATAATTACTGTATAGGTATGCATAACTAGAATTGTCCTTTGCAAAGGTTCGTTGGACATTCAACCCAATTAGTTTATTTTTATTTTTATTTTTATCTATCTATCTATCTATATATATATATATATATATATATATATATATATATATATATATATATATATATATATATATATATATATATGTCCGTAACTTAGCTTTCAACACCCTTACCATATCATATGCACGTTAATCATAGTCCAGTGCCAGTGCCTTTCCACTATAGCTCGGTACTATAGCTTTTCCATCATGATCTGGCACTAGACTCCATCAATTTCCATCTTCTTCAAATAGTAAAGTGGCAAAAATTCTTGAAGATTAAGACGTCTTGACCCATGCTATTCCCTATCATTTATTTGATCCATATCTTTTTAGTTAGTCCCCTGCGCAAGTCTTGCTTGATCAAGCCCGGCAGATCACTTCTCCTAGGGCAAACCAAGCTCCTGAGGATCGTGAGTAAAGCTAATCATGGGTCAGACTTGGGCACATAAAATGCTAAATTTTAAATGGGTCCGATCCAAAGCCCTGCGAAAAATGAGTATCACTTAGGCCCGAGGCTCGACTATGATTAGCTCTAATTTTGAGTTCCCTGCTCACTCGAAACACGAAGGAGAAAAGGGCTGTAACAAACTTTTTTCCAATTATTTGGTTAACACACTAGCTGCATTGTGTGCTAATGAAGACTTTTTCTCATTTATTGGAGTTCCTCTGAATGCTAGACTCCTATCGTATGCTAATATGTATGGTTCTTTATGTGATAACCCAATCAGCCACACAAATCTTAAAGCAAAAAAAAAAAAAAAAAAAAAAATGCTAGAAGAAGCTAGACTCCCATCGTGAGTCTTCTTCTCCAATTGATTTCGAGAAAAGCTGGAGTCCTAAGGCAAAGTGGACCATAAGGCTCCTTATATATAGCCCCAACGTCCTCCTATAGCCCTCAATTGATGAATATCGAGCCTCCTACTCTCCCTTTTCTTCTATTGAAGCTGCAACCTTCTGCTCTTATGCCTATTGGAAATCGAAGCTCGGAGCCCACCGAAGCCAAGGTAAGGATCCAAATCCATCTTCTTTCTCCCCTTACCATCTTCTCTTAGACTTGGGATGGCCGTCGGTTGTTAGTTTCATTAAAAAATCATGAAAAATAAAATCTCTATTTTTTCTCTTTTTCGGCCACCACTACTACCGTTCTTTAACATTGAACTGGTGTTTGAGTTGTCCAACCTCACTATGACCTCCACAATGGTGTATGGCCATCGGTGACCAGCCAACAGCTAGAAAGATCAAGAAAAGTGTTAGATACCCTATTTTTTAACCACTTTTTTCATGATTTTCTCGACCAGCCACCACCATCGGCCGTCCACCATTGCTCACCATCGACTACCTATTGCTGCCACTTATTGCTGGTCCTCCAGCAACTAGCCACCACCCCTTATGCTTCCCTGTTCGGCCAAGAAGGGAAGAAGAAAAGAAAAGAAAAGATGAAGTGAAGAAAAGAAAAAAAAGAATCAAAAGAGAGATAAGAGTTCTCTCTCTTATGTCTCTCTCTCCTTCTCTCTTCTATCTCTCTCTATCCTCTCTCTTTCTCTCTTTATTTGATCTATGAACTTTAGTATCCGTTGTCATGCTTCCCTACTATGAACCAAGAAATTTTTTTAGAATGGAGGTCCGGAATCACTTCGATATCCATGCAATATGTCAGATCCCAACCTAATCCTTACCAGATATCCATAGAATCTGGTCATTGTTAGCCCCTATTGAGTCAGTCATCTTGACAAAACTTCTGATGATCTTGATCATGATTTTCTTTTTTAAGAAATATGAAGACTTTCTTTAAAAAGACCTATGAACCCTAGTATTGAGTCCTATCTTCTTGTTTCATAGATTCATATTGACCCTCGGCTAGAAGGTCCTGAATTATCCTGCTGCATAGATAGCCTATTGGATCGACCATCCAATTTATAATTTTTTTTCTTATGATTGAATTTATCGAAT
This sequence comes from Cocos nucifera, assembly GCA_006176705.1. Classification (NCBI taxonomy): domain Eukaryota; kingdom Viridiplantae; phylum Streptophyta; class Magnoliopsida; order Arecales; family Arecaceae; genus Cocos; species Cocos nucifera. Next base: position 796,876 of record QRFJ01000014.1, read on the forward strand.
AGGAATTAATTATATCTTTAATATGTTAAATAGGTTCAATAAATTTATCTAACGAACTTTATAGGGTTAGGATGGAAGAGATAAGTAACCCTAACACTTCTTACTCACTTTTGAATTATTGATTATTTTATTATAAAAAATTATTCTATATTTTCATAAAATAAGGATCAAGCATATATATTATGAAATGCCTAATTTATTATAAAATAATAATTTTATGAATATTTTAACATCAATAACTTATTAATAAAATATAAATTTTATATTTATGAAATTTATATTTTGTTATAAAAAGAATGATTTCACACCAATGGATAATTGTAGTTGATATATGATCCTGCCAGTAGATAATAATAGTTGGTATATGACCTTATCAATAGGTAATAGAAGTTGGTACATGACTCTACCAATGGATAATAGTAGTTGGTATTTTATTGATGACAATCCTATCATAAATATTATAGTGACCTTAGCATTTATTTTGAAAAAATATTAAGAATTATGATATGGCAAAGTGACAAATAATTTATGATTTTATCTATAAAGTTAATATGATTTATAACTTTATTTATGCTATACATTGAAAATAATGTTTATATAAACTGCATGATTAATTTACACATATGCAATAGCATGATTGATTTATAATATATTATTATTATAAAAATTTTATCTTCAAATAATAATTATCTTTTCTAAAAGATTTATTAATGCATGCATAAATTTATACTTGATCCGGTAAAATAGTATAAGATTTATTTACTGAGCAGGTATAGCTTATATTTCTTCATCTATCTTTTTTTTATAGAAAGATAAAATTAGAAATGACGGATGATCTAGGCCTAGGGGACTATGCTAGCAAGCTTGGAAGTTATTAGATTATTACAGACTTGTAATTAATTATTTTATGAATTTTCAGATCTAAATTTAGTATTTGATTTTAGATTTAGATATTTTGAATCAATCCTGCTTTAATTACTTGATGAATGATGAAATTAAATATTTTATTATATTTTATTTATGATAGATTTTAGCTGATTATAATTGATTGGCTTCGTGCTATTATAGGTTACTTTCCTCTGTAGTATGGCCATGTTATATCCTAAATTTGGGGCATGACACTCTATTTTTAAGACTTCAACTGATGCAAGTTTTATGCTCCATTTCATCCATATATATATATATATATATATATATATATATATATATATATATATATATATATATATATATATATATATATATATATATATGAAGAGAGAGAGATGGAACTCCGATCGATTGGAGCCCAGCCTATATTCGATTGAATTTTCGATCATTCGATTAGCGCGCATCTTCGAGCGTATGCCAAAAAAATGCGCTGACTAAAAAAATAGGAGCAGGCACGTGCCTAAAAAAAAAGACCTGTATGGAAAAAAAATTTAGAAAAAAAATCTAAACCTAAAAAAAATTGAAAAAAATTTCAAAAAAAATCTGAACCTGAAAAAAATACTGAAAAGAATTTTAGAAAAAAATCTAAAAAAATAAAAAAACTAAACTTGAAAAAATAAAAAATAAAAAAAGGGAAAGAAGGAAAGATGGCACCTCCTTTCCTAAAGAAGGCACCTCCTTTCTTTCAAAAGAAAGAAAGAAGGCACCTTCTTTCCCTCTCTCTCTCTCTCTTTATTTTTCTTCTAATGCGACATATTTTTTTTGAATAAAAAAAATCTACAGAAAGCTGAAAGAAAAAAAGGGCGTCTAAAGGCATCTACATTAAATATAGGCACCTTCAGGCATCCCTTTTTTAAATTTTTTTTTCTAAATTTTTTCCTTTTTTTTTGAATTTTTTCAATTTTTTTAGGTTCAGATATTTTTTTTGAATTTTTTTTGGTTTTTTTTCAGGTTTAGATTTTTTTTTAAATTTTTTTCTATACAGATTTTTTTTCAATCGTGCGTCTGTTCCTTTTTTTTCAATCGGTGCGCCTTTTCAAGCATGTACTCGAAGATACGTGTTGATCAAACGGTCGAAAATTCGATTGGATATAGAGTGGGCTCTGATCGATCGGAATCCGGTCTACTTTTATATATATATATATATATATATATTTAATATTAGGAAACCTTAAAAAATATATGTATCTTTTTTACCTATTATAAGCAACACAAAAAATTAGGCCCACCAATGAGATTTCTCCAAGAAAAATCATGTGCAAAAAGTAGTCGATGTCCAGGGGGATGTAAGTGTAGAAGTTACTCAAAGGAAGTAGTCAATGTCGAGGGAAGTAGTCGATGTCGAGGGGGATATAAGTGTAGAAGTTACTCAAAGGAAGCACTATAGAGTGGAGTGGTCTGACTCCTTAACGAGAAGAAAACACATACCCGTGTGCATTGTGGATCGATCCCCTCAACCAACCCAATAGGCTGATAGCTTTTCTTAATTCCTCAGCCACCTTTTTCACTTATAAAAATCACACATTTCTACCTCACATAATTTAGTTATTTCTCAAGACAAATAAAATGCATGTTCATTCTGATTTTTGTAGTTCATTTTTCCTACCGTAGAGCACAACATAAATGAAAGGAGATACTCTATTTTTTTGCGTGTACAAAATTCAATCAGTTATTCAGAGTTGAGAAGCTAGCACATGAAGAATTTTAAGATAAAATTTAGAGCAGCAACGTCATTGGTAGTATTGAAGAAGTGATCCACCGATCGAGTCCAATTCTTTCGAGCTAACCCAAGATGTTCTATAAGGTCACATCCAGTGCAGACCAAGGATCGCCAATCCAATCAGCTAAATAGAAGAAGTTTTTATCTGATGCCTATAACTAACAACCTCAATCCAGAGAAGGAGAGATTTCTTCCTTAACAAAAGGCCAGAAGAAGTCTTCGTCTGATGCCCACAATTAACAATCTCAATTCATAGAAAGAGGGAGAGATTCCTCCCACAACAAAAAGCCAAAATGTAGTCTAATGGCCTATATAGATTAGGCCTAACAAACTTATAGATTTCAGCTAGCAACCTGCAGACACAATCTCTATATGAAAGAGATATAAAAAGGACTCTTAGGTAAGAAACAAGGGATAAGCACATGCAAAGGGAGGAAAAAAAAGAGAACACTCTCCGCTCTTGTGACTCTCATCTTTTTTTCTCTCTTTTATTCTCAAGACTCAAGCTAACTTAGATATTGGAGGATCCCCCGCTGGAACCCCTGGGTGAGCGTGGACTTTCTTTATAGTTCTCTGATGTTGCGGATCTAGGAAGTCATCCAGCTCTAGCCACATGAGCAACGTTCTAGAGCTATGTGATAATATATTAGCGCTAGAGAAAGGATATGTCTTCCCTAAGAGGAAAAAAAGTATGATGCGGACAATAGCGTAAAACTCCACCACCTTTCACTAACAATCCATCCGTCACAGCCAGAATAATGCTGCCCTTGGGTTCGTCGCAGTGCAGCCTTCGGCCATAATAGATTCACTGCCACTCGATGCCCTGATTTGCCAAATCCAGGTGCTAACCGACATAGTATAACAACTCCAACAAATGATAGAGCATCAATGACAGTATGTGGAGTCAGACCCCCAAGCAGCTCCCCCCATCGCTGTCAATGATCTCACTCCCTGAGCCTGAGGTCTGGCCCCTAGTGCTACTCTTACCATTCTCCTCCTCTTGTAGTTTGCTCTTCCTCTCGTCCAGGCTTGAGAGAGGAGGTGCGTTTGAGAAGCTCTCCCTCCACCGACGATTCAATCCTGACCTACTCTCTTAGGCGTAGAAGATCTTGGCGAGAGGAAGAACTAAAGAAGAGAGTTCAAGATATAGAACGCCATCTCAATGAAGTCCTGAACGAGCCTAACCAGGAAAATGACGATCTTGGCTTCAGTTTTCAACCGCCATTCCTAGACTATCTTAGATGAATCGATTCCAAACTGATTCAAGATGCCTTAGCTGGAGCATACGATGGCTCCATAGATCCCCTTGACATCTCAGGGTTACATAAACCTTATGATGTTGCAGGGCACTTCTAACACCCTCCTCTATTTCGCTTTCCTAGCCACTCTTAGAAAGTTAGCATGAGCGTGGTATTTTGGACTTCATCCAGGATCTATTAATTCATTCGAACAGTTTAACAAGCTATTCGTTACATACTTCGGTAGCAACCGAGCGCCACCAAAAATCTCTGATAGCTTCTTTTTCCCCAACAAGAAAAGGGTGAATCATTGTGCATTACATCATGCACTTCAACACCACCATGCTCGAGGTGGAAAGTCTCAACGAGTCGGTGGTGATGTCAGTGCTCAAGCGAAGTCTATAGAATGAGTGCCTTGTCTTCTCTCTCGATAAGAAGTTTTCGAGAGATTATGTTGACTTGTTATCCTTAGCTTGAACCTACGCTCGGGTGGAAGAAGCCCGGGAGCTACACAAGCAGGTAGCAGAAAAAAGATCTTTGACAAAAAGAGGGACGCCAGGACCCCAAGCAACTCAGGTCGAAAAGGTGGCTTCTCGACCACAAAATAGCTACCAATCGAGGAGTTGATCCCAGTGGTTCGATAGCTACACTCCATTATCTATCCCTCGATCCCAGATCTTGATGGAGATTAAGGATGAAAGGTATCTACAGCAACCTAAGCTGATAAAGTCCCATCCAGACTAGAGCAATAAGAGAAAATACTGTCATTTCTATCATGACCACAGCCACGACATCGAGGAGCGCCACTAACTCAAGGATGAGATTGAGGCCATGATTCGAAGAGATCATCTTGGCATGTACGTTCGGGAGCAATGAAATGATGCATCCGATGAGGAGAACAACGACAAGTAACTGATGGCCGACATCATCAACACTATCTCCACCCCGGCTAGTAGCATAGGGTGTAGGAACCAAACTAATAAAAAAGGGAGAAGAAAATGGAGTTCGGGAGTTATCATTCTCTTTACTAATTTTTAAGAAAAGTCAATAGCACCATTATCGCGTTGTCGATGATGGCTAGCTATACATAGTGTAAATATAACTTTAGTTCATAATGAAAGTTTAACTAATAATTTATCCTATGATGCTCTTTGAAGCATAAGATCGCCAGCCAATCTAAAGGAGGCCAAAGTGTGGACCAAGACTCAATCGAACAAGATTCGATCCCTACAATAGTACAATCAAGACAACTACAAAAAGCATATAAGGCTCACAACAATCTAACCAAGGAAATTGAATCCTTTGTTAGACCCCACACATGGGTGAGGCATAGCAAAACTATTAATATTTATTAATTATCCTTTGATCCAGGTGTAATTTAAATAAATATTAATGCATTAGATTTTATGAAATCCTCTAATTAAAATACGCTGCGTCCAAAGCACACTAAAATTTTCACATGCATATGAATTCTAATTTGATTCATAATACAAGGTATATAATCAAGAAGCATTAACATAGATGTACTTGGTCCGTAACATCTATGTTCATCAGATCAATTAGAAGATGGCCAGTAATCTAAAAGCATTAAGATCAGATTTATATACTCATCATGAATAAAATTTAAAAATAAATTATACTGAATATTGCATCAAAAGAGTGGCTACACCTTAGCCTTAGTAAAATAAAATTTAGTTCATGATAACAAATTCAAAAACAGCAAATAAAATAAAAAGCATAGAGAAATTAGACTGTTTGATTGCTGAAATTGATTGTCTGCTGCTCTTGATGTGGAGAACTTGGCGAAGAAAAAGAGGCTCCTTGATCGATGTCTTGATCATCGAAGAAAAATCAAAAATCCTTTTTGATTTTCTCATAAATCACTTTTTTTATCTCTCTCCTCTCTCTTTCTCTCTCTCTTTCTCCCTCTCTCTCTTTCTCCCGTCTCTCTCTTTGTCTCTCTCTAATTCTCTGATTTTTTTTTTCACGACAACCATAGGTTTTTATAGATAAAGAATTTGATTTTTCCCCCAAAATCCATCAAAAACTAGGTTTAAGACTCCCAAAACAACTCAAATTAAGATCTGGGTAATTCTGGCCATTGGATGGTGATCAAATGATCCAAAAACCACTCAAAAATCCCTTAAAATAATCCAGATCAAGTCGAATTTAATATCAGCCGTTGGATCAACCGTTGGATCGAATCTGGACCGTCCGATCGCGTTGAAATAAGCCTTCAGATCTTTAGTTTTACGTTGGAATGAATCTCAGCCGTTGGATCTCGACTGAGAGCTACGGATGCCGTCCATCAGCTCCTTCTTTTCAGCCGTCCGATCAAGCTTCAGTGAAAACCGCCCATTGGATCAGCTAGAATTCTCAAATTGCCCTCCATGGACCGTGCGCGAGCCCGGTGTTGCATGGACCGCCATGTTCTTCAACCAATCAGCGCGCTCTTTATGCTGTGAAATCCTCGAATTACCCTTCAGATGGTCCACTGTGCACCGCGAAAAATGCTGACGTCATCCTGACGTCAGCGTTGCGTCGGCGGATTTTTTTTTTTTTTTTGAAATTCAATTCTGGACTCGTTTGAAGTCCGTTTTACCTAAAATTTTTTTCATCAGAACCAAAAAAATAAAATCTTCACATTGGTGGCCTTATTTCCTGTAGAAGATTAATAAAAATATCAATTTTTAATAAAATAGATTAATTTATTTTATAATTTAATACTTTTATTAGTATATTTTTACCACTTATCACTTGGAACCACTCAAGGTTTGGGGATTGAAAGTGGCTCGGCATCCAAGAAAGATCAAATGGTTCCTGATGCTTCCTAAAGCCTGGAGGCCTTATAGGTATGAAGAGCTAAGGACATTCAAGCCAATGCCTCGACCTGCATGGACCACTGAAGCCAAACAAACCAAAGACGTAGCCTAATACAGTCACCATGGTCCACTGTAGCAACCGCCATCCACTATAGCCACCATGAAGATAATCTGGCCCACTATAGCCAATCTCAGCCTACTATAGTTGATTCGATCCACTGTAGCCAATTCAGTCCACTATAGATGATATGGCCTACTATAGCCATCATGGCTCATTGTAGCCACCATAGCCCACTATAGATGATGTGACCTACTGTAGCCATCGTGGCCCATTGTAGCCACTGTGGCCCACTCTAGCTGCCATGAAAATAATTTGGTCCACTATAGTCAACCTCGACCTACTATAGCCAATTTGGTTCATTATAGTCGATGTGGCCCACTATAATCATCACGGTCCACTATAGCCAGTCTCGTTCCACTATAATCATATGGCTCACTATAGCCATCATGGTCCACTGTAGCCACCGCAGCCACTATAGCCACCATGAAGACAATATGGCCCACTATAGCTAGCTACAATCCATTATAGCCGATTGATCCATTATAACTGATGTGGCCTATTGTAACCACCATGGCTCATTATAGCTACCATGGCCTACTGAAGCCAATAGGAGAAGGGATAATCCTCCAAAGATCCCATACTGCTAGCAAAAGCTGATGACGATAATAGGAGAAGAGATAACCCTCTGAGGACCCCATATTACCAGCAGGAGCCGACAGCAACTACGAAAGAAACACTGGATGACATAAAAAAAATCTCAATAAAAGAAGCACTTCATTTAAGAGGTTTGTGTACATTCTAAAATTTTTTTTTACATGTTAATTTTGTAAGCGCACCAACTGGCATCACCTCTCCCTGATATCAATTGATATTCCATAATATCGCTCGAATGCCAATTATCCATGGCATCACAAGCTTCAATGTCATGTTATGGAAGCTCCTGATCTTTAGCATGGACCAAAAAAAAATCTATGATGTTCTCTATGGGCAGCAAACCACCAATCCTCCACCTAGATCTGTGATGGAGCGCCTTCCTCTTTGGGCTTGAGGGAGACACCCTTCTCTCTAGGACTTCCTCAAGAATCCTGAGGCAGCAACTTTAGAGAGAAGAGAAGAAGAGAGAGTTAAGGAAGAAAAGATCTGTATTCCACAGCCTTCTGAAACCCTAATACAACCTATGTATTTATACAAAGCCATTAGGTCCGACCAAAAACTCTCCGACTAATCCAATACATGAAAGCACTCACCGAGCTCATGTACACCCATATCTTCCATGCTCTCATCCCTTGGATCTAGATCCGATTCATACATGAGTTAGTATTAGATATATGTGTCCTAGAAGCCAGAATTGGCTGACACTTGTAATACACTTCTAGGGGCAAAATTATAATTTTGACTAAAATCAATAAATGGGTTATTTTCTATCACATATGTGTATTTAGTGTCTGTGATACATCCTTTGAGTTAATGGTAATGATAATTCATATTTTCAAGAGTTGAAAATTTAAGACATGAATAATCATTATTAACTCATAAATTGCTCCTGACCATAGGATCATCACGAGGATGGTGATTGATCCGAAAGGTTGGTGTACAATCGCTTCTCTTTAGTAGATGAGTCTTGAGTCTACGGTGTGGAGACACCGGAGCGAGAGTATAGGTACTCGTTAGAGAACGAGGGCACTGAGCGTGACCACCTCGAGTAGTCATTAGGGAGTCTACCTTCTCGTCAATGACTGACTCGATGCTGCAGTAGTGTGTCTGGTTCTTTGACCTGAGATGCATCGGCAGTTTACCTTGAGGGTGTTATAGTTTGACTACACCATTACTCGGTCTCCTAGCCATATGGAACCCTGAGGTGTATGTTGGCTATGACATGTTCATTGTAGGAACTGGATTGCGTCAAGATGGAATCTATCTACCTCGGTGGTAGAGGAGTAGCCCTATGATGATCATGAGAATCAAGTCCAGAAATCCATGGCCATGGTAGAGTGAAATAATAGAAAGAGTTTCTATTTAGATTTTCATATTGGACTCGAATCGAATGATTACATCATATGACAGAGACTAGGGTTTGACGAGTTTACCTTAACCCTAATCTGATCGGGGCTCAAGATAGAAGAACTGAATCACATAGGTAGCTGCACCAAGAGGTTCGCATTCAGCTCTGATGGGTTGCCACCATATACTGCTAGGTGTCACTGGTGGATTTTGGGAGCAATTAGAATGATTTAGATGATCGATCATTCTAGCTGTTCGAATCAGAAGAGTTCTGATCCATCGAAAGGAGTTTCGATGATGTCAATGATAGAGATCATGACATATCCCATTACCATACAGAACTGAACCTAACTGGGTCACACAAACAAGGGTTTGAATCTGGTGATCATCAATTGAACTGATCTAGTTCAATTGATCTGAATGAGATTCAATTAGGTTCAAGAAAATCGTGCTAGCACTCGATTGAACCTAACGTTCTTCTTTTGCTATCATAAATAAGTTGTCCTGTCTGAGCCAAAGGAGTTTGTGCTCAAATAGAGGCCTTCATGTGGTCTGACAGGAGGTTGTCCAAGTCAGAAAAGGTTGTCTTATTTGTAAGACATTACCTGCCATTTTTGGTCACCTGCCATTTCTTGTTCTTTGACTTTGGTCAAAAGTCTACCTTTGACTGGTCAAACATTGACCGTTGACACTTTGACTTTTGACCACATGTCATGCACCTATTGGAGAGCTGGTGGGGGCCTGTCCCCCTGCCAGAACCTGGCAAGGAGAAGGGCGCACGCCACCCTAGGCGTGTGCCCAAGTTGGAGGCGCCTAGGAGTCCTTGTTGGACAAGGACTCCATCTCCTTTTTGGATTCCAATTAGAGTTCTTCTAAGAACCAACTTTGACTGATCTTAGGCGCCCTCTAAGGAGGAATCCAGGGGACTCTATTCCCACCAATCAGATTTAGATCTGATTTCACAAAGGGTTGTGATTGGTTGGGAAGAAGAGGAGTTGGATCACAGCTAGTCTATAAATAAGACCCTGTATCCAACTCAGATTGTATGAGAAAAGAGATATGATGAGATCATAGTTTCTCCATGCCCCAAGGCTGCCTCTCCCTCCTTCTCCATGCCATAGTCTCTTCTCCCCTTGCTCTCCACGTCCAAAAGGAGTTTTGGACCCTTGGTTGGTGCGATTCAGATCAAAGAAAGGCGATCAAAAACAAGAAGGCTGCGCTGCTGCAAAGGACGACTGCTCATCTTCAAAAGAGTTTTGAAGATCCTCCAGATCAGATCCAGATCTAATTTTTGGAGGTGTGATAGAGAAGAAGAGGATCTCCAGATCCAACCTGAGTGGATACCGGTAGAGGCCAGGCGCTTGCGTGGCTAAGATCCAGAACCTTCCGCTGCAATCAGGATCATCTATAGGGTAATAGGATTACCCAAATCAGGTAAATTAAATTTGATTTAATTTATCTTATTTTATTTTATTTATTAAAATAATAAGAATCAGATCTGAAATATATCAAGATCTGATTGAGATCAAGAGAAAATTTTTGAAATATATCTCTTGATCTAATCAATCTGGACGAACCTGGACCGGGAAATCAGGTGGCCAGCCTAATAGGATTAAGTCTGGGTCAAGATCGAGTCACGATCAAGCAAGACCTAATTAGGCTCAGAGGTTAGAGTCTGGATTGTAGGCTAACCCAATTGGTTCTGACTCAATAATTTGGTGTCTAAGGTAAGTTTGGCAGAGACGATCGATTGATTTTTAATTGGAAGCTACTCGACCTGAATGCATTCTTGTACGAGTTAATGGCATATTCCTTCCACCGGTCTCACTTACCTGGCCATATCTGTTGACACAGTTCTGATCTGAGGTGGTCAATAATCCGAGCTAACCCATGCCACTAGGTTAGTCATAATTGTTATGACTAAGACAAGTCTAGTTTAATGAGACCTGAATCAATTCTCCCTAAGAAAAGATTAAGTCTGAGGTCTTCCACCATTGTAGATGTGCGGGCCCTTCCCGGGGTTGATTGTTCTCGGCTGGATACAGTGGCTCAGTTGCACCGGGAAGATGCAACCATGTCTATTAGGCATTGGATGCTATGGGCTGGAGGATGAGTTGGGCTCAATATTTTGGATACGGTGAGAGACTCAATTAGGAACCCAGTCTATGCAAATGGTGGGTCTGACTTAACTAAGGAGTGGATCAATATTTCCGGATACGGTGAGATTCATGAATTAGAGACCAAGTTTGGGTGCACCATGATTAGAGAATCATTGAACAAGAGTTGTTCACTCATTGGCTAACCCATCACCAATAACTGTTAGGTGAGGTGATGAGTCAGTTGGTGAGACCGCACCACCCACTAGAAATCATTAATCGTGGAGATTTTTCGCATCTCTACAGAGGGAGTGTAGGGATCCGAGAAAATAGTGGGAGCTAATTTGTTTAAAAATAAAATTCCTAAATAAATTGGTCAAGTCAAAATTACAGTATCTAACTAGAATCTTTGACTCTCTACAGGAAAATGTCTGCGTCCAACCCATTGGCACGTATCCTGGACACACATAGACTGACTGGACCCAATTATAAAGATTGGCTCAGGAACTACAAAATTATTTTGGGTTCCGAGAAGTTAACCCATGTTTTGGACCAGGACCCTCCCACCTTACCAGCCCGTCCATCTATTGAACAGAGAGCGTCTCTGGAAAAATGGATTGACGAAGATAATAAGGCCAGATATTACATGTTGGGCTCGATGTCTGATGAGCTCCAGCGCCAACATGAAGGATATCGGGACTGCTCGCCAAATGTTGGCTCACCTGCAGGAGATGTTTGGTGAACAGAGTCGCGCAGCCAAATATCAAGTCACGAAATGACTTTTTAAGGCTAAGATGCGTGATGGGCAGTCAGTCCAAGATCACTGTCTGACAATGATCAAGGACATGGAAGAGCTTGAGAAGCTCGGTGTGAAGTTAGACTTGGACCTGCAGAACGATATTATTCTGCAATCCTTGACTGATGCATATGGGCAATTCATCATGAATTACCACATGCATAAACTTCAAAATTCCTTGGCCGAATTAATGAATATGCTGGTTACCGCTGAGCTTTCTATGAAAGGTTCTAAAGGCTCAGTTCTTGCTATGGAACGGACTTCTTCCAAAAGAAAGTCTTATGGAAAGAAAAAGAAGTCTGTGAAAAAGCAAAAGGTGGAAGGATCAAAGAAGAAGAAGGCAGAAGCCGAAGAAAAAGGCCGATGTCAAAGGAAAGTATTTCCATTGCAACAGCGACGGCCATTGGAAGCGGAACTGCCCTACTTACCTGGCCACCCTGAAGAACAAGAAGGAAGGTCCTTCTGGAGGTATGCTCGTTATTGAGTCTAACCTTACGGTTTCTTCTGCATCCAGTTGGGTGCTTGACTCTGGTTCTAGTGCTCATCTGTGCACTTCTATGCAGGGTCTTGAGGATAGCAGGAGGCTGAGGGATGGAGACATGATCCTACGCATCGGTAATGGAGCAAGAGTTGCTGCAGTAGCCGTGGGAACATACCCTCTTCGATTACCATCTGGTTTAGACTTAGTTTTGAAAGACTGTTATTATGTGCCTGCAGCTAGCAGGAATTTGATTTCTGTTTCATGCTTAGCACAAGAAGGCTATGTGATTCACCTTCTTTAAGGACCATTGTAACATTCTTTATGAAAGAAATAAAATTGCAAATGGTTTCCTTATTAATGGTCTTTATCAGCTACATATTGATGTACCTATTCTAACTATCGAGCAAAACGTGAATGCCAAACGACCTAGGGATAGTCCAAACGACAGATATCTATGGCACCTGAGATTAGGTCATATAGCAGAAGATAGGATCAACAAATTGGAGAAAAATGGGCTATTGAGTCCATTGACTTTCCGAGTCATATCCAACTTGTGAATCTTGTCTTCAAGGCAAAATGACTAAACTCCCTTTTGTTGGACATGGGGAGAGGGCCACAGATCTCCTTGCCCTAGTACATACTGATGTGTGCGGCCCATTTGATGTGCCGGCTAGAGGCAATTTTGTCTACTTCATTACCTTTACCGATGATCTGTCTAGGTATGGGTATGTGTATCTTATGAGACACAAGTCTGAAGCTTTTGAAAAGTTCAAAGAATTCAGACATGAAGTAGAAAAATAAACTGGAAAATCCATTAAGGTTCTTCGATCAGATCGAGGAGGTGAATACCTTAGCCAGGAAATTCCTAGACTATCTCAAGGAAAATGGCATAGTCTCTCAATGGACTCCACCAGGAACACCTCAACTCAACGGGGTTTCAGAATGGAGAAATCGGACTCTATTGGATATGGTTCGATCCATGATGAGCTTCACAGACCTCCCTGATTTTCTTTGGGGACACTCATTGTTAACTTCAATTTATCTACTGAATAGGGTTCCCTCTAAAACCGTTCCTACCACACCGTATGAGATATGGCACGGTAAGAAACCAAGTCTGAGTCATCTCAGAATTTGGGGTTGTCCGGCTCATGTCAAAAGACAACAAGCGGACAAGTTAGAGTTTAGGTCCTTCAGAGCTCGATTCATAGGATATCCTAAAGAGTCATTAGGATACTATTTCTACATTCCAGAAGACCACAATGTGATTGTGAGTCGACATGCCATCTTTCTTGAAAAATAGTTTATTCAAGATAGCGGCATTGAAAAATAGATCAAGCTTGATGAGAAAGTCTCACAAGCAGAACGAGCTAAGGACCAATTGGAACCAAATCAGGTTGAGCCAATAAGAACACTACCTCCTCCACCTCGTAGATCGGAAAGAGTTTCCCATCCCCCTGAAAGATACTTAGGTATTATTTCAGAGGATGTAGAGGAAATGTTCCTCGTAGGTAATGGTGCTCATGGTGATGATCCCAAAACCTACAATGAGGCGATATCAGATATCGACTCCGAAAAATGGCTAGAGGCAATGCAGTCAGAAATTGACTCTGTTGGGGATAAATCCCGCTCCTGCCAAAGTCAAGTTCGATCCCAGCCTGATGTGGTCAATGTGGAAGAACTTCAGCGGACGCGTCCTAGCTGAACTACTACATCCAACCGAGCTTCTCAGTGGCTGAGCCTCAGCCAAAGTCTTTTAACCAACCGAACTATCAAGCGGCCGAGCTTTAGACTCCTAGCGGCCGAACTCCTCAAGCGGCCGAACTACTTATTGCCCGAGCCCCTTTGAACTCCGAGCGGCCGGGCTTCGACCGAGACCCCGGCGGCCGAGCTTGTTTCAACCCTCTTAGCGGCCGAGCTCCCCGAACTCCTGTCCAGTGGTCGAACTCCCCAGCGCCTAGGCTCCGAGCCAAACTCCTTCGGACTCCCAGCGTCCGGGCTTCAGCCAGACCCTTGCGGGAGCCGAACTTTCCCAAAACCTCCTCTCGGGCCAAGTTTCTACGGAAGCCGAACTTCCTATAGACTTCTTCAATGAACGAGCTTCTCAATGGCCGAACTCCTTATGATGGATTCCTGCAGGCAATCAATCTCGCTACAGTTACACAATAGTAATAACGATCGGCATTTATCAGCAATAACGATCGACAATAACGATCAGCATTTATCAGCAATAACGATCGACATTTATCAGCAATAACGATCGACAATAACGCCCGGCATTGATCAGGATGGTTACAATAAGCTCCCTCTATAAAAAGGACCCTCCGAATACCTTTACAATAGGTTCTGAAAACCCTTTGCTTCTCCTCTATACTCTATCGAGCACTCCATTCCTATTGACAGGAACTAACTTGAGCGTCGGAGGGTCTTCCGGAGCCACACCCACCGGTTCCGAGCGAGACTTTGTTTTGCAGGTCCCCGGCGGCAGCCTCTTCGGCCTCAACTCCGGCGACGATGAGTTTCTGCATCAACAGATTGGCGCTAGAAGGAGGGGCCTACCGGCGAAGATTCCCTTCTTAAAGGAAGCCGATGTTCCTTTGTTCTTAAAGGAGTGCTCGAGAGACCTTTCTTCTTTTCAATTCAAATCCCCTTCCAAAAGAAAAAGATGCCCCCAGGAGACGCCTCCACTCGGAGATCGGCGGCCTCCGCGGCCCGAATCTCGTTCGAGTCCATCCCGCTCCAGCTCCACCCCAGTGACTCAGGCTCATTCTGCAGCCCGACGATCGACGGCCTCCGCGGTCGGATCCCGTCCGGGTCTGTCCCCTACCACTCCAGTCCCGACAATCCAGGTTACGGTAGATGCTGAACAGTTCAACCTGCTCATCCAACAGGTTCGTGGTCTCACCGAGGCCGTTCAAGCGGTGCAGACCATGCACCAGCAAGCCGCCGTACCGGTCCAACCGATTTCGGATCCTCCGGAGCTGCATTGTCCAGTCTAGAGGCAATCGACATGGGCTACCCGACCTCCAATTCTCGGAAAAGGAAAGCAACGGAAGGAGAGCCCTTGTTCAGACCGCAGCTCGTCCCAAGGAGAAGCTTTTCATCCGATCAGCAATAAGACTTTAGAAATGAGAGACCATGAAGATCTCCTGGAAGAAGGCTCTTGAAATGAGTCGTCGAATCGAGAACTCTGCCACGCTCCTCCCTTCATATGGAAATGAGATCCGAACCGATCCTCCATTCTCACAGAAAATTATGCAAGAACCAGTCGCTGCCGAACTTCAACACTCCCACAGTTTGAGAGCTTATGATAAGACCACTGACCCGGTCGACCACTTTGAAAGCCTTCCGGACGACGATGTTGCTTCATGGCGCACGCCAAGACGCCCATCCTATGCCAGGCTTTCTTCCCTATCTACTCTAAAGAGCCATCAGAAACTGGTATTTCGGCACTCAAGCCAAGTACCATCCGATCATTTGACCAAATAGAGTCAACAGTTCGCGTCCCACTTCGTCCAGTAGTCGGGGCGTCCACGTCGAAGCATCAGGCAGACTCTTAATGGCCATCAGGCAGAGAAGAAAGGGAAATTCCATCCCGACTTTCATTTTTTGAATTTAATACCGCTACGTTAGAGTTCGAGACCTGGATCAATCGGTCGCCATGGACCGCGCTCAGAGCGCCCTTCAGAAAAATGACCTATTGTTCTCCCTGAAAAAAAAGTACTCCCAAGGAACTTTTAGCCGATATGTTGGCTAACAACATTGGCCGAAAGTTTATGCCCGAGCAGAGGAGGCCTTTCGAAAGCTGGGATTGGTGAAATCGTGGTAAACGGCTGATCGGTGGCTGGATAGACCTTCCGAAGAAGGAAAGCGAATTGAAGCTCGACACGCTCCAGGAACTCCCCCTGGTCGCGAGGCAAGTTCGGATTCCCCTCAAAGCTCTCGGAAGCGGAAAAGCCGTTGACGGAAGGACGCGCCAAAGTTCTCCTCAGCGCCGAAACGTTCTCCTCACACCCGAACGTCTTCCTCAGCGCTGGAAGTTCCTCCCCGTCTACGACGATTCTACACACCTACACCCCTCTAACAAACACCCCGACGACTCAAGTTCTGATGCGAGATCCGGGAGAACGGCTTCAAGACACAGAAGAAGCGCTGCTAATCCTTACAGCGTAATCCCAACAAGCTTTCTGCCTCTACCATCATGATCACGGTCATGGAGACGATGGAGGCAGTGCATTCAACTCCAGGACGAAGATCGAGAGAGCTCGTCAAGGCCAAGGACGCAACTAAGTCGGTTTCCTTTCAAGGCGGCCGGGGGGTGGAAGATTGATCGAAATGCTAAACGTCAAGCAAGGAAAAACCAAACAAAGAAGATCGGCCACCCGTCTGGGCCGTCACACTGCAAACACGAATCTTAGGGAGATCTCAGCAAAAGAAACCAGCAAGCTTGACAGGATCGATGAAGAAACGGAAGATTTCGGAGGCCTATAGTCTTCC